>CM038231.1:58291674-58570888 GCA_021442155.1 Cymbidium sinense | reverse complement strand
AATATTAAAAATTTGTTTATTGGAGCCATCTAAGAGTTTTTGAGGGGCTATTTAGTCCACTTCATAAGTAATGTACTGGATTTTTTTTTTCATTTCAAAATTTTAGATATTTATATAAATGAAAGGTTAAATTAAAAAAAAATTAAAATATTAGAAAATAATTATTTTAATACTTTTAAAATTGCATAAATCAAATTTTTTTTTAAGTCTTATATTATAACATGTTTGTGATGCTCACCCACAATTGCTTAATGTTTTTAACCCACCTTAGCCTATTGTCTATTGTCACCACCACCTCTCATGTCGCCATCATTAGTCATCACTTACCTGTTGTTATCATATATGTTTGTTATTGTCCAACATTGCCACCATTCACCAGCACTAGCCATCACCTTCTATTGCTACCTTCCCACTGCAACAACCATCAATAATAGCTGCTCTTATTTGTTTTTTAATTAATTTAAATATATAATTACTATTGAGTATACACCTTGTGCATCTCACTATTTGATTTGATGATAACAAACCTTGTATAATAAGAACTAATAATTTCTTTACAGGATAAATTATTCATATTAATCATTATGATTGTTATTCTTAATTTAGATTTTTTTGATAATAAATATATATTTTGAAAGTTACTAATTATTTATTTCAAGTGTTTCAAAAATTCACTAGACTCAACTGTTTACGGATCGGAAAGTCATATGAGATGAATTAGGCGCTTTGAGAATCTTCTAGGTTATGCAATAACAAGATAAATAAAATCTTAATAATATGAAAATAATAGTTTAAATAAATTTATATCATTCTTTAAAATTTTATAATTATTTATATTTTATTTGCATGATATTTTCAATTATTCTTTAAATTATCTTTTTTGGATAGTACTCACATGAGATTATGCCTTATCCATTGTGTTTTAAAGTGAGTTGGATTTATTTTCTACTTCATTAATTAATTTTTATGATTGGATTAATTTTTATACATTTTTGTTAGCTTGAGAATTAAATAATTCCCTCATTATCTAAATTATCCCTTTTCTCTCTCATATCCTTCATTTTCTCTCTCCAAGCAATAAATTTATTTGAATTTTATTTTCATTCATGCTTGGCCTAATGTTAAATGTTTTTGGAATGAGCAATTTTATGGGATTTTATCAATTTAATGTAACATCATTTTTCCTTATTTAATGGATTTTCAAATTTCAATTTTTTTTTTGAATTTTGAATTTGAATATTTTAAATATCAAATTGTATATTGCCTTGATTCATTTCTAAATTTGGTTTATTTATTTATTTCATATTTTGGTAGAAATTTTATTTATTTTTATCAAGCTATATTTTATTTAATTCATTTGACTTAAAGCAGTAAAATTTTTTATATTTGAGAATTTTTAAAATTCAAATTATTTTGAATTTTAAATTTTGAATCATGCAATAAATAATTTACAAATTTATTTTATTTATTTATTATTAGGGCATAGTTATTCTAATCAATTTAATTCAATTTAATTTGAATTAAATTATTTTAATTCAAATTTAAAATCAAATGTCATAGAATTTAATGCACTTCCAATTTTTGGATTTTTATTTTTGGTAATATTTTGCGAGTCCACAAAAATCTATTTTTATTTAAATAAAAAATATGTTTAAATTTTAAATTTATTCTTAATTAGTCTCTCTTGATTTCTAATTGATTTAATATCATTAATTGGAGATTTATTTATTGAAAGAAAGCTTTGGTAGTCCCATATAATGAAGAATATTTGATTTATTTTATTAAATTAATTTCAAAACTCTTCCTTAATTGTTTTTTTAATTAATTAAAGTTTCTTAATTATTTAAAATGCATTTAAACATATTCCCTCCATGGTTTAACATCCCACATTTACTTGAATTCATTAAATTCAAATTTAAAATTATTTATTTGAATTTTGAATTTTGAATTTGAATTAAATCTCTTCCATATTTATTTTCCCTCTTATTTTTTTTCTACTTGTTTCTTCTTGCTTTGGCCGAAATTTTCATGGACTAAACTCTATTAATGGAGTTGATTTCATGAGTTAACTCTTTCTTGCAAAAATACTCTATTGGCCAAATACTTGCAAAATCATTTCTTGGTATTCAAGTGCTCAAGTTCTCCCATTTTTTCTTCACATTTTCAACCATATTCAAGGGCTAATTTTCTTCATCACCTTCAAGTCTTGTGCTGACATCTTCATTCATCAAAAGACTTGATTAAGAATGTTTCAAGTTGCTTCAATTATTATTGGTTTTGAATTTTGATGGTTTGATGTGATTGAAAAGAATTGTTATTAACATTGTTGAAAATTTTCTAAAGTTATTTTTAATCATTTTCCAAGTGATTTGAATACTTCATCTTGTCATTAATTTACATTTTGATTTGTGAGATCACATCTTTAAGGCTTTTACAAATATTGCTTTTCATAGTTTTTATATTCATGATATTTATAGTTTACTTTGTGCAAGTTCTTTAAAAGTTATTTTTTATTCTAGCATATTGTCTTAAAGTTATTTCAAGTTTATCTCAATCATCATTTCACCTTGTGAAAATATTTTCAAAGAATCATTTATATCAAGTACTTCACATAAATATCATATTATTGCATATTTTAAAATCAAAAGGAAATTACTGAGTTCTCCTTCTTATTTATCTTAATATTATTTTTATTTGAGTTTGTGAGTAAAATTATTTTAAAATCAGAGAGAGAAATTTCATTCTTATCTTTTTTTTCTTGTACTACTTTATTTGAGGTTATACTTGCCCGTGTAGGAAAGTACGTTGTAGAGTATACTTGTCTGGTGTAGAAAAATACATTGTTAGGGTTATACTTATCCTGTGTAAGAAAGTACATTATTGGACTTGTACTTGCTCAGTGTATGAAAGTATGTTGTTAGGATTGAACTTTCCCGGTGTAGTGGTGTACTGAAGATTGGTTGTAATCTCATTTGATTAATGAATTCTCAGGTAGGATGACTTGGCGTGGATATAGGTCAATTTTTTAATTTTGACTGAACCACATTAATAATTCATGTATCTCCTATTGTTATATTTCTACATTTGATTTAGTTTTTTATTTACTCTTTCATTATAAACAACTTAATATATTTTGTAACATGTTTTTTATGAAAATTTTAAAACTAAATTTTAATTTAAAATCTTTTAAATATCCAATTCAACCCATACCACCCCCAAGATTCAAACTTGGTCTAGTTAAGTATTGAGATTTTTTATTTATTTTAAAACTTGGTTGTTTTGAGTTAATTACATCCACGATGGATTTTCTTCATGTCAAATTAAAATCCATTATATAAATACTAATTGACACCCTTACTACTTGCCATCATATTTTAGATTAGATTTGAGCAAATAGAATTCCTTGGTACTTTAAATTTTATTATTTTGACAAATCTCATCTCAACTCTATTATTGATTAAATTTAAAATTTATTCAATATCATTTTTATAAATTTCAATATATATAATATTCTTTATCTCTTGAATTTTAATCACATAATAAATAAATAAAATAAAATTTAATAATTAAGTGAGAATTTACTAAATTTGTATTTACAAGATGTATTTTATTTTAGTTAAATCCTACTTATAATCAAACAATAATTTATAGAAAAAAGTTCAAGATATTCAGATTAAAATTTGATGAGAAAAAATACTAAATTCATTTTAAATAAATGCAATATATATATTAATATTAATATTTATTTAAAATAAATGCATATAATTTTGAAATCAATTTCGACAAGTTTTTCCAATTAATTTGAAATTTACATACAACCGTCCTTGTTTACATATTTAAAAACTTGAATATTTATAAAATTAACACTTTTATTCTCTCGTTTCATTAAAAAATAAATTGATTTTAATGTAATAATAAAATTAATTTTAAATTAAAATGGAAAAAATACATAAATACATAAGAATTGCGTGGTATGCATGTAAATCCCCCTTTGTATTTGCCGGACAACCGTCCTTGTTCCTCTCATGGATCCTACGACCTGGCGCAAAGTTGCCGCAATCTCTGGTGCGCTTTTCTCAGCACCCCCCTATCTCTCCATCGTTTTGATTTTCATTGGAATCCTACGGAATGATGCCCTAATGGTTTTTCTCTATGGATTGAAACAGGGGTTGCTGCCCTTGGTCTTGGAACCTACGGCGCCCACGTCTTCAAGCCAAAAATTTAGCTTACAAAGATGTAATTCGTCTTGAGAGCTGTTAAGAAATGGAAAAGATGTTACTATTTTAGTTGATTTTCCGTTGATTATCGTTGTTCTTATTTTCAGGTCTGGAACACTGCATCTCTCTACCATTTGGTTCACACTGCTGCATTGCTGTCTGCACCGCTTACTAAACACCCCAACATTGTACGTGCGGGTCACCGCTACTGATATACTTTTATTAATTTTTTTTTATTTCATGATTGTTTTTCACCTGCTCAGTTTGGAGGACTCCTGACTACTGGGATTATTGCCTTCTCTGGAACGTAAGTGCCTCTATTTTGATCGCTAATTAGTGTTCCATGAATACGGTAACTTGATGGGAAAGGTAGCTATTCCTTAGATGCTATATATGCTGTTTGTCCATTTTTGTATATGATAAATTTTCTGCTTCACCTATCCATTTTTATATCACATCTGGATGAACATCAATGTTGGTCATGTAACCACTAAGAAGGTTTCCTTCTGTGTTGGCCATTAAGTTGTTTTTCTTCTTTTAACACTACTGTGATAAGCAATGAGAAACTTGGTTACCATTTTATACATTTAACTCGAAAACTCTTGTGGACTTATAGAATGAGATGTATGTGTCAGGAGTCGTGAGCTTCTTGCTGCTCCTGTCATGAATACTTTAAGGCAGTGCTGTGAAAATCTCTCTCCAATATTGATGCCACGAGGGGGGCCTATGATGCTCAAATTAGTGAGAGACAGAGAGAGGGAATTTATGTTAACCTGACCTACATGGTTAGATTCTTAGAACTGTACTCAGACTTGGGCTAGATTTAGGTGCTAATTACTTTGAACTGCTGAGCTTTAGCAATTTGGAATGAAAAGCTGATGAAATCGATATGGATGCTCATCATTTACAGATTAGGTATTCCAAGTATCCACCAATGGTTGGAAGGTGTAGATACATGATTGATCTAGTCGTGACACTCTTCCCTCAATAAATGTTCTTAGATGACTATTAAATGTGGTAACACAAGAATTTTCAGATTATTCAAGGACTTAATGATCTTAGCACGAAAGTGGAAGCATGTTTCCTTTATGAAGCTCACATAGTATGCCAATGATTGACATATCCCTGCTTCAATTAGAGTGTAAACTATGGTGAAGTGACCCTAGGAAGTTGTAGTCTTAATTTAATGCTTTAGATGCATCATAAGATAGAATTTGATAATATTGATCATTTAAGATCTAATTTGAACTTGTAGGTGTGAATCAACTCCTTTGGTTTGAGCAACATTGTACCAATTTATTGTTATTATTATTATTTTTGATTTCCTAGCCTCCATGGTGAACAATGGAAGGTTGAGTTGATTCTAGTGGAGGTAAGAGATTAGCTTTTGTTTGATTCAAATTTGTTTGTGGAGTGATACCAGATCTTCTTAGCAAGTCTTGTTAAGAGAAATAGGATTGGCCAAGAAAAACAACATTATTTGCTAGTTGCATGGACAGTGCAGTGCAATAGTAAATAGAATATAAAATCTTTAAGTCTTTAAAATCCAATAGAGTATAAGAACTCAATAAAGATCACTAGTAGTGTTAATAATAACTCTTTAGTAGCAGATATCGTAAAAACCTAAAGATCGAGAAGTGGGAATCGAAATCCTTATGAACGCTCTTAACTTGATATTTATAGGATCAAATGGCTATATATACGGCTACAAAAAAACTGATAAATAAATAAAGAATTGTATAGACTCTAAGGACAAATGACATGCAAACACATGTACATCATCATGGTATAGCTGAAGTGTAGCCTTTGAGTGATGTGGATCCTCATGTAAGTCTACTCACCTCCATCGGGAGATGGGCGAGTTTGATGTATTGTGGAGAAGGGTTACACTCCTCCAGGACATTGTTTATGATGAGTTTATGCTCACCGACCAAAGGGGATGTTGGATCCAAATCTGTCTATGGAGTGATACCAAACCTTATTAGCGAGTCTTGGTAAGAGAAGTAGGAGGGGGCCTAGAAAAACAATATTTATTAGCTAGCCTATGGAAATTGCAATAGTAAACAAAAAATAAAATTTTTAAGACCTTAGGAATCCAACAAAAAGTACAAGAACTCAATAAAAATCATTAGTAGCTTCAAAAATACACTTTGTAGTAGCAGACCTAATAAAAATCTAAAGACCTAGAAGTAGGAATCCAGAATCCTAAAGAACAATTCTTGGCTTGATATTTATAAGGTCAAAATTCTACATACACTCCTACTCGGAACTCAAAAATAAATTAAAAAAATGTATAGACTTTAGTGATAAATGACGTATAGACACGTCTACATTATCATGGTATAGCTGAAGTATGGCCTCTGAGTGATGTGAGACCCCTCTTGTGGGCCTACTTGCCTCCTTCAGGAGAGGGCCAAGTTTGATGTATTGACTTCGCAAAGAAGTATGCACAAGTTGTCTTGTGAGTGTCAGATAATTAAACAACGACACAAACTTGACTAGAAAAATCGGTTTGGGTTGATCCAAATATCAAGTTTGGGTCAAAGTATTTGATCCATTTAATTTTCTTGGGTCTAGTTGACCCTTGAAGTTGATATGCAACCCAAATTTTACTTAATTTTGACTCGTGAACTCATAGAATTAGGTTAGGATCTTGGAATATAGGTACTCTTACAGGTAAATTAATGGAATTAATAGATATTATGGTTCATAGAAAGATAAATATTTTATGTGTTCAAGAAACTAAATGGGTTGGTGAGAAGGCCAAGATTGATAGTTTAGGTTTTAAACTTTGATGGTAGGTAAAAATGAAGAAATGATGATTATAGATAAAGTTTGAAGGATAATGTTATAAGTATTAATAGATGTGGAGATAGAATTATATTTAAAGATTATTGTTGATACTAAGATTATCAATGTTATAAGTATACGCTCCTCAAGTAGGTTTGGAGGTAAGCAAAAGAAAATTTTGGAATGAATTAGAGATTAATACAAAGATACCTCTTGAAGAAAAATCATTTATTGGAGGAGATTTAAATGGGTAGAGTGGTAAGATTTTAAAAGTATTCATGGATTTGATGTGATTGAAAGGGTAAGACTATATATTAGATTTCTTATTTATGATTTTGAATTCTAATACTTTATTTAAGAAAAGAGATGAACATATTATTACTTATAAAATGGATCTAAGAAAACACGATTGATTATTTTTGATAAGAAAAATAGTCATTTAGATCAGTAAAGATTGTAAGGTCATTCCAAGTGAAATTTTAAGTCAACATCGACTATTAGTTTTAGATTTTAAGATAAAAGGTTAAAGAGAAAAATAAACTAAATTATTAGGATTAGATGGAGACACTTAAAGAACACAAATAAAAATATTTTTAAGAAAGCTACAAATTAAATTTGGGATGATGTTCATAGGAAGTTAACGTTATGTAAAAAAAATATCAGTGAAATTAAGCGTTCTAAAGATGTTCTTGAGAATCAAAAGAAAAAAAACTTTTAATAAGAATAGTTGAATGATAAAAGAAAAAAGATAAAGAATATATATAAACTTGATTTAGATGTAAAACTAGGAGAAAAAGATATAAAGTGCAGAGATTCTAAGAAAATAATATATGATGAAAATATTTAAATTTTAGTGATTTATATAATAGATTAGATACCAAAGAAGGTGAAAGATGTTATAAGTTACCAACCAAAGAGATAGGAGAAGTAAAGAAATACAAGTGAGGGTATTAAGGATGAAAATAATAAAGCTTTTCTTAAAAAGATATTGAAAATAGGTGGATGAGGTATTTTGATAAACTTTTCAATGAAGGATCGAAAGACGATTGATTTTAGAACCTTAATACCTAAACAAAATAGAATTTCATTTTATCGTCAGAAGAATCAGTGAAGCTTCAAAGAAAATGAAATGTGGTAAAGCGGACCGGATAATATTCCAATAGATGTGTGGAAATGTTTAGGAGATCGAATTTCTTGGCTTACAAATTTTTTAATATTATTTTAAAGACTAAAAAAGATGCGATGAGTGGAGAAAGAGTTTGTTGGTTCATATATTTAAGAATAAGGTGATGCACAAGAGCAAATTATAGAAATTAAGTTAATGTGCCATACATTAAAATTATGGGAGAGTAATTGAGCATAGGTTACGATGTGATACTGAAGTTTCACAATCGCTTTCATGCCGGTAGATCTACTATGGATGCTATACATTTGTTAAGAGGTTTGATGGAGATGTATAGAGAAAGTAAGAAGGATCTACATATGATATTTATTGATTTAGAGAAAGCTTTTTATAAAGTCTCAAGAGATGTTCTTTGGAGAGTTCTAGAAAAAAGGAGTTAATATTGGTTATATTCAAGTCATTAAGGATATGTATCTAGAGCTACTTGTGTCCAAACACAAGGAGGATTGACAAATATTTTTCTATTTGGTTGGATTACATCAAGGATCAACATTAAGCCCTTATCTTTTTTACTTTAGTTATGGATGTTCTTACGAAGCATTTACAAGAAGATGTACCTTGGTGTATGCTTTTCGATGACATTCTTCTTGTTGATATGACTAGAGAGGAGTCCAACGAAACTTGAATTATGGAGGTCAACTTTAGAGTCTAAAGGTAGTTTAAGTAGATCTAAAGCGAATATATGGAGTGTAATTTTAATTGTAGAAGTTTTAGTGATAGTGACTTTAGTCTCATTAATAAGAGTGAGTGATTGAGATATCTATTGTTTAAAATGATGGTGAAATAGATGGAGATGTCATTAGTAGAATTCAAGTTGGATGGATGGTTGAAGTGATACATCGTGATAGAAAAGTTTCACTTAAACTTAAGGGAAAATTTTATAAGATTGGTAAGACCCAATGACTTATGAATGTCACAATGAGAAGCATAAGACTAAGTTAAGTGTTACGAGAGATGAGGATGCTCGGTGGATGAGTGGCTTTACTCTTAGAGATAGAATGCAAAATGAGTATTTTGGGAAAAAGTTAGAGTATTCCGGTGGTAGATAAGATTAGAGAGTCGCCTTAGATGGTTTGGCCACATAAAGCGACCGTCCAATGACCCGACAGAGAGTAGATGCATTAGATTTGCCTTATGTTAAGAAAGGTGAGGTTGACCTAAAAGACTTGGTTAAGATGTATAAAAATGATCTTAGTATACTTGAATTAAATGAGAATTTGACACATAATAGGACACAATGGACGAAGGATTCATATACCGACCCCACCTAGTGGGATTAAGGCTTGTTGTTGTTGTTGTTGTTTTGAACTCAAATCAACTCAATTTTGACTCAATTTGACCTAAAATACATGTTTAAATGGGTTAATTGGGTTGAGTTTGAGATAGTTGGGTTTGTGTCAGTAATTATGTGTTGAATCCGATTTTCGTGTGATTGAGAAAGAACCTAATTAAACTTTTAAGGAGCATGGTTTGAGCTCATGGGATTATAGAGTTAGTCGAAGTTGTAAGAGAATCATAGTATGTTAAAAGAATACAGGCACTCCCTTCTCTTTGCTATAGTATAATAGATGGAAGGAAGAGGTAAGAGGGAACGAGAATCAAATAATATTTTCTTTCGAAAAGAGAAAATTTTTAAAGAGAAGAAGCCCATTTTACTTTATCCCCTCTCCCCTTTTATAGAGATTCAAGGGAGGGGTGCTTTTTATGTAGTCAACACAACTGGTTGGATGGCGAGTTTCTTATGCTAGAGTTTTGGACCTTGTTGTGGGGGCCCGCTTGTCGTGCCATTGGTTGTGAAGTAGTTGATGTGTGGGCGAGTTGTCAAGCTTGGGATGGGATACCAAACATTTGTTTACCAGGTGAAACTTCGTTCCTCATGCACTCGCTCATTAGTAGGTGAGTCTCTGTGTTTGAGATGGGTCTTAGTGATTGTGGTGTCTCGATCGAGGTAATCATTTAGTTACCCGCCATGTGGGGCTTTTATAGATATACATTTAACTCTTTGATTCTCTTGCTCCTTGTAGAGATGACTTGCAAAAAGGGCAGAAGAATGGAAAGAAATGGTTGGACATAAATGCTTAATTGAATCTTGAGAAGGAAGCAACTTTCTTATCATAAATGTATGTCACTTATAGATTGGCTCCTTTAATTGACTTTTCTTTATTTTTGGGCTATAAAAGGAGCACTAGTTGGGGGTCGAAATTTCTTCATCCTTCTTGTGCCCTGATCCTGATACTGCTCCCCTTTTGCTGAGTTTTTTTTTTATAGTCGGAAGTTTATTCGCTTGGTAAGATGGACCCCAAGAGGCCTCGTGGCTATGTTGATTTGGTAGAAATCTAGGCCAATCTTTGGAAGGTGAAGAAGGCTAGCAAGTGACGGAACCAACGACTGCATTCCTTGTTGAAACAAGCACGGTGACTCTCGCCCAGATTGACATCGCAACCTTGGCGAGGGTAGTGCCGTAGTTTGTGGGTTTCTCGTCCCCCCATGATTGGGAGGAATTTGGATGCCATTGTATAGTCCTCTTTTGCCATGTCTCTGGAGGGCCCAGCCACCACTCGGGAAGAGGAGGAAACTCTTCGTTAAAGAATGTGAGTCATGGTAAGCAAGTTGTGAGCACCTCTATAAAAAGATGGTGGATGAGTTCTTGAGGTAGGACTCATTGTTTTTTGTCGACTTGGTTATTTTCAGTTTGATCATTGATTGCTTTTTTTTTGTTATTGCAGTTACGTGTGATGAGTGTGCAAACTTCGGAGGGTGCTAACGGGCACTTGTTGGTTTGAAGTTATCTCACTTGGATTCCTTAAGTATTTCTATGAGACCGATTCATTTGATCACGGCGAGTTGTTTGGGCATTGTCCGAGTGAAAAGGATGTCCAAATGTTACGTGGCTTCTCTTTGAGGATTATGTTTTTAGCAGATCGCCACATTGAGATTCCTCTATCACTGTTTGATGAATTGGTTTTGTGTTGTGCGGAGGTGACTTTCCCCCTCCAACTCTCTTGATGGGCTCGAGTCCTTCCAAGAGGGTGGACTTTTTGACCCTAGAGGGGAATGCTGCTGCTCCTACATTGACAGCCGGGATGTCTAGCTTTACCTCGGCTAACATCTAGGAGATGCTAGCGAATTTTCCTTTGTTGGTTTGCCGCGATAGCAGTGAGTTTGAAAGGAGAGTGTTCCCTCGCCTTGAGAGGGTTGTTGAAGGGGAGCTATAGTTGCTCTTCTACTTTATCGACAGAGAGGGTTACTCTCTAGAGGAAGGCGTGGGCTCATCGAGGTGAGTTGGTCGAGCGGGTGAGACTAGGTCGAGGCAGCTCTGGCGGCAGTCCCAACGGAAGTTGGTGGTTATGGACGTTAAACTTACTTCGCATCGACATCGTGTTGAGTCGAGTGAGTTGGCTCGTTTTGTCGCGGGCACCAACTTCATGTTTAATTATCTGTATAGTAAAAGGCACTCGCCGAAGATTGACACTCGCCGAGGAGTGGCACTCAGACCACATTGTAAGGCAATAAAAAAGATAATGCTTGTAGACGGTTTGCTAGTGCATTCGTAATTTGATTTATTGCAATAGTAATGAAATGTATTTATAAAGAGGTACTTGCATTTGTTACTTGTTTCTTGAATGTTGAGTGTGACGCTAGCTTTTTGGAAGCGAGTGACTACTTTAATACTTTTTGTCGTGATGTGCGTTGCTTTTAATTTTGTGGGATGTTGCAATGATTTCTTCATTTAATGACTAATGTAACATTTGAGTTACCGAGCCTTATTTGTCGCGTCTATAAAATGCCTTTCATCATAGTCAGTTGAATTTTTATCACCTTTTACCCTCTATTTTATGCGAGTAACTTCTTGTCGTGCAAGTCATTTTCTTTCAAACTTGTTTGCTTCTTTAAGTTCCTCGTGAGTGCTTGTAGGATATGGCAATAGCGGTTTTGAAGAAAGCGCTAGATTCTTGCATACTGATGCCCGGGAAGTGTTTGATTTGTATGCCGACCGATTGCCAAGTTTGTCTTTTGAGGTTATTGCCATGATTGTTCAATTTTTGGTTGTCGATGAAGATGAGCGCTTCAACTCCATCACGCAGGACGAGTTGTGCGTCCCCATGGAACATTTCAGGTGTGAGTTTCACTTCCCATTGCTCCGTGAGTGGGTGGATTCTTGGACTTCTATGGGGTTGTGCTTGCCTAGGTTTTACTTAATTTAGTGGCCAGCATCACCACCTTTTGATTTTAGAGAGAGAGTCTAGCTTGGTGCTTGACTCTCTTCCACAATGTTTTGCTATCAACGGGCACCCATATGGTGCCCAGTCGTCGGCCGTCGAAGATCCATGGCCTGTTGAACAAGGTCAGGAAGTGGCAGATGAAGCTCTACATCATTAAGAGCTCGGTCGGCTGGTCGGCGCCAACTATTCCCATCTCCTTCCCTTCGAGCAAGGTGAAGGTCCTGGAGATGAGTCCGTAGGAGAAGGAAATACTAACAAAGGTGAAGGGCATGTGTTTGGACATCCGCCACTACCTTCATTTTGGTAAAGTCCATAAATTCCTTTTCAATAAGTGCTTTATCCAGTTTTTGCGATTTGTAGGCGAGTAGCATAATCTCATTTTGTTACTTGTTTGCAGAGGACAATGACTCGGTCCTCCTCTTGCTTCGAAGGTCATCATCTTTTTGGATGAGTGAGAGGAAAGTGTTGGCACTGTTGAGGCTGTACCCAATGAAGCAAGGACGAGTTCTCCTCCCAAGTAGTCCAAGAAGAGAGCAGTGAGCTCTACTTCTCTTGAGTGTCCGAGCAAGAGAGATGACAAAGGCAAAGAACTAGAGTACTAGCAACTTCATTGCCGATATCCGTTGATATGACAAGTGAGGCATTTGAGCTTGGCTGATGGATCTATTCCGGTGAGTTGGACTCGATCCTCAAAGACCTTCCTATTGGGCGGTTGCTTTATAGTGTGATGATTGCCCGAGCCATTGTGTGGCAGTCGACCTAGGAGGTATGCAACAGGTTCTTGTTGAAGAGAAAGGAGCTGTAGTCGGTGAAGTCGGAGCTTGCGATCGTGAACAGTGAGTCAGAGGTCTTTAAAGGCGAGCTTGCTAAGTTTAAGGAGGAGGCGATGTGCCAAGAGGAGGAAAAGGGCAGGCTGTCTTGGAACTAACTCGCTTGGAAGAGGCGAAGTGGGAGCTAGATGTGGAGTTGTCTAGCCGTACTATGGAGTTCCACCAAAGGAAGGCGAGTTTATTGGCATCCTTAGCTTTGATGAGTACAAGCTTTCTTTGCAAGAGAAGATCAAAGAAGGTGCCAATTTCATGATCGCCAAGCTAGTTATGCACGGTTAGTTGGATGCCAACTTGTTGGATCTTAACTATATACTCACATTGTCAGAGTTGGACTCTGATGAAGACGATGGTCAAGGGAGCATTGATTAGCTCTTCATTTTTTTAGAGGATTATATGACGACGATTATATACTTGTTTGGTTATAAAAATGGAATCTTCTTTGCTTTCTTTTGAACTTCTCTTTCAACTTTGAATAAACTTGTTTACTTGGAGTAGTTTAATGTTTGTTGAGACTAGAGCGAGCACCTGTTTCGTGTTTGTAAGTTAGATACTTAATAGTATTATTAGTGACTTGAATATATCTCATGAAGTGTGTTCGTTGGATATATTTAATTGGGTCGACATTGATAAATTTTTGTACAAGTGTTTTACTGAGCGGAATACTTTTAATCGCACTCGTTATCGGTGTTGCTTTAAGGTATTCAATTCATTGCATACTAAGAGGAATAATTCAAAAAGTGCCAATTATGGAGTGCCAGTCTTAGTGAGTCGTTAGCTTCATGGGGTATTGATTTTATAGTAATATTGTCAATCACACAGAGTATTGGTCTTTTGTGGCGCTGATCTCGCCACGCACTGGTCTTATACTCTAGTAGCCAATCGCTTGGAGTGTTGGTCTTGACGAGTCATTGACTTCATGAGGTGTCGGTCTCACACTTAACCGCCAACCACATAGAGTGTTGGTCTTAGCGAGTTGTTAGTTTCACAGGGTGTCAGTTTTATACTTAATTTGCCAACCGTACGGAGTGTTGGTCTTATGAAGTCGTTGACTCGCCCTGCACTAATCTTATACTTTAACTGCCAACCATACAAAGTGTTGATCTTGGCGAGTTGCTGATTTCACAGGGTGTTAGTTTTACACTCTAACTGCCACTCATATAGAGTGTTGGTCTTAGTGAGTCACCAATCTAACGGGGTGTCAGTTTTATACTAATATTGTCAATTGTACGGAGTGTTGGTCTTATAAGTCGTTAACCCGCCTTGCATTTTAGTCTTATACTCTTCATCCCCTTGATAATTAATGAAGCATTTTGTGCAAGTATGATCCTATTACTTTTAGGAGTATTTTATTAAGTTGACTCTTACTTAAGCAAAAGGGTGGCTTGCCAAGTTTTGTCCTTGGGCGAAAGTGTTGTCGAGTAGGCTTAGACGCCTCTAGTATTAACTTGGATTTGAGAATACTCGTCGATTAGGGTGTGAGCTTGATTGCTTCATTTTTTTATATAAAGGAAATTTTTTTATCATTTCTGCAATCGAAACCAATTGAAGTATAGAGTAGAACTTATCTTAAGGATAGAACCTCTTGAGATCTTTTGTGTTCCAAGTGCACGCACCGCCTTGCGAGTGAGTTTGTAGTTGATAGGCTCTAGGGATGACTATTTTTTTGATTATGTAGGGTCGCCCCAAGTTGAAGTTTGCCAAATATATTTTGGTGAGTCGTTGCATTGATATTTTTTAATACCAAGTGGCTAGCTCAAAAACATTTTTCTTTGGTGTGGCAATTGTAGTATTGGGCCATTCGTCTTTTTGTCTCTTCTTGCTTTAGGGAGGCTTCGACTCTCAGTTCTTCCAATAGGACGAAAGTGGTTTTCATGGATTCAACATTAGATTCTTCCCATTCACTTGCTTTTCCATTTAATCCAGTTATTATAATGACTCTTTGGTCAGGGAATTCGTATTTGATTAATAATATGGTCTCCATCCCATGGGAAAGTACAAACGACCGACAAATGGCAGAGTCATCATCCCGAGAGCCCAAAATACAACCGGTAGGATATCAACTCACTTTCCTTTGGTCTCGCACATTCTTTTTTAGCAAATTCAAGATTTTCTTATTTGCTGCTGCTTTAAATTGATCGTTGCTTTGAGAGTGATGCATTGAGCATATTTCAGCTTAATCCTTTGTGATTTGCAAAACTCCCTTAGTCGCTTGTTGGCGAATTGAGGCTCGTTGTTCGTGACATTGCCATTGGTAGTCCGTGCCTGCAGATGATGTTGGTCCAAATAAATATTTGAATTATTTGGGTAGTTATTTTGGCAAGTGGTTTCGCCTCGATTTAATTGCTAAAATAATCTATCATGATGAGTATATGATTTTTTTTTTGTTTACTAGCAAGTGGTAGCGAACCAATTAGATCCATTACCTAAATGGAAAAGGCCAAGGGTTGGTGATAAGTAAGAGTTGGGTTGTTGTAGTTGTTCACATCTTTTAGCAATTCTTTTACATCTTTTCTTAATGTGGGCTAGAAGTATTCTTGTCGTAAGATTCGTGGGTAAGTGTCCTCTGAATGACTTCCACACTCGCCAGATTGTATTTCTTTGAGTATTCTTGTCAGCTCACTTTCTTGGACGCACCTCATGTTCAGCGAGTTTATTGACCTATGGAATAATTTTACTCTGATTAAGAGATATTGTGCGGCTCTGATCCTGAATCTCCGTGGGTCTTTTATTCCTTCTTTTAACTTAGTTTTTTGAAATTTCTTCAAGAGGTTGACCCAACTGTGTGAGTCGTCACTTCCTATGTGGATGGATTCTTCTTCTTCGTGTGGCGGCGAGTGACGGGCTATTCTCCCGACTCGCCTAGACAGTAAGTCTGTGAGTTGGTTATGCTCCTTGGATATTTGCTTGATCTTGAAACATTTTAGCTTCCCAACCTTTGATTTTACTTTGAGCAAGTATTTTTGCTGGGTGTCATCTTAGACTTCATAGTCTCCTCTTACTTGCCTTACTAAGAGCTGTGAGTCTTAGTGAGCAACGATGTGTAGAGCGCCAAGTCCTTCACGAATCTCAATCCGGCAAGTAACGCCTCGTACTCAGACTGATTATTTGTGCTCAAAAGTCAAGCTTGACGGCTTGCATTATGGTAATTCCTGTCAAGCTTTTTAGCTTGATTCTTGCTCCCATGCTTTGCTCACCTAAAGAGTCGTCAGCATACAAGCTCTAAGCTAGTCAGAGCATCACATTATTTGCTGAAATCTATACGAAACTCTGTGAGTGCTTGTGCCTTGATTGCCATCCTTGATAAGCATGATATGTCAAACTCATTGAGTTTCACCGATCATTTTAATAATCTTTCTGAGTGATCTAGTTTAGAGAGTATGAATTTGAGCGGGTTGTTTGTAACAACCTGAATGGAGTGAGCTTGGAAGTACGGTCAGAGTCTTCGTGCTGAGATGATAAGTGTGAGTGTGAGCTTCTCCATGATGGGGTAATATAACTTGGCACTCCGCAACAACTTATATAACAAACTGACCACTGTCTCTTATTCTCTTTTCAAACTAGAACAGAGTTAATTGAATCATTTCCAACTCCTTGATATAATAACAAGGTTTCTTCTTTCTTTGGGCTTTGCAGTAGTGAGGGTGACACGAGTAAAATTTTCAAGTCACCAAAAGCCTTTTTTGCATTCGGGGGTCCATTCGAATCTTTTAACGCCTTTGAACACCTTGAAAAATGGTGAACAACGTTCACTAGCTTTTGAGATGAATTGATTTAACCCCACGATTGACCTAGCGAGTTGCTGGACCTCCTTTGTGGTCCTTGGTGAGGGAATGTTGAGTATGACCTTCACTTTGTTAGGGTTGATCTTTATGCCTTCCAAGGTGATCAGGAATCCTAAAAATTTACCTGATCCCGTGCCGAACGTGCATTTTAGGAGATTGAGGCGCATGTTTTACCTCTGTAGAGTGGCGAAGGTTTCCTTTAGGTTTTCGATATGTTCCTTAGGCAATTTCTTTTACCAATAAGTCGCCTATAGACATCCACATTTTGTCTTTTCCTTGAAAACTTGATCCGTATTCTCTAGTAAGTCACTCCAACATTTTTTTGCTCGAATGACATCACTCTATAACAATAGAGCTCTTCTCTTATGATGAGCGAGGTTTTTTTTGGAGTTGGCCAGGTGCATCTGTATGTAGTGGTATCCCAAAAAAACATACAAGAAACTCATTACTGGACAACCCACCATCGAGTTGACGAGTGCGTCTATCTTGGGAAGTGGGTACCAGTCTTTTGGACACATCGAGTGCTGATTTTTGAAGTCTATACGCATCTTCCAAGTTTTGCCAGAGTTTTGTACCCTTATAACGTTTGATATCCACCGATGAACTTCTAATGAAGTCGTCTTTTAGAAGCTTCGATTTTTTTTGATCGGTTCGACAAGTAGAGCTGCAATTTTTCATTTTTTGTTTAATAGGCCGAGCAACCTTTCAGACGTTGAGTCTGTGGCAAGCAACATTGTTGTCGATGCCTGACATTTTGGCTGCGGTCCAGGCAAACACAATGATATCCTGAAGAGTTTAGACAAAAGGGCTTGTTTGTGTTTGGTGCTGAAAGTTGTGCTAACTCTCAGGGATCACTCATAATTTTAGTCATTTCATTTCTTTGACGATTTCTACTTTAGCTCAAGTTGTAGCACCTCTTTTGGCTTGTTTGAGCCCACCGCCGCAAGTAGTACTGGATTGGCTCAAGTTTTCAAGCGGTAATCTCCACCCCGAGAACTTTACGCCACATGGTAGATCAACATCACCGCACTATATGTATTAAGTAGCGGTAAAGATAGTGTTATATGTGTGTGTCGCCTATGATGATGAATTCACCATAGCCATGAATTGCTTCGCCTTTTTCCTCAGGTTATGGGGAGAATGATGACTTCTTCTATTTCCTTTCTTTCGCCGGAAAAGCCGAACAACAGTCCTCTGGTAGGGGTGAGTTCAGAGCTTGCTACCCTTAATTCGTCAAATAGATATTTGAAAATCTTATTGACCTAGCTCTCGGTATTGATTAATATGTTATCAATCTGGTAATTTGCGATAAGCGATGACATTGATGACATTGTTGTATGGATTGCCAACTCGACTAAACCTTCTTTGAAAAGCTTATGAGGACTATTGATGCACTCGACTCCCAATCTATGGTTATCGATTTCCTTAGATCGTAATCTCACGACTCATCTCAAAGAGTTGCCATCTCCTCTCAGAGATAGCGGGTACAACTCTGCGATACATGCAGTTCATTAGTTGTTTGGGTGATTTCTTTTCTTGGTCTTTTGTTAAACTCTTTGAGCTTTATAGCTCTGATGAGCTCATCCATTTAACTCCGTAGGTGGAGACACTCTTCATTGTCATGTCGTGATGATGATAGGCACAATACTTGGATCTAACCGCGGCCTTAAGAGTGGTAATCGTTTGAAGTATTCTTTATTCTAGATGTTCTCCATTAAGTCGACCATTGATACTCTTAAGGGCGATGTAATGGTGGGCGATGGATACTCGTGTGCTGACAATGAGTGAGTTGATGTCTGGTCTCCTACTGATGTATTGGTTTTTCTTCCCTTCGAGCAACCATTTTTCCTTGATCATGCCTCCTTACTCGGCGTTTGTTCCATGAGAGTTGCTCATGGGATCACCTAAGTTGTTGTGGGTGACTAGGAGACCTCATTATATTCTTCAATATTGATGTGCTTGTTTGCCAATTCCAATAATTCAACTAGGATTTTGGGTTGTAGTCCAGCATACCTAAAAATATTTTGAGGCCTTGAGTGAGTGCTTTGTTCTATTGTAGACTTTAGGTCTTTAATTTCAACAACTCTCTTTGAAAATGAGTGATAACCTCTTCATAGATTCGAGGGGCTCTTGCCTCAGTTGTAATAGAGTTTGCGAGCTCTTCAACGGCTTTTGAGTATTGACGAACTGAATAGTGAACATTCTTTTGAATTTAATAAAGGAAGTTATGGTTCCGAATGATAGCCATAAGAATCATCTAATAGTTGACTCTTTAAAGGTAGTGAAGAAGAGTTGACACCTCATGGCAGCATCTAGATTCAGTAGTGATGTCATCGACTTGAAGTAGGCTATATGATTAGCAGGGTTAGTGCAATCTCTATAGGACTCCAAGTGTAGGAACTTAAACTTGTGCGAAGGGCAAGCTTCCACAATTTTCTAGGAGAAAGCATTGGTTGGAATTATACACTCTCTTTGGGTTTCTTCATCTTCACTCACCTTATAGTACTTGTTGTCGAGACAAGGTATTTTGGGCAGCTCTCTCCTCAATCGGTGAGCTTGGCGAGTTGCTGACCCTGAGTGGCCTTTATTTTTCCTAGTCGATTGTCTACTGGTTGTTGCTTTTTTCATAGTAGTTTGCACTTGGTGTGCGATTCGATCTTCTATATCTTTTAAGTCTTGTGGCATAACGATTGGTTAAATTTTTGGTTTTATTCTTGCTGGTTGTCTTGCATCAATGGACTTGTTTTTTGTTTTGTGCTTGACTTCTAGCTTTTATCCTCAATCCATGCTAACCGCACTTGGGAGGATGTTGAATCCAATTTTATTTGTGGTTGAGGAAGAACCTACTTAGACACTTGAGTAGGGTGAGCTCAAGGGATGGTAGAAAGGAAGTAAGAAGGTGTAAGAGAATATCAATATGCTAAAACAACTAAATACTAAGAGAGACCTCCCTCATGGAGGCTACAAGATATAATAGGTTGAAGGAAGAGGTAAGGGAACAAGAACCATCTAATCATTTCTCTGAATAGACAAAACTCCAAAAGAAAAGAAGCCTAATTTATTTTATTCTCTCTCTTTTATAGACTTTCATTAAAGGGAATTTTACATGCGGCACAACTACAGTCATTTGTTAAAAGAATTGGCTGCATGTGATCAACGAAGTTTCACCATGGTTGGATAGTGAGTTTTTATGCCGGAGTTCTAGACGTTGTTGTGGTGGCCCACCCATCGCCATTGGTTGTGATGCTAGTGTGCGAGCTCTCAATCTTGAGATGAGATACCAAATATTTGTTTACCAAGTGTAACTCGTCTCATGCTTTTACTCGTTATTGGGCGAGTCTCCATGTCTGATATATATTTTATTGATTCTGGTATCTTGATTGAGATAATCATCTAGTTGCCCGACTTGTGGGGCTTTCATGGATATACAGTACGGGCCAGGATTTTCAACCCATATAATATTTTGGTCGGGTTTATTTTAGCAGTTTTGGGTCGGGTCAAATTTAGGTTAGACTCAAACCGGACCGAACAATTAACATTCATACCCATGGCGGTCACCTACTTGGTGTGGTAGGGGAGTTCGAGCTTAGAAAACCATCCTTGAAAGTGTGCAGTTGCATTCATAGAAAGAAAAGAGTACAAAAGGTTACATGGCTACCACTAATAGTGTACTATATGATCTATATCCTCTCGAAGGATTTGAGCAAAATAGATCTATGGTTATCTAAACAAGTATCACCCTCAAAGATATTAAAAAAAAGAAGAAATAATGTTTACATGATTAGCATTCTTTCAAAGAATGGTGTCTTGCAATACCATATATGCATAATAATCACCCTATTCCTCTCTCTATACACAAAATGAAACACCACTTGTTGGCCGATGCATAAATCCAATGTCCTCAAAAAAGGAGAAATAATGTTTACATGATTAGCATTCTTTCAAAGAATGGTGTCTTGCAATACCATATATGCATAATAATCAAGCCCTATTCCTCTCTCTATACACAAAATGAAACACCACTTGTTGGAACCGATGCATAAATCCAATGTCCTCAATAGCTTGTGGCTGCTCATCTAAGTCTCTTTCAGAAGGTTCTCTTGCAAGTATTGGATCATGAGGAGTTGTCTCCTTTAATAATGATGTCTTTTGTTCCACCATTCATGGCTCCATGATCTTTTTAATGGTTGAAACAGTTTCAATTTCTACCACGGTGCTATCCTAGTGTTCAAATTGTTGCTTGACCACAATAATGGGTTCTTCATATTCATTTCTAATCCGAGCAAGTGGCGAGTTCCCTAATATTGAAGTGGAAACGAATCCATCACTTGGTGAGTTGGTGGGTAGTTATCGTGTTGTCCATGCTAGCTAATTGATGAGTTATTGAGTGGCTAGCATGGGTGGTTCAATTGGTAATTCAAGCTTGCCTTCCTTAGTTCCTTGCACTAAATATATTTTGGGTATACAACTACTATCATTAAGAAAAGAAATTGAGGACTTCTATTTCTAGTAGTGAAGGGGAGAAAACTGAGGCACGACCACTATTGCATCCTATACTTAAGGGTTTTTTTGGATGTATGACAAGCTATAGTGATGGCAAGTGCTCGTCTTATCACTATTATATGTTGAGAAGCTAGGACTTGCAATTATTGTCATGCAAGTGATGGAGGAATGATTTTTGGGTAACCAAAGCTCACAACATTGAGTGACAAGACTTTGGAGAAATATATGGTGTGCTAAACTACATTTGCTAATCTAAATCCCGAGAAGGGAATTATGGAGAAAATTTATGACAACGCAGATATTGAGGATACTTATTTAAATAATCAAATGCGTCATTAAAGGATAAATATATTATCTCGAAATGTAAATATATTACTCTAAGAACCCCTAAGACTGATGAGCCTTTGATTTACTAGGGATTTTTTCTTTGAATTACATGAAGAAGTAGAACATAATTTATTTTAGTGCAGGGTTCATAGTTCCATATAAAGGTAAACCACTATAGTTAATTACATCTTAGAAAAAAAATAATCCCTTCTAAGAATACTTTTGATTAAAGAAATTGACTTTTATTTTTATGGATTTTAAAGCTTGTCTTAAAAGGATTGCTAATTCAGAAATTCAATAGGGAACACTTTAAGGAGGAAGAGTTCTTTTTTGAAACCAATTGAGAATAAGTAGGAAATGTTTTTAGATACTGGAAAATCAATTATGCATTTCAAACTATCCTACTATTAGGCTTTACAATTTTGAAATTGACATTATTGAGATTTTAAGTTGATATTTTATTAGAAATTTAGGATTTAGATTCAGACAATACATGACTATAGAAACACTTAAGAGTTGAAGATTTATTCCAATATGATGCTTCAGAATCTAAGTCTAAAAGCGCTTTTGATATAATTCAGAGGCTCGACCTAGTATAATTTCTCAGAATTTTTTGTTCTCTTTTTTCACATGAGAAAATAGATCTATCCCTAACTCTTATGAACTTATTACCTACCTGGAAGGCTAGCTAACACTACCTTAATGATTTTAAAATCATGATTCTAGTCTTATCTGCCCCTAACTCTTACTTTACACTCTAATTGCAGGCAACCAAACAATCCCTAAGAACCTATGTATCTTAATTAACCTTTTTGAACTTATTTGAATAATTCAGTTGAATTAAGTTTAATTTGATTGATGTTCATTAGATTTAGTTAAGATTTCAAAGATCAAGTTCGTTGAGATTATTTAGTTTCATGTATCTTGATTGTTAATTTTTTAGATTTGTACGGTTTTAGTTTAGTTTAATTCGATTTAATAATTTAATGAATATTTAATTTCTGTTTTTAGATTTCATTTTATAAATCTTATTGAATTTAATATGGTTTATATTGATTAACTAATTTTAAATGTAGTTTGGATTTAAAGATTTTATCTTTTTCATTTAAAATTTATTTGAATTGATTAATATATCTTGATATGTAATTTTATTATAATTTACAATGATCTCTTTAATTAAGAGTTTAATCATTTGATTCATTGAAATTATTTATTTGATTGATTTTAGTTTAATGATTATTTAAGTTAATTTGATTTTCATAATTTAATTCTGATCACTTTGATATTTTTAAATTTTATATTAATTAGTTTATTTTAATATTATTTAAAATGAATAATTATTAAATATGATTTCATGATTTAGATTTTATATTTAACTTTAATCTTCTTGGATTTGATTAAGATTTAAGATAAATTGATTATTCAATTTTACATATTTTATATTGATTAGTTTGATTAACCTCATTTACTTATTTGAATTTCTACTTACATTTAGTTAATATGAGTATTTGTTAAAGTTAAGTGCTTTAAGTTGATTTAAGGGATGTTTTATGATTAAGAGTTTATTATTTAATTGAATTTCTTATAATGAGATTTTGTTTATTAATACTTAACTATTGATCTAGTCTAAGAAACCTAAAGTAATGAAGGTCTCAAACCTAATCTAGGCCACCCTAAGCTTCTAAATTATTTAGATTAGATTTGAGTATTATTAATTGTTATTATCATCATTCACTTAATATTAAATGGATTTAAGATGATTTCAATGTTAATGAATTCTTATTTGAATGTGGAATTCAAAGATTGATTAATCTTGATTTTCAATTGATTATTTGATTTATCATGGATTTATCAATCTAATAACTTAAGGTTTAATTAATTTCACATATTTTTTAATTTATCATTAAACTTTAAATTTGTGAGTTTTAAGATTTCTCAACTTGAGGTCAGGGACTTTCCCTTTGGTCCTCATGTTATGAATGTTTTGAATTAGTTTTATTAATTTTTATAATTTATGTGATTTTCTGATTTATTATTTAATTTAAATTGATCTAGAAGTTGAAAATTTAATAACTTCTGATCGGAAAGGCATTTTGCTTTAAAATTTTTATGCAAGTGTTCCTTGCTACTTTCATTTACCTAAAATTTCATCTTGATTAGAGATATATTTTGGGGTTAATTAAAATTTTAATGATTTCAATAAAACTTAAATTAAGCTTAAAATATCGTGACATACTTAGGGCTTTAATTTTTGTTAATTCTTCTCCGAAAGATTAATCCAGAGAGTTTATTTAGAATTTTAGATTTTGGTTGATTTATTATGATTTTTCAAAGATTAAGTTAATTAAATGGATTAATTAATTCATTTAATTTACTAATTAAGTTATTTTGAGGATTAATGTGTATCAGTGAATTTTAATATTTTTCTTAAGTTCATTGATAGTTATTATGATGTTTTAAGTTAATTCCATAATTTTCTTTAATTATTATTAGTGAATTTCGTTAAATTAGGGTTTGGAGATTGAAAATTTTATATCTTTTAATTCAATCACTAATAAATTCTCAAAATTTTATATAATGTGTATTTTAACTTTAATTTTAATTTCCCAAAGTTTCAAGTTGGTTGGATTAATATTTTTGGCTTAATTATAGTTTAGTTAATTTCAACTAAACTCAAATTACCCAAAATTATCCCATTAAAATTGGGGATTTTAGGTTTAATGAATTCTTCTCACTGAACTGAATTTATAGTGCTTTTGTTTCCATTTTTGGTTGAGTACTTGATTTTTCTGAAATTTTGAATATTTTAAGATTTTAAGCATTTTTAAATCCAAAAATATGGATTTTCCCACTTAACCGTTAGCTAGTAGCACGGTATGACACCGCTTTACATGTTGCACAGAATGACTAGGCCAAGTGGGAGCCACGTGGCTTCCAAAAAGCGAGAGGATATTCCTTTGAATCAATGCGTTTGATCAAAGATCGAATAACCTAGATTCATCCGTTCTATAGGGATTAAAATCAAACTGTGATTAAGTCATGGTCCATTATGAACAAAAAAGGAATGTGATTATGTCTCTAACCTTCAGGAGGCGAGAGCCATCAACATTAATTGTTGATTTTGGTGATCTACTTTAACAAAATGCATTTTTTTCGATTGCAAAATGATCATTAAATGATTTGCAATCAATCCATGCGGTTTGATCTTGTTAACGATTAAGTTCGTCTCATAAAGAACCAAACTAATTCGAAAGGGGGATCGGGTTTGGCCATACCTAGTGGGTCCTGCCCTTGGGTTTTGAAATTGTTCAAGAAGATTGGACAAAGCTTTGGGAGGAATTTGTGACTTGCCTCCCTCTGGTTCGTCGTGTAGACCAACACTCGCCATCGCTCGCCGGAGGTTGGTGTGGATGATTATCGAAGAGGATTGGGAGGAGGGAAGCGGTACGTTTGTGTCCGATTCTACTCGAGGAAGGTGATGGAATCAACAATAGCCCTCAATTTGGCTTCTTTTCTTCTTTTTATAGATGGCTAAGAGCTATTCCATTGGCTTTGAGGGGAGGTTGTTGGCTATAAGAATTGGGATTCTATCTTGATAAGGGAGGCAGTGGGAAGGTCAAAGATGGGATTTAAGTTAAGTGAGGCAGCAAGGGAGCAAGCATGGGTAAGACTTGGAAGAGATGGGGTGGATCGATGCTTGCTTTCCATGAGCTCCACCTCATCTCCCCTTTGTCCTCAATCATCACATGCCCATTTGATTGTTGCCTCTTGCCTAAGTCAAATCATAAGTGAAATATAGGTTGCACTTAAGAAAAATAGATAAAGGGATGAAGAGGTAATAAGATTATTTGGCTTAATATGACCATGCTTTAGTTTTCTCCATGGCATCTCTTTGTCTTTTGATTTCACCTTATCACCATTCTTTGGGTTGATGGTTGGTTGCCCAAGTCAAACCAAGATGGGTTATGGATTGAACTCATTTAAGCTTAGTTTGTGGTTAAGTGCTTTATGTTATACTATTTAGATTTAGATTACTTTAGGTTGTTTTAATTGCATCCAATTCAATTATTTGGATTTGGTTTTGTGTTTCAATTATTCCTAATTGCCTATCAGATGATTCATGGATCAAAGAAGTCATGTTTCATATGAATTAGTCATTATTAGGCTTAGTTTGATCCATTTGATTTAAATGAGTCAAATTGAATTATTTAGCTTAAGGGCCATTTTAGGGTTGGATATTGATTTAATTATGTCTAATTGATCATCCATGATGTTAAGGAGTGATTAATTTTAACTATTCGTAATTATTTTAAGTTGAATTTTAATTAAAATTCACTTTAACACATTTTTATTCAAATGGATTAAGGTGAATTGATTTGAATCGAACAACCAATTTGACTTGAATTGAAATGGATTTGGACTTCAATTATATTCAATGTGTTTGGAATGATTTGGATGAATTGATTTTAATTAATTTGAAGTTGATTTTGATTTAGATCTATTTTGACCCAAATTGACCTTAATGGATTAATATGAGTTCATTTGGGTTAAATGATCAAATTGATTAAATTAATCCCAATGATTGGTTGAATTATATTTGATTATAATTTTCAAATGATTTTGGATATTTGATTTGAATTTTTTTTAATTTAAATTGAATTTAAGCTCAATAATGTGCATTTGAATTTATTTTGATTAAGTGGAAAAATTAACCCAATTAATTCCTTATTGAATTTAGATTTGTTTAGATTTATGTTTAAACAAGTTCATTTGATAGTTTTGAGCAAAGATAACTCAATTTGGTTGAATTTAAGGAGTTGACTTTTTGACCTGGTGGGACTCACATAGGTCAGTTGTAGGTCAAATGACCTGTTTGATCATTCTAAACCCCACTTGAATTTTTAGGTTTATTTAAGTTTGTGTGTTGATTTTATACTTTTGTCTGGATTTGTTTTGATTTATTTTGATTTTATTTGAATTTTCTTGGATTTAGGTGATTTTGAGCTTAAATGAGTCAATTGGGTCAACCATTCCAACTACTTCAGTCTAAGCTCAATTAGATTTCAATTCAAATGTGTTTGTTTTAGATTTCTATTGAATTTTTGTAGTTTGATAAGGTTTACCTAATTCAATTAGGTTAGATCAAATTCTAGAAGGATTCACTAGGATGGCCTAAGCTTACACTTTAGGGCACTAAGTTTGATTTAATTTGTTATTTGATTCTAACTTGTTTATGCTAGTATCCTAAGTACCTAATTAGAAAACTTCTAATTTAAGATTAAGGATCTTAATTACTAAGATTATGGATGATTTTAACTTTATCCAAAATGAGATTAACAGGAACTAACCAAGGATTGGTAAAATGATCTACAGGCTTGGGTGTAAGAATGGAAAGGGATGGTATGCAAGCTTGTTAATCATTTTTTTGTCTTCTACTTATCTTTATTGTAGTTTCTTTAAAATAAATAGTAGCTTGTTTCCATTGAAAAAGATCATTATTTTGGGGCTGATTTTAGACAACCAAAACCCTCCAAAATGAAATCTAGTTGCACATAGCTAGTACCAAGTTTTCTTAGCTTTTGATCTTTGCAAAAACAGTGAGGTACTAATGAGAAAAAGGAGTAACCTATTGTTGTCTCTGCTTCTATAGGTAGAAGAATTAGAGAAAGAAAAGGGAGAGAGATAATGAGAGGGAGAGAAACTCTGGAATCTTGAATGTTGAGAGTAACATAATTTCCATTACATCAACTTAGACCTATTTATAATACAAAAAAAAATAAAAAAATTAAATCCTTAACTAAATGCAAGAATTATGAAGAGAATATCTTCTTAATATTAAAATAAAGACTCCTTGTACTTTAATAAAAGGATAAAGCACCAACCCTCTCTTAGATCCAATCAACCCCAAGAGGATTTTTTTTCTTGTGTTTGGTGCCATTTACCTGCTGCAATTTAATCGATTTGATGTTTGATTGGTTAAATTTTGCCTAGATAATGCCATAGAGCTTTTGCATCCATCTTGCAGATTTGGCCTTTTTAGGCTTTCTTCTACTATTGGTGGATCTTATAAATTTCTGTTGATAATTGTTGTGCCCCATCTCCTGATGTTTACCATTACTATCCTCTTAACTGAACTCCTGGTCAAAAAGACTTTGCATTAGATGCATAAAGCATTTTAAAGCACATCTCAAAAGGTGACTTTCGACCCATGGATGATGCTGTTGAAGATAAACTGCATGTATGGAAGATGTTCATCCTAAATCTTTCGATGCTAAGAATGGTAGCTTCTTAGCATATGGACCTTGTTCTGATTCACCACATGTTTGACTATATGTTTGAGGATTAAAAGGGTGTTCTCTTTCAATTTGTTGTTCTCAAAGGGCCTTTTGAAAATTACTACGAAATATGTTGTTTCTATCAGAGTAATGGATAAGGAAACCCAAAGTATTTCCAAACATGCTGAAAAAATAACCTTGTGGCCTTTTCTTTTGTGATGGAATTTCAACACTGAATTATACACACTATCTTGCTGAAACTATCTTTGGCAAATAGGTAGTTAAACCCCTTATCATTTCCATGGTAATCTATCATGACATCCATTGAAATGAACTCTCCTAGCCAAATTTGTACTAGCAAGCCCAACTCATCTTTTGGTTTGAACACTTTGATGTGTGCAAAATAGAGATCACTTTAAAATCTTTGTACATTCAAATGCATCTTTGACCATTAAATATAGTGCTTCGGGGGAGTCTTCTCTGCACCTAAGTGTCATGTTAGTCAAGTATACACCTCTTGTATCAAAGCCAAAAGATTAACATCTTTAGGCACACATGGTATAGTGGAACTTCCCTGTAATATGCTTGTTGTCTAATACTACTAATTTCTGAGATTGATGGTTTAAAACTTGCAATTTTACTATCCAAACTTGTTTTGGTTTTTCTGGGACCCTTGTTTGCATTGCAACTTTTCTTCAATTTGCTTCCCAGCCTTTTTAGTTTCCTCTCAGATTTGTAAATCAGTTATAAATTGTACTGTCACTTTGATTTATAGTACAGTACAATTTATATCAGAGTACAGTACAATTTATAACTGATTTACAAATCAAACCAAGCCCAAATCAATTATAGACTTGCATACCTTCATCAGGAATTGAAGCTATTCTAATCATTTTGATTGATGACATTGGTGCCAAGTTAGAACCAAGTCAAGAATCAGCAAAGGCTATTGATAAGAAGAAGAACCAACAGGAGGAAAAGGACAAAGACAGAAAGGTGAAAGAAAAAAGCAATCCAGGCCAATGAAATGGCAAAATATCTTCCTACACATATTGTCAACTTTGTGGCCATACCAACACCAATAGTTGAAAGCTCCACCCAAAATTTAAGGCCAAAGATGAAGTAAAAGTAAAGAAAATTACTAAAACTAGCATATGAAAGAATATATATCAGAGCGTTACAACGGGAAAACCTCATGGGTGTAAGGAGCGAGTCTATAATTGATTTGGGCTTGGTTTGTTTTGTTCCAATCTTTTGAAGAGGGTTTTCTATGATTGGCAAATTTTTCTTGGTGATAGTAATATATATATATTTTTGTATTTTATGTCAATTCTATTTAAGTTATGATACCCTTTAGGCAGAATGATTGTTTAACCTTTTGATTTCATTCTTTGTAATGCTAAGTTTCATGTGATCTTTTATTAAATCATTTTTAAATTTAAGTATTTTTTTTAATTTACTTTATTGGGTTGTTTATCTTGCAGATGCTATACTGTGGCATATCTTGAAGATAGGAAGTACTCTACTTTAGCACCATTTGGTGGATTTGCATTTATTGCTGGTTGGGCAAGTTTGCTTTTCTGATCCACCAAAGGACATATTTAACGTATTGTTATTTGGTAATTTTCATTATGTGATTTGTAATTGAATGTGTAAAAGTTCTAGTTTTTTTTCCTTGGTAGCAATGTGGTTTCATTGATGTAATTGTGATTACAAGCATTAGGGAAATCAATCTATCGCTAAATTTTTGCAACAATAGCTTTTACTTCAACTGTAAAGTTGCATGAATCTCATAATATTTACATATGTTTTTTAGAAACTTAGATAAATGTTATTGATAGTTTTAATCTAGGACTGAAATTTCGATTGAAACCAATCATATTAAACTTTTCAGACTGGTTTCTAAAAACATGTACAAATAATTTATTATTTAACAATCTCATCTAATTTCAGGCAATAAAGTTCCATTTATTTATCTATGCCCTCTCAAAATTTAGCTCATTGAAAAAGTAAGCTGCTAAAAATGTTTACTCAAGCCCGAACATTTTGTACCAAGCCTTTCTAGTCCCCATCTCACCCCAAACGCCATGGGGAGCTAAAAAACTGTCCTTTGATCATTGAAATTGAGTTTGAAATTGGTAGCTAGAGTAATTATTTAATCCATTTTTTGTACAAAATGAATTATTTCATTATTCCATGTTGGACTATTTCAATTTACACTTAGATTTTCTACTTCATTTAGGCTCATTTTGTTTTTGAAGAAATTGAAACAGAAGAAATAAAACAAAATGAAAATTGAATTGATAAACTTCAAAATATTTACACACGTACTAGTTGAGGAGATACAAGTAAAAAAGATATTGTTTCTTTCATGTTTAGTTGAGATGAAATTGTGTTTTTATTTCTTGTAAGGAGTGACATGTGAGTTATAATGATGACCTAATAAATTTTTTCATTTTCACAGGGTTGTGTAGGAAATTGTAAATGGAGAAATGCATTTGTTCACATTTTGGGTAAATTTGATTACCTATTTGTTACATTAGCACTATATTAACCTCAATATTTGGTCAATAAGCTGATGCTATCAAATGCTATGAAATTAGATCAAATGGATGCAATTTTGTGAAAAAAGTTGACATATGACGTCTTGTTTGTATAGTACTTATATGTCACCCATTTTACCAAATGGATCACATGATGCGATTGAAATACCATAATGGTCCAGGAAGGCTCTCAAATTGCTCAAATTATGACATAAAATGATGTCAGCATAAAGGGGGATTTGCCACAAAAAAATATATGTATATATACATATATGTACACCGAGTCACATTGAAATTGGAATCAAAGCATGGGATCACGATTGAAATTGATTGAAACATCCCTCGATTGCAAAATAGACTGTTTAAATGCATCCGTGATACTGAAATTAGCTAAGGGAGGCCCCTCGCATCATCTGATGGTCGCTCGATGGAAGAGATGAGCCGTTGATGCAGTTTCACACATATTGAAGTTAGGTGGCCTTGATGACATCCAAACGACATTCGTTTGCGAAATGAATTACTCCATTGTGTCCAGAATGTTGAATTTACTTAAAGTGGATGTCCATTTTGCATGAATTAATGCATGAAACACAAAAGATGCAATTACCTACACATGCGAGGTGTTGGCATGAAATTCACCCAATGATAATTTGAGAAAGAAAATCATATATATATATATATATATATATATATATATATATATATATATATATATATATTATGATTTGATAATCAAATTTAAATATATAAATAACAAATCAAGCTACGGTTATTAAGTCATTAAGTTAATTAAATTAATATTGATTATACTTAATAAGTTTACTAAACATTAATAAATTTAAAATTTTTATTTTGATCCTTGAAATCTTGTATCCCTCAAAACCCATGATTTTCGTTTTGAACTTTGAACTCACGACTGTATAAGTCGAGTCTCGTTTTGTTGTCATTGTTCCAAAAGAAGAAATTTAGGTTGTTAATCATTCAAGTGGTAATTTGATACATAATAGGACTCAATGAAGAAGAATGATTCATGTAACCCACATAGTGGGATAACGCTTGTTGTTGTTGTAATCATTGGTGATCGAGACAAAGACTTCACAACGATTTTCTTTCTTCGCTCTCGTTTTCTCACCTAGGCATTTCTTGCTTTGGTTCTTCATTATTCTTGCTCAGTAGCCACTCCACTAAGCTCCTCTCCCATTCAAACCGACACACATAACACCGATCTCGTGTCTCCAAATCCCCATTGTCACTCCTTACCACTCAGGTTTCACTCTTGGCGACCTTAGAGTGAGCGCTCCTCGCTTTCACGTGCTCATCAACCTAGCTCCTATTCTCCTTTTGCTTGTCGCACAGCATTCACCTTTAGTAATCCCACTTTCGCCTCTGTTTTTTGTCATACCTATCCAAACCCGTCAAACACGTAACTCAGCCTCTTCTCTTTATGAATCTAGGCTGATCTTCCTTGATTCTCGTCGCCTCCCTTCTCGAGCACACACCTAGTCCACTCCCTCTTATTTTTTGTCATCTTGTTTGGGTTGATTATTATCCCAATTAGGTCGATGACTCTCGACTTTTTTTTGAAGGCATTTTACTGAAGTTGATTTGTGTTTGATTCTGTTGAAAAACTCTTAGAAATTGCTATCAAAATGCTTAAATTACTAAAATATCCCTATGAGCATATGTAATAATTTTAAATAGAATGAAGAAAAAATACGATAACTAATACTCATATATATATAAGTCAACTAAATTATATTAACAGATTATACATCACTTAATAAATAACACTACTTAATAAATAACACTAATATTAAAATTATAAATACAACAACTAGTGCGATCAAAATATTAAGCCTATTATTCTGTTGATTAAATCTTTTTAATTTTTTTTTTCTATTACTACCCTCCTAGCATGATCACTATTTGATGTGTCACACTCGTATTCAATAACAATTTCCATAATTTAATTTATTTCATAAAACCATGTGCAAATAATTATTCCGACTCGAGAGATCCTTGAACTCATATTTCCTGATAAAAAAATATATAAGCAATAAAAATATTAATATAAGGACGGGTGACATTGCAAAATATTTTTAAAATGATAATTAAACAGCAAAATAAGCAGGAACAATAACAACTATCTAAGCCAATGAGAAGTAGTAAGCCAACCATCATCTCAAATCAGCTAAACAAAGAAAAGAAGCCAACCAACAACACTAGACTTGCCACCCAAACACAAACAAACAAATAGGAATAGCGGTCAATCAGCCACCAATAGCAACAACGAAAGCCAACCAGTTACAACCAAGAATACAACACAACTAACCAGGCCAACCAGGCTATAAACAATACAACTGTCCATCATTCATCATCAAATAACAACACTACCTGAAATGTAAAACTAACCACCATTCTCATCAACCAATTCATGATCTTTAAAGTTTGGACATTGTTCTCATAAACACCATCATCATAGATGGTACATGTTCCTTGAGTGTACAACTAAATTGTTGACAAATGCCTCCATTCATGGGTTTCATATTTGCATGAAGTGACCATCATCACTTCATGCCTTCACTAATGTTGATTTGGCGAGCAATGATGATGATTGAACATCCAATGGTGCTTATATTATATTTTTCAGCTCCAATGCTATTCCTTAGAGCTGTAAGAAGCAACGACCCATAGTTTGATCCCCCACCAAAGTAGAACATTGAATTGTTGCACCAACGTAAGCTCAGTTGATCAACTCGTTGATGCTCTAATCAATCCTCTCCTCACCCAACATGTTTAGCTAACAAACCAAGATTAACGTTCTCTCCAATAATTTTAGTTTTCAAGGGGCATAATAAAAAAAAACACTTAAAATAGAAATTTCATTAATCACATAATGCATTTACATGCAATGTCACAAGAATTAATTGGTAAAATTGTTGTCAATAATCTAATATTTGCAATTTTCCCATATTGAAACAATTGCATTCACTCTTCTTTTCCTCCAGAACACAAGACACCCATATTAGATTCATTTATACCAAGAATCGAAATGATGATAAGGAGAGCCCTCTCATCAAACTAGCCTTGATTGAGGATAGTTTAAACCTCCTTGGCATCCAAACTCTATTAGCCGACCAAAAAAAGGTAAGTAAGAAAAGATTGCTCACGGTTTTTGTGGAGGGAATCCTCAAATTTCTACCAAAAATGGACAATATTGTAGATTTCATATTCTTCCCAAAGTGAAATCCTAAAACAAAAGCGATTCAAAAGCATGATAACACTCATAACTTGCGACGCTTGAAGAAGAAGATCCACTATGGTGACCTCAAAATTGCATGTATTCCGACTTCTAGCTCTAGAAGCACACACCACCATGCTAAAGAGCTTATGGAGTAAAAGATCTACACTTAAATAATTAGATCACCTTCTGAAATCACATAAATGAACCCAAGTCACCAAGATTTAACAAGATAAAACAACTGAAAGCCAGCCTTTTTAATCTAAAGTGACGAATAAAAGAAAATGAGAGGAAATAATCACATCCTTATGCTATAAAAGTCTGATTTTAAAAAAAAATCGCATCAGTTGAGCCGATAAATAACAAGCACCACCCCTTCCTCCTTCTCGAGCACTTTGTTAACAGCTAGAGCACTACAACACTGAGGAAAGACGAGGGTTACCTTCACAAGTCAGAGGTAGACGAGGGTGAAACTGGAGGACCGAAGCGGAAGAAGACGAAGAGATCAAAGCTGCAGTTGTACCAAACAGGCTCTTGCGGGTGAGATTGGCTGCGGCAAGCAGATTCCGCAGGAAAAACTTTGTTTTCCTTCGACAATAGATGTTTCGAGTGCACAATCCTTTCGACACGGGATGCCTCTGAAAGTTAAATTGCGGAGGGATAATTTAGGGGAAAAAAATTTATGACCGTGGGCCGCAGAACCCTTGGGCATGTCTCAGCTTCGGCTGAAATTTGAAATTTTTGGTGTTCTACTGCGGTCCCAAACATCGTGCAGCGCGGCATAAACTGTGCCGCGGCATAAATCGCGCCACGTACCAACTGCGGTACCAAACGGGCCCTTAATCTCTTCTTCCCCTCTCAAATCGATAGATATTGATCTTAACTGAATCCCCTCAACTCCATTCAATTTCAATACAAAAGCAAAAAAAAACTCATCTCTCCCTCTCCAGCTGAAATTGCACAAGCCAACTTGCTTTGCTCTAGCTCACAAGGAAGTGGCACTCCATTGCTTATTCCTGCACACACCTCAACAAGTCTTATGCTAGTGTTAACCAAGGTAGAATTGAAAAGAATTGAGGTCTCAAATTTTGTGGCGTGTAGTATTATCATTCTTGATTGTTTGATTGAGTTGAAGTTAAATCCTATTGAAATGTCCCTACCACATCAAACCTCATTCATTTTAGAACAAAAAAAAAAAAACATTTTTGTAGTCTCGAGAGCTTTAAAATTGTCATTCTTGCTGGTTAGATGGGGATTAATTTGATCATATTGAGAGCTTACTACCAAAACAATGACTTCAATAGTAAAATTGCAAGATTTGAAGTTATCAATCCTCTCGTCCAGCTCATTCGAGCTAAATTCTATTGTTTGGTTGGCCCTCCTTTCTCTCTAAATCGGCAATTAAATTATGTTTTAGTCAATCAAAGAAACTCACACCTTATCATCAATCCAAATCTCTTGTGCGAAGCATATATGCAAGACATAAGCCTTCTAAATTATTTCAATTAAGTCCGTATTACACCCTCTCTTGGCGTGATGGAGAAAATGTGCTTTTTTGTGCAAGTTTACCCTATGCGTACCTTTCTTAGTGTCGTATGATGACACTCCTGGTCGGGTGTTTATACCACCCATACACGCCTCTCTTGGTGTGATGGGCATACCTAGTGTTTTTGCACTACTCCCTCCTGAGGAGGTGACGTCGAAATGTTGCCGGAGTGACGCTGAAAAATATACACGTAGGGAACTTAAAGCTTAACTAAACAAACAAATTCAATCAAAATTAAACGTTGCAAGGTGAAACCAAAAGGTAAAGTTGAGAAACTTATAAGATTGACAAGTTTACTTACAACTACGAATGAAAACAAAATGCTTTCTGAATGCACAAATGAACTTAACACAAATGAAGTGAAGAGGTGGATGGTGGAAATGAACTCCCCATCTCCTTTATTTATAAAGAGAAGGAAGTCTCTGTGGGGCCCACCTCACTAAATGATAGATATGTGAAGATTAAAAAAAATGATGAGATTTCTTCTTTTATAAAGTGCTTAGAAGAAATGAGTGAAAATTGGTGAATCCTACATGCACTTTGAAGGTCTCATATTCATATTTAAAAATCAAATTCATTGTGCTGAAATACGTGTTAGTAATTTACAAGATAAATTTTGACTCACATATTATGTCAGCTTGACATTCAGATTATGTTATTGAAACGAGCACAAGTTGCTTAAAGGATTGAATTACTTGCATTGTGAGATGTATTTGCATTCAGATATTTAGGCTCTATTGTTCAAAATGATGGTGAAATAGATGGAGATGTTATTAGTAGAATTCAAGTTGGATGGTTGAAGTGGAGGAATGCATCTGGCCTATTATGTGATAGAAAAGTTCCACTTAAACTTAAGAGAAAATTTGATAGATGGTGGTAAGACCTGCAATGACTTATGGTGCAGAATGTTGGCCAATAAAAGAGAAGCATAAGACTAAGTTATATAGAGATGAGGATGCTGGTGGATGAGTGGCTTTACTCTTAGAGATAGAATGCAAAATGAGTATGTTCGGGAGAAAGTTGGAGAAAGTAGGTGGTAGATAAGATTATGGAGAATGTTTTGGCCACATAAAGCGTCGGATGATCCGATTAGGAGAGTAGATGCATTAGATTTGCCTTATGTTAAGAAAGGTAGAGGTAGACCTAAAAGACTTGGTTAAGATGTAAAAAATGATCTTAGTATACTTGAATTAAATGAGAATTTGACACATAATGGACACAATGGATGAAGGATTCACCACCTAGTGGGATTAAGGCTTGTTGTTGTTGTTGTGAGATGTATTTGCATTCAATACTGTCATAGTAGGGCGCTGACAAATGGCTTAAAAGATGATAATATCATGCGCATATCTCGAGGTGATTATATGTTTAAATCCGTTGCATCGAAATGCATGCTGATAGTTAAAAGATTCAAGTAAAATCAATATTGCATAGTCACGAGGCAATCACATATTCAAATTTGTGCCATCAAGATACATGCAAATGTCTTAAAGACATTAGTTTTGCATGCATTATAATGCACACACTTCAAGACAACTTTATAATCGAGTTCAATTGTGTTGCATCAAAACACATATAAGCAAATGAAATTTAGCACGCATATTAAGGCATATATATTGTATTGATGTGCGTGTAGATAATTTGAAAAGATCTAGGCATGCATATATCTCAAGGCAATTCAATGCTTAAGTTACTGCATTGATAGACATGCAGGCAATCAAGAATTGCAAGTTAATTAAGTATGCATTTCAAGAAAAATTTGTATTCAAAATCAATATATCAAAATGTGTGTTAATAATTTGAGCTTGGCACGTATCATGATGGACGTATTTTTAGTTGACTTCATATCCAAATTTAATTACGTCACATTGAAGTATGAGAGAACCAATGAAATTTGGCATACATCTCAAAGCGATTTAACATTCAAACTTTCACATTAAAGTGTGTGCAGATGGTGTAAAGTGACATAAGTTACATGCACTGAGGCAATCTTATGTGTAGATCTATCACATTGAGATGCGTGCAAATGACAAATTAAATTATACGTGTGCCTCACTAAGTGGATTTAATTCAAATGTAATGTCTCGAGAAGTGTGTAGGTGCTCTTGAATAATTTACATGCTTCATAGGAAGTTTCCTAATCTTAGCCTCAATTGTCTTGAAAAGGGCGTAGATTCCATGAATTGCAAAAAATCAATAAAATTAAAAATTAATCTGTATGTGCCTCGATACATAGTAGAAGCTTAAATTTAGTGTTTGAGGATACTGCACAGGCTGATTCCTGGTTAGATCTTCAGGTTGAGTTTGGGTTAACAAAACTTAATAATATCATTATAATTACCTCTCATTGAGAGAATATTTCGGAAGCTAATTCTGTCATTTAATAATGAGATAACCTATTGATGTCATCATTAATGGATCTTTTAAAATCTAAATTTTAAAATACCTGACTTCGATCCTTCGCCAAGCCAATGTGTTACATAGGTGACTAATTTTTAAGTAAATTTTAAATCAGAATATATATTAGACCTAATCCTCTGCTAGTAGGCAAGCATAGTTACTAAGGTCTACCCTAATGATGGTTGTATCGATTGAGAATATCAACTAGAGGGATTGTTATTATCAAATATCTAAGATATTAATGTTAAATCAAGTTTGAACTCAGACCTAATCCTCTCTTGATAGATCGACATTAGTCAAAGCCTAAATAATAAAATGTCAATCAATCAACTAGCTTGATGATGGCCGTGTTGATAGAAAATCTCAACCGAAGTAGTTCAATTTCAAAATAAAATTATCAAATTACATTGTGAATGCTTAAATCATTTATACTTTGATAATGTCCGTGTTGATTGAAAATCTCAATTGGAGGAGTTTAATCTCAAAATGAAATTATCAAATTATAGTGTGAATGCTCAAATCATTCACACTCCGATGATGACTATGTTGATTATAGATTTTAATCAGAGGGATTATTATTTTAAGAGTGTCGAAGATACTGATGTTAATCATTTCAAATTCAAGCTATAAACCTCAAAACTTGATCTTCTATTAGGAAGTAAGTAGGGTTGACGAGGTTAACCCCAATGATAGTCATGTTAATTGAAAATCTCAAACGGGGGTCAATCTAAAAATAAAATTTTTAAGTTATAATTTAAATGTTTAAATCATTCACACTCCAATGATGACTTCATTTAATGAGGATATTAGCTAGAGTGGACATCATTATAAAAATGTCTAAAATATTAATGTTCAATTATTTCAAATTCAAGTTCTCAAAATATAAACCTAGATCTAATCCTCTGTTATTCGATTAATAGAGTTGACAGGATTTAAAGCAATAAACGGTATGATTACGCATGTTTAAATACTCTGATGATGGTTGTGTTGAGTGAGAATTTCAATTGGGGGGAATATTACCATCAAAATATTCTTAAAATTGAGTAAAATCATTACAAAATCAGACATTTACAAAATATGAAAGTTGTTAATTTCAAATTTTTTTAAATGAAATTCAATAATTAAGACTTAAAGTAAAACTCATTCAATCCATCTTTCATAACTATTTGTCAAAGGTGGCAATATAAGAAAATACTAGCTCATTAAGGAGCTAATATCAAGTTAGGTGCATGTTCAAACTCAAACAATCTCATACTAGTAAGGACGTGACCCTCGTTCTTTGTAATGGTTCTTTAAGACAAACATCAACCTTGGTCTACAAGGTTACCTTGGATGAAACAACTCATGACTATTGATAAAGATCTTTCGGTTAGGTTGGATTGACTATCTCCTCTGACCATGACAGCCTAGAACGATGGAACCATGAGATCTTGATAAGGTGCGTCATCATTACCCTCATAATCCACTTTAAGTCTACAATGTTGAATTTCATAAATTTAAACTCCATTTATTGTTACTATATGCTATGTAATTCGTGGCCTAACGTCTACCCTTAATCAAAAATTATCTCTCAACATTGGGAGAGATAAGCACCTATAGGAAACCTAGAAACTAGATTATATATATATATTATTTATATATATATATATATATATATATATATATATATATATATATATATATATATATATATATATATATATATATAGCTTTGAATAGCATGATGAACTTTTTGCTAAGTCAAGATATTTGTCGAGATAGAAAATATGTTTATACTAATAAAATGATTTATCAACATAATCTAGAAGATACTGATTGCACTTAATAGTAGAAAAAAAAGGAAAAAGGGGCCAATGACTAAATATTATAATAATTGGTTTAATGAATGTGAAATATGAACAACAACAACAACAACAAGCCTTTATCCCACTAAGTGGGGTCGGCTACATGAATCCTTCGTCTTCATTGTGTCCTATTATGTGTCAAATTCTCATTTAATTCAAGTATACTGAGGTCATTTTTTATACATCTTAACCAAGTCTTTGGTCTATCTCTACCTTTCTTAACATAAAGAAATCTAATGATCTACTCTCCTAACCGTCATCTGACCGACGCTTTATGTGGCCAAACCATCTAAGGCGACTCTCTCTAATCTTATATGCCACTGGAGCCAACTTTTTCCCGAACATACTCATTCCCCTTTTGATCTTTGAGAGTAAAGCTACTCATCCACCTGAGCATATTCATCTCACTTAACTTAGTCTTATGCTTCTCTTTTATTGGCCAATATTCTGCACTATAAGTCATTGCAGATCTTACCACCATCTTATAAAATTTTCCCTTAAGTTTAAGCGGAACTTTTCTATGACAAAATAGGCCAGATACATTCCTCTACTTCAACCATCCAACTTGAATTCTACTAATAACATCTCCATCAATTTCATCATCATTTTGAACAATAGAGCTTAAATATCTGAATCGCTCACTCTTTTTAATGACTTGTTCATCTAATTTCACAACACTACCACTAGAACTTCTATAACTAAAATTACACTTCATATATTCAGTTTTAGATATACTTAAACGAAAACCTTTAGACTCTAAGGTTGAACTCTATAATTCAAGTTTCTCTTGGACTCCCTCTTTAGTCTTATCAACATGAAGAGTGTCATTAGCAAAAAGCATACACCAAGGTACATCTTTCTATAAATGCCTAGTAAGAACATCCATAACTAAAGAAAAAAGATAAGGGTTTAAAGCTGATCCTTGATGACTTGAATATAACCAATATTAACTTCTTTCTTTTCTAGAACTCTCCAAAGAACATCTCTTGAAACTTTATCATAAGCTTTCTCTAAATCAATAAATATCATATGTAGATTGTCCTTATATACTTCTCCATCAAACCTCTTAACAAATGTATAGCATCCATAGTAGATCTACTTGGCATTAAACCAAATTGGTTGAGAGAAACTTTTGTATCATATCGTAATCTGTGCTTAATTACTCTCTCCCATAATTTTAATGTATCACACATTAACTTAATTCCTCTATAATTTGCACACTCTTGTGCATCACCTTTATTCTTAAATATAGGAACCAACAAACTCTTTCTCCACTCATCTGACATCTTTTTAGTCTTTAAAATAACATTAAAAGATTTATAAGCCAATAAATTCCTTGATCTCCTAAACATTTCCTATTGAAATATCATCGTCTGCTTTTATATTTCATTTTTTTAAGCTTCTTAACTCATTATTAATACAACAACAACAAAACAATAACAACAACAGCCTTCATCCCATTTGGTACATGAATCCTTCTATCAGGCTATTTGACAAATTCTCATTTAATTCTGTCATTTTATACATCTTAATCGACTGATTTACTAATAACGAAAAAAAATTCTATTTTTATTTAGGGTATTATTGCTAAAATCAATCGATTTTCGATCCTTCATCAAAAGTTATCAAAATATCTCATCCATTTTTTCAATTTTCTTTCTAAGAAAACACTTTATGATTTTATCTTTAATACACCTCACTTGAACTAGATCTTTACTTCTCTATCTCTTTGGGCTAACTTATACATATATATTTCACCTTCTTTAAGATCTAATCTATTATATAAATCACTAAAAGTTAAATTTTTGATCATCATTGATTTCTTAGAATCTCTACAAGCTATTTTATATCTTTCCCAATTCTCCGAGTTTTTACATTTAAATCAAGTTTTTTATAACAATATTTCTTATTTCTTATCTTTTCTGCACACTCACTCCACCAACTATTTTATTAAAATAAAGCTTTTCCTTTTGATTCTCCAAGATATTTTAAAGAACTGCTTAATTTCACTCATACTTTTTTTCTCACATAATATTCTTCATAACATCCCAAATTCTAAGCTCTTGTTTGCTCTTAAAAATATTTTATTTATGTTCTTTAAGCTCATCTAATCTACATAATTTGATTTATTTTTCCTCTTACAATCTTTCATCTTAAAATCTAAAACTAACAATCGACGCATTTAAAATTTCACTGAATGACCTTACAATCTTTACAATCTAAAGATATATTTTCTATAAAATAATCAATCTGTTTTTCTTAGATCTATTTTATAAGTAATAATATGTTTCTTCTTAAATAAAATATTGACAACTATAAAATCATAAAAAGCAATATAATATAATCCTACCTATTCATTACACCAAATCAACCATGTGAATACTTTAAAATCTTTCTACCAACATGTCCATTTAAATCTTCTCAAATTTTTTTTTTCAAGATTTGATTAATTTCTAATTCAATTCCAAAATTTTTCTTTTGACATCCAAAGCATTTGAGAGCATAAACACTTATAAGATTGATAATCCTAATATCAACATAATCTTTAAAGTTTAATTATCTCCACATCTAATATTTATAACATTATCCTTCAAACTTTTATCTATAATCACACCTATTTTAGTGATTTCTACTAAATTCTAAAGTTTAAAACCTAAACTATCAATTTCTTTGGCCTTCTCCCCTACCCATTTAATTTCTTGAACACATACAATATTTATCTTTCTATGAACCATAATATCTATTAATTCTATTAATTTATCTGTAAGAGTACCTATATTCCAAGTTTCTAATCTAATTCTAATTTCATGTGAAAATGAACATCTAGAAAAAATGCATGTTGTCCAATTGTCAATGGGGAACATTGTAATCTAACGGTTCCATGCTTATGCATAACTTTGATTATGACGTTTCCAAGGAGATGTTACGTTACACTACTACAATAACAAGCCTTTATCCTGCACATGGGGTCGACTACTTGAATCCTTCTTCTCTATTGTGTCCTATCAAGTGTCAAATACACACACACACATACACACACACGGGAGATATATATATATATATATATATATATATATATATATATATATATATATTTATATTTCCATTTTTGTAACACTTAACTTCAATTTATGCTTTTCTTTTATTGGCCAACATTTTAAGCCATAAAGCATTGCAGGTCTTACCACTATCTTATAAAATTTTTTCTTAAGTCTAAGCAGTACTTTTCTATCACATAGTAAGCCTGATGCATTCCTCTCTTCAATCATCCAACTTGAATTCTACTAATAACATCCCCATCACCATCACTTTGAACAAAAGACCCAAGATATCTAAGACGTTCACTCTTTTTAATGACTTGATTAGTCATTGCCACAACTCCACCAATAGATTTTCTACAACTAAACTTACACTCCATGTATTCGGTTTTAGATCTACTCAAATGAAAGCCTTTAGACTCTAAGGTTGATATCCATAATTCAAGATTCTCTTAAACTCCTCTAGTCTTATCAACAAGAAGATGCTTTTTTTAAATCAATAAATATCATATGTTGATCCTCTTTACTCTGTATACTTCTCCATCAAACCTCTCAACAAATGTATAACAACCATGTAGAGCTACCCATCATAAATGCGAACTTGTTTTAGAAGCATTTGTATCACATCGCAATCTATTTTCAATTACTCTTTCATAATTTTAATGTATGATACATTAAATTAATTCTTTTATAATTTGCACACGTAGGCTCTGAAAATTTGCATCCGGCCTTTCGACGAGGAGAGTTTGGATTTTAGTACTGAGTGAAATTTTTAGAAAACAGATGAGGATTGTAGATGAGACACTACCTAGATATTTTACCCTTATTTTGTGAGGATTTTAGATCTAATTCCAAGTTTTCTATAAGCACAAACACCTATAGTTAATTACCCAAAGCTAAGAGAGAACTTTCAATTAAGGCTTGTCATTATATTGTTAGTTGCTAAGCATATAGCAGTAACGTTTAAAGTTTTGGAGTTTGAAATTTATGAAATCTATCATTGTAGACTTAAAGCGGATGGTTGGAGAAATGATAATGCGTCCGATCAAGATCCCATGATTCTATAGTCCCGGTCTATTATAGTTTGTTATCTACTTAGTCAGAAGAGGTAATTAATCCAACTTGATCAAAAGATTCTTGTTAGCAATCATGAGTTATATCGTCCAAGGTGACTTTGTGGACTTAGGTTGATGTTTATTAAAGGAGATAACTTTAAGTGTATCTTAGTTAACATAGGACTTTGTGCCCTATCAAATGCATCCACACCATATGGTTCACAACTCAAGTGATAAAGTCATTGGGGAATATACGGACTACAACTGTGACTGTAATATAATGGTGTCATTTCGACCAAGAAATCACCCCATCATGTGCTTTGGCCTAATTCGCATTACGCGCTCTATCGTCAAACTACGCGACAGATATTTGAGCCACATCTTTACTGGCATTAGATTGTTTGAGTTTGAACATAATTATTAACATTTATTTCATTTGTGAAATTTAAAATTTTCTTAATTTGTCCCAAATAGTTCTGAGATAGGTTGATCGATGCTGCTTTAAGTATTTAATGATAAATTTTACTTTAGCATTTTACACTTAATAATTTATTAAAGTTTTGCATTCAATTCAATTCAATTTTGATTTAGAACTTTTGAACAAAATTTTGATGGTAATATCCTCTTATAGTCATTATAGTCATTATCGAGGTGTGGACTATTTGAACTTTCACATCACTGTTTGAAATTTTAATTTAAGATTAAAGCTCTTTGATTGAAATCTTCGATCAACACGACCGTTATCGGAGTATTTAAACTTACTTGATCATTTAGTTCATTATTCTAGACCCTTTCAATCAATTAATCTAACAACACATAATCAAATCTAGGTTTATATCTTGAGAATTTGATTTTGGGATGACTAAACATTAATATTTTAGATATCTTGATAATGATAACTTGTTTGATTGATATCTTCATTCAACATAGCCATTATTTGGTATTTAGATCTTATAAACTCTGCCTGCTTGTTAGCAGAGGATCGAGTCTTTAGTTAGAACTTGTAATCTTATTTTAGGATGACACTAAGAGCTTACATTTTTCGAATATGGAATTTCTTTATTAAGGTCTTTGATGGCCGTATGTAAATGTATAAATCAAAATTGCTCTTTAGTGATCGAGCATTTAACTTGTGACTAGTCTTGTCAACTCCTATTCTTATATAAAGGAGGATTTCATTGGTTGAGTGGGATTTACGACTTCATCATATAAGTGAAACGACTCATTAGCAGTACACATATGTGTCAGCCTTTAAGAATTATACTTATAAGAGATGTATTTATCTTCGAACTGATTATCAATTTATAAAATATTTGCACACTTTTCGAGGAAATATAGACCTTGAGTCTATTTAATTTTAACCCGCCCATGTTGACCTCTATATAAGTTATACAAGTTAAATCTTGCAAGCACGGTGAATTTGATGGACTAAGGGGATTAATAAAAGTTGAAATGCACATCATCACTAAAATTATAAACAACCTCGAGTAAAATAGACTTTGCTAATGCATCCAGAATGTCAAAATAGATCAAAATATACATTTTACGGAATTTGATAGTTGACAAATGGAGAAGACAAGCTGTCAATGTGCCTGCATGCATATCAAAATTGTGAGGCCTTGAGAACATCTAAACAACCTCTGTTTACACAATTGTTCTCGACGTTATCGCTAAAATGTTAAAATCTATTTAATGAAACTGTTTGTAATTTATTCAGATGAGTCTGCACTAGTATTGAGCGAGCAGATGTGACAACATATATTTCGAGCTAAAATTAACTCAATTCGATGCCGAAATCGACCAAACGATCTCCAATCACGAAACGGATAGTATCGTTGCATTCAGAACATCGAAATAACTTAAGATAAATATCCATATTGTTTATCCGTTGACACAATTATGAGAAGTCAAAAATTAAATTTTATTTAATCAGTAAATCTACAAAAGAAAATGATATATATATATATATATATAGGGTTGTGAGTGATATCAAAAAGATATAATACCCTTCATGTGGCTTCAACACGGCGGAGAAATTTACTAGATTATAAGTACTCTTTCATGTTGCTTCAACACAGTGAGGAAAATTAGGGTGTACACAGTTTCTATAATCGTGGTGGGAAGGCCTTGACACTCTCGTTAAAACCTTCTATGCCAGGACGATATCAGGAGGTTGCTAGTTTTTAAACTAAAATGATTACAGTGGACATTCAAATAACTTAATATAAATTAAACTTCAATCTTAAAATTGAATCTAAACTAAAATCACAAATACTTGAATGCTTATGTGTCATTTCCCATAAGTGTGATAGGTATAAATATCCTCTGGCTGCGGTATGGCAAGATGCCTACCATGCACGCCATAAGCTTGGTGGGAAGGCTTCGCATTCCTAAAGTAGCCCCCTATACGGGGATGACGTTGGGAGGTTGTCAAAATGTTCCTAAAATTTGGACTTAAATAAGACTTATGCAAGATATGAGTAGGGACTAAATAAGAGCAATCTCAAATATGAATTGAGTCAAAATTAGCTCAGAAGTGGACTTAAGTTTAAGATTAAGTCAAAATTGAAGTCAAAGTTAGAAACTTAATGTCTTAAAACAAAATTGAGTTTGCAAGTTTGGACTCGAGAGGCATCAACAGGGGATTCGATAGCTCATTAATGAGCGTGAAAATAATCTCACACAAAACTTATGTTAGACCTCCAACAATACTTGCAATGGATTGAAAATCCACTTGCAAGAGAGAGTAGACTCAATATTTATGCTATATATTTCAATCAGACTTTCAATAATTTAAAAGTTTATATGTGAATGAGAATATAACTTAAATTAAATTCATGAGGGATTTGTGGTGAGCTTAGATACAAAAATAGAAACTCATCGCAATTACTAAACCATTAAGACATTAATTGAGTTTTCATTGGGATGACTTTGCTGAACTTTGCATGCATTAAACATCACCCAATCAATTTAAGTGCCTTGATATACATACAAATGCCCAAATGAGTCAAACTCTATGTATGTAGTGTTTGAAATAGTTAAACTCTTACATGTGGCACAAGATAAATCCCATATCTATGTTTATAGTCTCGAAATATATATAAGTGCTTGAACAAAGATGATCCACCATATATACTTTGAAGTGATTCTATATCGTATTTAAATGCTTCAAAACGTATGTGAACTTCTGAATAAATAAGCAGAGTACTTTCACGTATTATGAGATGAGTTCATATTCACTCTCACTACATCGACATGTGTGAAAGATTTAAAGATGTAATTCAGCACGTACTTCATGACTATATTTCTAAATTAAACACCTTGAAATTCATACAAGTATCCTAATTTGAGATATTTTCACTAAGCATCTCTCATATAATCTAAATACTTTAATGTGCATGCAAACATTCAAATAAAGTAAACTTCAAGCATGCTTTATAGAGCAATATTTCACTTGATTTGAATATTTTGTTAATTCATGCGAGTATTTGAAAGAGCTAAATCCTCATATATGTCACGAAACTTTCTCACATTTGAATCCATAACTTCGAAATAAGTGCAAATGTTTGAATGGAAATAGATTCATTGCATATATTTAAAATGAGCTACTATCAATGCTTCAATACTTGCCAAGCTTTTAGATGAATGAGTAAGGAATTTATACACATTATGAGATGACTCCATGTTCAATCTCATTACATCAAGATGTGTGCAAACAACTTGAAAAGTGAAATAGTGCGTCCACTATAAGGCAACATAATAGCCAAATCTGATGTTTTAAAACTCATTCAAATAACTTAAAAGAGAGAGATATTCACATGTGTTTTAAAGAATTTTTTAAAGTTAATTTCAAATGCCTCAAAGCATGTACTGGTACTTTAAAAAATGAATAAACAATCATGTATAAGCAATCAAATACCCCCATGGGCCTTGACACTATATTAAAAGCCTAAAGCTAGTGTTTGAGTATGCTGCACGAGTTAAAACCTATAAATTCAAAGCCTACTTTACCTCGAAAAGTGTGCAAACATTTTACAAAGTGATAGTTGCTTTGAAAATAAACATACATTTCACAAGTTTAGTTCTTAAAGGCTGATGTATATGCCACTGCTAATGGGCTGTTTCACTTAAATGTTGAAGTTGTAAGTCCCACATGACTAATTTGATTCTCCTCTTTACAAGGGCCGAACTCGTTATGATTGGTTGCAAGCTAAGTGCTTGATCATTCAGAAGAAAATTTGATTTATACATTTGCATATGACCATCAAATGCCTTAGTGGAGAAATTTCATATAAAAAATGTAAACTGTTAACACCAAGTTTGAAAATATGATTATAGGTTCTAGCTTAAGACTAGATTCTTTACAAATGAAGGTAGAGTTAGTAGAGTTTGTAACAAGATGAATATTTAAGTTGATCTATGCAATATTCACACACAAATATTATAGACTTGATCCTTTGCAAGCAAAAATCAGAGTTGACAAGCTTTATTTGATGATGATTGCATTGAATGAAGATTTTAATCGAAAGGGATATTATTAAAATGTGTTTAAATTTCAAATCAAATTAATTTAGATAAAATATCAATATAAATGCAAAGTTTGATTAGTTATTAATATCTAAATACTTAAATCATTAACATTTCGATAATGACTATGTTGAATGAAGATTTCAACCGAAGGGGATATCACCATTAAAATATATTTATAATTTCAAATTTAATTAATCTAAATCAATTTTCTATTCAAACACAAAAAATATGATGAGTTATTAAGTTCTAAACGATTAAATGAAATTCAACATTTAAAAGTCTTGAAGAAAAATTCACATACGCACCATTTGTCGTGACAATTAAGAAAATTCAACTCAAAAGAGAAATGTCAAGTTAAGTGTATATTTCATATCTCAAACAATTTAATGTAACTAAAAACATGGCATGTGTCCTCTTTTCGTATGATTTGGCTAGTAGGCTCCACAAGTAATACAGTTATGATTATAATCTTTTAATCGGGTGGCTTAGCCCTTTGGCTCCACTATATTACGGTCATATCTATAGCTCGTATGTTTCCTAATAGCTTTACCTCTTGAGTTGTGAATCATCTTGATAGAGAAAAAAATCTTCTGTTAATTAAAGTGAACTTAAATTTATCTCCTTAAATAAATATTAACCAGTTATGATATTCAGATGGGTTCTTGGCGTGAATCATTCGGTTGGGTTGGGTCTATCCATAAGTAGATAAGAGATCACGATAACCCGGGATGATGAAACTATGAGATCTTTATTAGGCACACCATCATTCCCCCAACAATTCACTTTACGTTAATAAAGGATGAATTTCTAAATTCAAAACTCCATTTGTTGATATTATGCGCTAAGAAATTAGCGATCTAACAACTAGCTTTAATCGAAAGTTTTTTCTCATCATTTGAGGGGTAATTAATTATAGGTTGTTGTGCCTATAGGAAACCCAGAACTAGATCTAAAGTCCTCATAAAATGAGGGCAAAATATCTGGATAATGTTTATCTACTATATCTTCTCTCTTCTAAAAATTTGATCAATACGAATCCAAACTTTTTTCATCGAGAGGCTGGATGTGAATTTTCGGAGCATATAACGCATCATCCTCAGAAACTAGATTTAAGCTTTTAGTATTGTGTCAGCGCTCGTGTGGGTGTGTTAATTTTGAATGCATACACGTATTTTGTTCATTTTTTTATAACATTTGCATGCATTTTGATGTAATAATTTGAATGTAGATTCTCCTTGAGATACATAAGTGCTTCAATCATTCAAGTTATTTGCAAGTATATCAGTGTGATACATCTGAATGCAAAGTAAACCTATGATGCATGGATGTTTCACATCATTCAAATACTTCCTTGAATTACATAACATTTGAGTTGAATAACGAGTTACTATTTAATGCATGCAAATGTTCATTTTGAATTTCAACCAATGCCCTTCTGTTTGTTTTTGGATTCATGTCATTGATTCTGTGGCGTTAGATGTTTTGAGACTCGTTCAGTCATTTAAAATAATACTTATTTATTTTGCATTTAGTTTTGAATCCAATTGAACTCTTAAGCTTCATAGAATTTAGCTCATGCAACTGTTTGCATGTATTTCAAGTGATTTAGGTCAGATCGAAGGTTGCTTTTTTGTACGCATGAAGACTTATTTGAAACAACTCCATTCAAATTCTAATTTCGCAAGTCTTTCCTTTGAAGACTAGATGGGTTCACATTCAATTATGTTGTCACTTTGACTTTCAATTTAAAGCTTAAAAGGTTTCTTGCAATGCACTTTAGGTGGGATATAATATAATTTATTTTCAAGAAGAAGCCCTCCTTATACTCACTAACGGGCCATTTAGCCTTAGTGTAAGTCTTTCATTAACTTCATTTAGATCTCGCCCAAGTTTGATAATAAGCATTCAAGTAGGTTGTAGGTTTCTCTTGCTTTGATTTTGAATTAGAATGCAAGATACAAATGTTCTTTGAAAGATTACATCCATATTCTTTAATGAGCTTTCCATTGTTGTTCTCGCTCATAAGTGAATTATCAAGTCATTATGTAAGCTTGCTTTCGAATATGACTTGAGTCATTCAATTTGAGACCTATTCTGACTTGAGTGTTGGCTTTTGAGCTCAATGCAAGTTATTCATGCGTCTTATATAAATTTCAAATCTTATTTGCCTCTGACTTGAGGTTTATAGCTACCTCATTGTGAGATGCAAAGTAGTTTGAATGTTCATTAAGATGCATCACTTATATTTATTAGTGAGCAATTCATTCATTATAAGTTTATTTAAATTTGATTTGCACAAACTTGTTTTCATCCCAAGAGTTTTCTTTTTCATTTATGACTTAATTATTGATTTAATCCTGAATTTTAAGCTTCAATCATTCTCTTATTTTGTTTTATCTTATTATGTTTCAATGTTTTTGTAAGTTCAGAGTTAGGCAAAACTTCAGCATCATCCTAGCATCATCTCCGCATAGGGGGCTGCGTCGGGTATGCTGTGCCTGCTCACCACCCTTATAAGAAGCGTGCATGGTCAATTTCATACAACACAACGGCCTAAAGTATTCTTACCTATCATGCTTTTAAGAAATGATGTATAGGCCTTCAAGCGTACCTGCACAGCTTAATTATCAATTTAAATTTAAATTTTAGATTTAATATTTACTTTAAGTTATGTTATTTAAGTCCCCTTTCACTGTATGGTTTGGCAGAATTTTGATAGCCTCCTGACGTCATACCCATGTAAGGAGCTACATCAGGAGTGTTGGGCTTGCCCATCACGTTATAAGAAAATGTATGGGGGTCTTGGTTTATATCTTTGATATTACCTTTATGCTTATAAAAGTGACACTTGCTTAATACACAATTTTCTTGCGTTGGAATGTGCACAGTAACAGCAACACGGTCACCAAATGATTATAGGCATTTTCTCTGCCACGTTGGAACAAAGAGCATGGGTTCATAATTGGTTTTAGGATTTTTACCTTTGACATGCAAATCAGTGCGACGTCGACACGAATTTTACGATAAGCATATGGATTTCAAGGTGATGCAAGGTGGGAGGAGGAATTTTTTCTTTATATCTACTTCTTTTAGTTGGTGGATTTCTAGAGAGATGAAGTGGAGAGATCGGGTGAGATTTTTCTCTTATTTAGAGAGAGCAAGAGTGAGGTTGAGAGGGAGTTGGCTGGATAAGAGTGATTTTGAGAGGGATCTCTCTTTGATTTTTAGAGGGAGATTAGGAGGAGATAGAGAAATCTCTCTGTCTAGAGACAGAAGTAAGCAACAGAGATAAAGGAAGGGATATATCAAAGGAAGAAGAAAGATGAGGAGGAGAGGTGTAGTTGTTCCAGTTTCGGGTAGGCGGAGCTAGTTCAGGCTTGGAGCTCAGCATAAAAAGCTGAGAGGGGATCTTTTGCAAGAAAGCTTCGGAAATGGGAGATTGGGATGAGGTGAATTAGATAGAGAGCATTGAAGTGTGAGCTCTAGTGCACGAGTAGTCGATACGGGGTTCAATGTGGGATGGGCTCTTTGGCATCGATCACACCAAACAGATGGACAGGCAGCAAGTTTAGCATGTTGGATGGGTGATCTGGCGAGAATAAATTTATTTGGAAGAGAGAGAGTGATCAGCGTGCGAGGCAGAGAGGGAGAATCGCTCTTATTTATTAACAAAGGAATGAGGAAATGGGTTGTGTGTGAATAACATTGATTGGAATAGGGACGGCGAGAGATGTCATGGGATTTGATGAATGTGGATGACCTGCATGGTATGAGAGGCCGCTTTGATGGGATGGAATAGGTGGACGGCGGGTTGACCAACACCTATCTCGATTTACTTGTCATTGCCTCGAAATGCATGCGAATTTGATGAAATTTATTGTGCGAAAATCTTGATTAATATGAGTGTTGATTCTAGGTGATTTTGATGTTCCGGATGCAATGACACAATCCGTTTTGTGATTGGAAGTCGTTTGATCGATTTTAAGTGTCGATCGAGTCAATTTTAGCTTAAACTATGTAATCTCACATCGATTTGCTCGATGGTCAAACAGACTCGTCCACATTGATCATAGCCATTCTCGTTGAATATTTTCCAATGTTTGGCTGGTTAATTTTGTTTGAATGTCATCATACTCGATATACTGAAATTGTTTATTTGCTCATCTTCTCTTTCAATCGACAAATAGCTTGAGACATATTTTGATTGATTTTGATGTTTTGGATGCATCGATGAAGACAGTTTTGTGATTGGAGATCATTTCGATGACGATCGGGGCGTTTCGACTTTGATCATTGCAACGTTACGTCCATAACCTGTTGAATTCGCCATATTTGCATGATTCGACTTGTGTAATATGTTCGGAGGTCAACAATACACTCTTGTGCATCACCTTTATTCTTAAAAATATGAACCAATAAACTTTTTCTCCATTCATATGACATCTTTTATCTTTAAAAAAAAAATAATTAGCCAAGAAATGCCTTAATATCCTAAATATTTTCATACTTTATTTTCTTGAAGATTTCTCCAACTTCAATTTTACTAATACGATGATAAAAATAAAATTTTTTATTTTTATTTAGCATAGTAAGATCACTAAAGTCAATTATATTCTCATAATCTTCAGTGAAAAGTATATCAAAATATCTCATGTATATTAAAAGCGTTTATGATCTTCATCTTTAATGTATTTCACTCGAATTTCACTCTCTTTTCTCCTATCTCTTTATATATATATATATATATATATATATATATATATATATATATATATATATATATATCTTTTTATATATCTTTAGTATCTAATTTATTATATAAATTATTAAATACTAAATTCTTTGCATTACATATTTTTTTCTCAGAATCTCTATGGGCCACTCTATATCTTTCTCATTTTTTCGTGTTTTTACATTTAAATCAATTTTTATAATAAACTTTTTAATTTCGATCTTTTTCTTCACTTTTTGATTTTATCACTAACTATTTTTATTAATAGGAGTTTTTTTTCTTTTAATTCTCTAAATACATTTTTTGCAATTTGCTTAATCTCATTTGCTATTTTTTCATATTATATTAGATTCCTCATGAAAATTTTAAATTATAAGGTCTTGTAGCTTATTCTTAAAATATTTTTAATAGCATTCTTTAAATACTTCCATCTGAACTTAGGGTAATACTTCGATTTATTTTTCATCTTTCAATCTTTTATCTTAAAATTGATAACTAGTAATTGATGCGAAGTGCTTAAACTTTCATCTAAAATGATTTTGCAATTTTTACAATATGATCTATTTTTTATAAGAAAATAATAAATTTGCATTTTGTTAAGTCTATTCTTGTAAGTGATAATATATTTTTATTTTTTCTTAAATAAAGTATTAGTAATTACAACATTATAAGCTATAGCAAATATTTAATATAGTTATACATTCTTCATTAATCACTTCATACTCATAGCCACCATGAATATTTTAAAAATCTACTATCACTCTAATCAATATATTCATTTAAATGACCTCCAATAAATACTTTCTTTAAGAGGCATCTTTTGTAATAATCCTTCTAGGTCAATTCAAAAATTTTCTTTTGAGCATACATCCGAAGAGATGTTATACTGAGTGGATTAATTTGAGAAGGTAACTCTATCCAAATTGAGTAGTCATTTAGATTCTCAGAAACCAAAAAGGGTGAGGTGCTCATCCCTTACAATGAAAAATAATCTAATTTCACCAATAATGATAAACATGGAAAGCAATCAGCTAATGCTCATGTTAAATGCTAATCAAATATGGTGCTTGGAAGAATTGATAATTGTTGACCTACTATTAGCAAAGTTGAATGTTTCAAGTTAGCAGGTGGCATTGATAATTCAATCTCTTAAGGAAAGAATGAATAAGGAATACTCATTTTGAAGGGACAATGTGGCAAAGCTATTCAAACAAACACTTAAGGAGGTCTCTAACTATTGGAATCGAAAAGACTTGAGTATAATAGAGCCAATTACCTAAAGTGCATATTACCTTTATCTTTTTGTAGCTAACCATCCTTGAAGATTACTGTCTGAAAGGACTAGTTGGAGAAGTATAGAGATAGAGAATTTTCTCCTCAATCAATATCATAGTGTGCTGTCTACCCAAAAAAAAAGGTAATTCGAGAGAAGCCAACGTGATACAAATAGTGGGAGACTATCATCTTAATGGAATCTATGAAATATTTTATATATCTTGAAGGCGTTTCAATCACTCAATGGAAATTTTCATCTAAACTACCGCTTTAGCTAGAGAAAAAATAATGCTCACAGTCTTCCATCTTCAAATCGCCACCAAACAAGGTACATCTTAGCCACAAATTAGCCTTCCCCAACAGAGGGGACAAGCTGCCCAAAACAACATCCTAGAGAAATCCAAAATGTGACCACTACAAGGAAGATCAATAAAGAAGCGGTCCACAATCCAAAAGGTCATAGACAAACTGAAAAACTATATCCAACTTGTAGGATAACCTGTTAGGCTTCTTGTATGTATGTTTGAGCTTTGGATAGAAAAAGAAAGTCCTTGAAGACCCACTTTTGTTGAAATCTGTCTGGTCATCTTGGTAATCATGGATAAGAAAAACAAGCTCCTATCAAGCTTCTAATTAGGGGGCGGGCAACAATGACACCAATAAATTTAATAATCTTAATAGGTGGTGGTATCTGTTTATCTTATCATATTAATACTTTTAGCTAGAGATTTTAGTACTTTATTTGGCTTTCCATTGCTCCTTTTGACCCAATGGTAGATATTCTTCGCAAAAGCCAATCCTTTTAAGGGCTGAATATTTGAGTACGAGCTGATATCAGGGAAAGGAAGATGATTAGAAAGGGTGATTCTTGCTCAATCATGCAAGCTGCTTAGTGAGTCTCTGTGATTTTGGAGATCTCAATGCCTGCATATCTGAATGTGGATTTTCTTTTCCATTCATTGACATGTACTGCAAATCTAGGAACTTGTAAAATACATGATTTTTACTTCTATGTATTATTTAACCTTCAAATACAAATTCTATTTTTTTACATACTTTCATAGATCAGTAATTATCTTGATGAGCTTCAAGCCTAACCAATGGAATTCCGAGGATATATATTTGGTTTGATTATATTCTCCGTATTATGGGCATAAGAAAATGGATGCATATGCTTATTCAAACAGAATTTGAAAAAAGATGGGAATTCTTGAATTTGTTACATAGGCTTGTTTAGTTATTAAGAAAGATAGCTTGCAGGATGAATCTAATCTAATGAACTATTTAAGTGTCTCATCTTGAAATCATGAACCTAAGTTCACTTACTATTTATCTTTTCATGAAGCAAGTATCTCTAAACAGCATGGTCCATGACATGAACAAAATGTGGCATTAGTCAGATGCAAAACAAATGGATAGCATTAGGGCATAATTTATCCTTAGCAAATAATGAGAAATCAATGTGGAATGATCCTTGATTTCTTGCTGACAAGTGCATTGTTATGTTAGTGCACCTGCCATCATGTTCAATGAAATCCTTAATCTTAGCAGTCCTATATGCTGTATTTTAGCGGGATATGGTTATGCTTGGTTCCTTGTGTGAGACATTTATTGACTGCAATTGGCTTATTCTATGGCATGACCTATATAGTTAGAAATGAATGTCATATGTAGAAATTATAGTTACACTAGGAAGTTCCTAGCTCCATGACCATCGTAGCACCACTGAAGTAGCTAAACTTTTTTTTTTTTTTTTTTTTGTGAGTTGCTGTTGAAGGCATATAATGTATGATTCCTGATGTTGTTTGGAATATAGTATTTTTTGGTTTGGTTGGATCATCCAGCAGTCTACCATACTCTCAGGGCCACATGCCCAATCATGAGCTTGCTGTAGGGCTTAGTCTGGCACTTGTTCATCTGCTATACATCATAGGGGCTGGAAAAGAGTTTCATCTGTCGTACAATTTTCACTTATTTGCTGTTTTTTTAAGTTTTGTGAGTTGCTGTTGAAGGCATATAATGTATGATTCCTGGTGCTATTTGGAATATATCATTTTTTGGTTTGGTTGGATCATCCAGCAGTCTACCATACTCTCAGGGCCACATGCCCAATCATGAGCTTGTTGTAGGGCTTATTCTGGCACTTGTTCATCTGCTATACATCATAGGGGCTGGAAAAGAGTTTCATCTGTTGTACAATTTTCACTTATTTGCTGTCTTTGTATCTGCTACTTATACCTGTGTGAACATTAAAAGGTCAAACTAAATAAACTTAGTACTCTTCTTTATTAGTTTTGAAGTTGTCTCTGAAGTACCCATGTAATTTAAACCCATCCAAGGGAAACATTATTTAGAGCTAATGGACAGTTAATATGCAATTATTGGAATGTTTGAGAAACGGATTTTCCTTTTGTGGTTATCCTGCAATTTATTGGAACCAAACCATCAACTGTACTTTTGTACCATTTATCTTGCTATTCCTATTCTTTAAGTGTCATTGCTACCTTTTAAAGTTCTATTTTCTTACTAGCTTTTGTTCTCTAAACTGAAAATTCAAAATGCAGACTGTATTTTTTAGTGATTAGTTGGGAACTGTTTGGTCTAGCCAATCAACTGTATCCATGCCCCCTTTACTGTGTAAATTAGTTTGTCCTACGTTTTCAAAATTCTAATTAAATGTTAGCCATTCTTTTAACTTCATAATCTTCTTGTTCTTCTGCTACTTAAGTCCAAAAAATTACGCATGTGAGAACTAAAAGCTATTTTATTTTTAGCCTCAGAGAAGGTTCTGTTTATTTGTGGATTTATTTGGAGAGTGTAGTATTACTCTAGCAGAAATATTTTTACCCAATGATTCATAAGCATATCTTGAACTTTTAATCATTGAAAAGGTTAAATATTTTGTAGTAGTATCTTACATTATGTTTAAATGTCTTACAGGCCATCACTGGCTGCAACTTTTCATGTTTGCGATTGCAAGTTTGTTGGAGCTGGGGGTTGTCTGTCTTTTCTGTGGACACAGTATAAAAGCAAGAATAAAAATGTTGTAATAGAATACTCATGTTTTGCCAGTCGTTTCCAAGAGATTTTTGTTATTTTCTTAACTGACAAACAAGTGTAAGGGTTCTTCTTTATTGATGCGCCTTTTTATACTTTTCCCTTAAACTCAGTAAAGTGAACGTCTATTATCATGCATGACATATTGTAAATCATGAAAGAATATGATCAATCTTTTACTGTTTGTTATATTGCTTCAGGTTCCTCGTCTTCTAAATAAAATTCTTATTTCTTGTTTGTGCCTATTGGTCATACTGAATTAGATTGATGCAGCAGCTTTAACAAATTTTCTTAATAGTAGAAAATGCAATAGTGGAATTTCGGTTATGTTAGCCAAATATGGATTCTGCTAGTGATGAAGAGAAAATGGATCTTAGCAGCCCATCTTCTTTTTCTTTGGAAGATCCACATTGGAGGAACCACTTTGAAGATTTGGTTATACAGTACGCGGAGTTTTCCTCTTTTTTACAATCAGTCTAGTTCCTTGTCTCCACATTTTTTAAAGAACCTTCTTACATTCTTAACACTTTTGATTTCTTATTCCCTCTTTTTTTTTGTTTTGCTTTTATTGAAATGCAATTCCAGTTACTTTCGAACTTTTGTTTATTGAATGACGGCCACTGAAGATTAGCACTTGCTGTTTTGGAAGGGGTTGAATCTGGACCCATCATCCGTGATGCAAGGAGTACTGTAAGTTTATTAACAAGTGCTAGAGCAAATCATAGATTCAAACTTAATTAATATCTTGCAAACCGGGGAACTTGAAGAGATTTAATATTTTGCTTATAAAAGACCTTATTTTGAATTTTTTTGTTGTTATTTGTTTCTCCTGTTATCTCTATTCTCCTGGGAAGAAAGTTCAATCAGAAGCTAGTTCCTATTTGAAGTCTAAATGCCATAATTATTTCATAATTCAAACTTAATTAATATCTTGCAAACCGGGGAACTTGAAGAGATTTAATATTTTGCTTATAAAAGACCTTATTTTGAATTTTTTTTGTTGTTTTTTCCTGTTATCTCTATTCTCCTGGGAAGAAAGTTCAATCAGAAGCTAGTTCCTATTTGAAGTCTAAATGCCATAATTATTTCATAATTCATCAGATATTTATTCTTAAAATAGGAGACATTCAACAGTTTAATGTAAGACAAAATAGTCAAATATGCACATCATATTTAAGACTTATGCATCTTGATATATTTGTCTATTCCAAATCATATTCTAATTGTAATCTTTGTTTAAATTTTTATTTTTCTAGAGTGCTAGACTGTAATATTTGTCCATTCCAAATCAGTTTGGTTTCATGCCAAGTAGATCTACTATGGATGCTATACATTTGTTAAGAGGTTTGATCGAGAAGTACAGAGAAGGCAAGGAGGATCTACATATGATATTTATTGATTTAGAAAGATGATAAAGTTTCAAGAGATGTTCTTTGGAGAGTTCTAGAAAAGAAAGGAAAATATTGGTTATATTCAAGTCATTAAGGATATGTATACTAAAGGCATTTGCTTGGGTCCAAACACAAGAGGATTGACAAAATATTTTTCTATTTCTTGGATTACATCAAGGTTTAATCTTTAATATCTTTTTTGCTTTAGTTATGAATGTTCTTACTAGGCATTTATAGGAAGATGTACCTTGGTGTATGCTTTTGTTGGACATTCTTCTTGTTGATAAGACTAGAGAGGAGTCAAGAGAAACTTGAATTATGGAGGTCAACCTTAGAGTCTTAAAGGTTTTTATTTAAGTAGATCTAAAATTGAATATATGAAGTGTAATTTTAGTTGTAGACGTTATAGTGGTAGTGTTGTGACATTAGGTGAACAAGTCATTAAAAAGAGTGAGCGATTCAGATATTTAGGCTATATTGTTCAAAATGATGGTGAAATAGATGGAGATGTTATTAGTAGAATTTAAGTTGGATAGTTGAAGTGGAGGAATGCATCTGGCCTGTTGTGTGATAAAAAAGTACCGCTTAAACTTAAGGAAAAATTTTATAAGATGGTGGTAAAACCTGCAATGATTTATGGTGCAGAATGTTGGCCAATAAAAGAGAAGAATGAGATTAAGTTAAGTGTTGTAGATGTCAGACGGATCGGGAGAGCTTGGAATCTACGAGGAGCGGATGGTTGACGGATAAAACAACATTGTTGAATAAACAAAACTACACAATATATATTTCTCCAAGTCATATAAGAGCCACTACAAATCAAACCACAATTAATAATTTGTCAACACATATAACATATCTACTAACAGAAGCCATATTAAATACAATTTAAACATAAACCAACATAAATCAACATAATACTTATCTCTTAAAGTCTCTCTACGATGATAAATATAACCTCCTTTCTATCCTCCATCTAGTTAGGAACGTTATTTGAAAAATATAAACAACTTGCAATTGAATAAAATTCAGTGGGTAAATTATCTTATTTTATACAAAAAAGCGAAATAATATACATATGCGGTTTTGTTATAACATGTACATAAAAAAAATTGCTCAAATAATTAAACATATAGGAGGTATGTACAAATGAACATTTTTTAGGAACTTTACTTTTAATTTATCATCCGTCTCAGGAGTCACCATCAAAAACCTTTTCTATAAGAAAATCTTTTTCATAACTTATCCAAAGGATAAGTAACCATTATCATATACCATTTTCATTTCTTTTTTCGTGCACGAGTATATTATGTCCTCAGCCAGTATCATAAGGGGGTGAACTCCACTTTCAAACATACACATCATAGCATGCAATTTATACAACTATGCATATTAATTCATAACAGTAAATCAATTAATTCTGTGAAATGACGTAAGTAATAATATGATGTAGCATTCAGACTATTCATTCAATATAAAGAAAGGGAAAAATCAATCACAATTTGCAGTACATGAAAAAGTCATAATCATGTGTAAATACATTTCATCACAAAAAAAATAAATAAACTGTTACCATAAATGTAAGAATATAATTACCCATTTTAGTTTTAAGCTTCCTCTTGAATCTCTTTCCCTTTAACACTCATTTTCTTAATTTGAGTACCTATAAAATGAAAATCTTGACTTTATCAATATTTGAAAAGAGTTTATTTATTTTATTCATTTTCTTCTCTATAATATTAGTGTATATCTTTTATTATTTAACGCTCGCATCCATCAAAATTTCATTGTTTATTTCCTAACTTAAGTTAATTTAAATTAATTTATTTTTCTTTTATTCATCTCATAAAATTTATACTTTTAAATCCATAAGAAAAAGTAATTTATATATTATTATAAACTAAACTATATGATATATTTATTTGCATTTCTTAAGCTAAATATCAAGTCAATATTTAAGATTATATTTTATATGTTAATATTTAATATTTAAATAATTGAATTTGATTTATACTATAGGGGAAAGTGAAATTACATGCTCTCTTTCTGTTAATAAAATTAATAGTGTTCTTACTACCTCCATCTTATTATTTAGATGAGTCTTGCAATTATTTTCAACATAATTTTTGGCATAAATAAAATGTAAGCTATGTAGAGATATAGTTGTAAAATCGCACTTGTAAGTTTGCGAAGTTTATTAATCCTCACCGAACTTTTATCTTTCGTTTCAATCTCTTATTAATTTAATAATAATTATTTCAAACTTGACTTGGGGTTTCTTATATTACTTAGAGCATGATTAAGTAATTTATAATAAATAAACTCTTACCTTATTTATAAATTCTCGGTTTTACCTAGACCCAGACCCCAATGTCATGTCATGCACATGCACATCGGTCGTTCCTTTCCTTCCAGCGTCACATAAGACTCCCTCTTCTTTCCTCATCTTGATTCGCTGCATATGTAATAACTAAAAAAAAAAAAAAAAAAAAAAAGCTCTCGCCTGACGGTTAAGCCGAAGAAAAAAAAATCAAGTCGGTTTGACAAAGCGAAATAGAATCCCAAAATCCGAGAGGGAAGAGGAAGAGGAGAAAGGAAGACTCTACCCATGCGTACTGGCAGTGAGCCGTCGTCGGCGTCGTCGATAATGAGAGAAGAAGGAGAAGCCTAGTCACGTCTGTTCCACGTAGTGACTCCATTCGCGGAGAATTAAACCATCTGTCTGCGTGTCGGGAAGGAACCGCGTGCGTCGCGTCGCAAAAGCCCGAGGGAGCGAGCGATGTGTCTTAGCAAAACAGGAGGTAAGTAAATAATTTATATAATTATTTTTGAAATTGATTATTATGTTATTAGCTTTGATTTAGTATTATTTAGTTAAACAGAGTTTATTTAACTTAGATTTGTTTAAATTAAAGGTATTAAATTATTAATCATTAGAATTTAGTTTAAGAATCATTTTAGATTTTAGAATAGGAAATGTGATTTAAATTATTATATTATTAGATTAATTTTGATGGGGGTAAGATAATGTCATCAATTAATGTTATATATTAAAACTTTAACACTTAATATTTTATGTTATAGGAATTGCAATTAAGGAAGGAATCATTAAAGGAAAGGAGGTTCGAGGAAGCTATGAGTTAAAGTGGGTAATTATGTTCTTACATTTATGGTAAAATTTCTTTACTTTCGTGATGAAATGCATGTTTAGATGATTTTGACTTTTTTGCATTGATGATTTTCACTGCTTTTATATAAATTGTGAATAGTTCTCTTCTGTTGGATATCACGAATCTTTAGATCGTATTATTCGTTTTATAAAGCTTCATTGATTTCTGCTAGTTATGAATTAATGTCGATAGTGATATGATTGTATCTTTATGAATGTGTATGTTGAAGCTTGAGTTCAGTTATAGTGCTTGGGGGATCTGATGCGTGCGTTATGAGGAAAAAAAGATGAAATTGGCAAATGGTAAAGGTTATGGATACTTATCCTTTGGATGAGTATGACGGTGACTCATGGGCCGGGTGATAAAGTAAAGGTAAAAGTAAAAGTTCATATTAAATGTTTATGAAGAGCCCCCATACGCTGTTAAATGTTTATGATACTCTCTCATCGATGATCATTTCTTTTATTTTATATACATATATAGCAGTAAAACCCAGACGATCATCTTCTTTCTTCTTGTTATATATGTAATAGATAATTGAATGAATTATATTCATTGCTTTAATCTTTTCGTAATCCTCTAATTAAATATGATAGAAAAAGTAAGGGGAATCCCAGGAGAGGTATTTATATCGAAATTATGTTGAGTTATGTTAAAGTGTATTTTTCCTGAATCTGTATTAGAACATTTATGTATGGAGAATTTTAAATCATCATGTTATATCGAAATGACTCTTTATAATCAGAGACTTTAAATTTATATATAGAAATGTTTTCTTTTATCCGTCGCATCGCTCTTTTTAGATTCCAAGCTCTCACGTGACAAGAGTGGTATCGAGCAAGATTTTAGATTTAGGGCATAAGTAATGATTAAAAAATCAAAGAGCCATTAGGAAGAGGATAAATTTTATGAATAAATTTGCATATGATTAGATTGATTAATGTGTAAGAGTTATAATTAATTCTCCATGGAATCAATCTAGGAAGATGCTATAAGGGAAAATAGAAAGCAAAACCATAGCTGAATTTGGTGCAACCACCTTCTACTAGCTATGGATGCATTTACACAAATGATGGAAGCAATGACTCGAGATGGGAATCAACATACCCAAGGTGAAGTGGGTTTTCTTGATAAATACTCAAATTATTTCAAGAGGAGCGACTTCATTTGCTAGTTTTCTTGCTGAATCTTAACGTGAAATAGTGATCATTCTGGTCTATAAGCATAGTGGTGATTAAAACCTTGATATTGGCTATTTTTTAGCTTGCATTTAAGCATTGAATGTTGTTTGGCCTCAGATGGTCATATGACCAATGGGCTTCTCAAGTCACTTGAATTGCTTTTTTTTTGGTGGGTAGTGATCATGATTAAGAATATTTTAATATATTATTTGATTCATTGAAATAGTTCTAATTGATGAGAGTAGTGTTGATTAAGTGAAAATTTTGAACAGTGAAAGAAACTTTTAGAATGTAAAGAGTTTAGAATCAGAAGAATGTGAATGCATAATTTATAACCTTAGTGCATATAAAATTGACAACTCAACTATGAAGAAACATGCACTTCTTATTGGGACAGTTTTTTCTAGAATTTAAGTAAGATAGTTTGACTTAATACTATAGATGAGTATGCCATCAAAATGCATTATAAAAATTTTAATACCTTTTAATACTTGTGAATATGTTTGAAGAATTTGACAATCCAAAATTTATCTTTGGAGAGATTAGAATGACCTGTTAATCAAATATAGCATATCATTTAAAGAAGATATATGAAACATATATTTTTAGGAAGTTTATTATTTGCCAACTATCAATACATTCTCCAAAAATTATCTTCTTTTTTTTCAGTCAATAATACCGGATGTGCGTTTTGGTTTAAGCTTTGTTGTAGGACTTTCACCAAAAGACTACCGACTTATCTTTTGAATTAATCTTGCATTTTTTAGGCTCGTTTGTAATAGGGTAAGTTAAGGAAATTAGAAATTCGGCACAAACCAATTGCACGCTCGATGTCACAGTATAGATAGATTGTCCACAAATTTTGTTTAAGAGTCAAAATTTGAAATTTTTCAAGTTTTTTTTAGCAATTTAGCAGGTACAGACTGTTGAAGAGGTTTCGATCTTCATGAAAAAGAATTTGTAATCGGTCCTTTTAATTTAAGTTGGGATTTGATAGTGATTAGAATTTCACAATAGGCTTTTGGATAAATTGAGAAGATTTTGTTGGAACAGTTTAGTGCTAGCTTTTTATTATTGGGGATGTTCTTAGCAATGATTTTAAAGGCCAAACTTAGTGCTGAAAGCTGAAAACTATGGAGGCCAAACAAAGGGAAGGATAATTTTACCATCTCATAACTCTAACATCAAACTCTAGGTAGAATGGCCTCTCAAAAAATCCAAGGCAGGAGCGAGAACTAGATAAATAGGAATTTAAGGGGCTGTTTGGGATTAATTTTCTTTTATGTTTTTTTTTTTTGTTTTTTTGTTATTTTTAAAAACATATTTGTTTGATGTGTTTTTTATATGTTTTAATTTTTTATTTTCAAAAATAAATAACATTATTTTTAAAAACACACAAAATTTTTAAAATTATTTTGAGTATTTTTAAAAACAACAATTACCACCAAATATGTTTTACTTTGAAACAAAATATAAACAAAATAAAATAAAAACATAAAAAAAGACTAAGATGATCCCAAGCAACTCCTAAATTAATAAGAAATCTGATTTCATTCATCAAATAATATGATTTGAGGAATGCATATGCTATTCATAAGTGACTAATTGATCTCAAAATAATAAGTTGTCCTTTGTCATGCAAATTATTTGTAGAAGAAAAGATAAGATTATAAAACTCAAAAAAAAAAAGAAAGAAAAGCAAATAGGCATGTGCTAGAATAGACCTGGGATGTCTGATAATTGGTCAAATAATGAGGATAAATTTTATATTAGAATATCCTGATTAAAACATGAAAGACCAATGCTCACAAGATGGAGGACAGCTACTTGAAAAAATGGAAAATATTTAAATAACAAGTTGGTCCCTAATATCCCTTGTTTTTTTTTTTTAAAATTCATTCCATATTTACTTCCAAGCAGCATTTGTTTTACATGTCATATGCAAAATCTTAAAGTGAGCAAATAATGATCCCAAATGTATTTGATGCATTTATCTGTATCTGCCTGTGAGCACCGCCCAAAGATATCCGCCTAATATATATATATATATATATATATATATATATATATATATATATATATATATATATATATATATATATATATATATATATATATTGAGTTAATGGGATTCCATCAAAATTCTTCTTTATCATACTTATTAATATACTGGTCTACAACAAGTATAAGTTCCAAGAACATGCTCTGTAAACTCATACCGACAAAGCGACAATTTACACTGCACGGCAGAGCATATCGGATCATCTATTTAAGTTAACTTTCATATAAGAGAAATGATCTTACTGTGTGATCTTAAAGCCCGGTTTGTTTTAAGTTAACTTTCAGTATAAGAGAAACACAATCAATAATTACATTGCTATCTCAAACACTCCCATTCATCACACACACACTTAACGAAAAGTAAAAAAGAAAAAAGAAAAGAAGAAACTAGAATAGAAAGGGAAAGGGGAAAAGAAAGCAAAATGATAAAGAGTACTTTTTTATAAGTGAAGAGAGGTGTCTACATCAGTTTCAGAATATTTCTTCGCAGTGCATGTGCTGTTAGGCCACAAGCTCATTGAAAGAGTGGTCTCCATGGCCTGAAATTCACTGTCATCTGCTCCACGTCCATGATTCTGGAGGTTTGAATTGCTCCTGGAAGGCCTTGATGGATTCAGCAACTCAGGATTGAAGAACAATTCAGAGTTTGGATATTCTGATTCAGCTCCAGAAAATAAAGTTAGCAGCTCTCTCTTCTCTCTCATTTCTCTTATTCTCTGCAGCTGTTTAAACCGTTCCTGCAGAAGGATAATGGAAGAGGAATGGATGAGAGTTGGAAATTCATTATTCTGCCTTCCCATGAATCGAAATGAATGGATGATGACTATATTCAATCAAATTTGAAGATGGAAAAATTCTTTCTTTTCTTTGTTTGCAGCTTAAGATGCTCGCTTACTTACTCCCTGAGCCCTGCATTTATAGGTGTTACAGATTTGTCTTCTGGTATTTATCCTCAATTGTTTGTGTTATCGAGATTGGTGGTTTTGTTGGAGATCGGCTCCGCTGGTGAAAATTCCAATGGAAATGAATTTTATTGCTGCAAGTGCTGTGAATTTTCCTAGAAAATATCAGCATGCAAAAAAACAAAAAAAAAAGGTTCATTATGTGACTTGGGAAATAAGCTCCCAAGTATAAATGCTTATCAAGGTTTTGGACTGTTCCAAAAGAATAAACAGTATAAGAAGTGCGGATCAGAGCATTATTAGACTCTTCTTCTCATGCCTTGGAGGAAACGTTCATCTTCCTTTCCTTGGCGTTTACTCCCCGTCGCTACTGACAGAGAGCACATTATCGCTGTTTGATTTGTGCTTCGGATAACTCTAGATAATCTAAATATCATTAGGTTAAAAGTTGTAAAAAACGCATTATATGATGGAAGAGGTTTTTTTTTTTTTTTTTTCCCTCAAGGTATTTATGTATTGGTTCATTTGGCTGCCTATATTTAAAAATAAATTAATAATTATATTATGTTGTTTTATAATCAAGAAAAAAAAAATACTTGAGAGGGATTAAATTTTATGTTATTTTGAAAATATATTTATTTGATGTAAATTTTGTAGTTTTATTAATCATTTTAAAAATAAATTATATTATTTTAAATATATTTAAAATAAATTTTGAGTATTTAGAAAAAAATAATTATCATTGTTAATTACTTGTCACTATCAATTATAGCTTGCCCCTACCTGCCTTTGCATTTGCGAGGCACCATTGTTGCAAAAAAAAAAAAAAAAGGAGATTTATATTTATAGGGCACAATTTTTATGTATTTATATATCTAATGTCTAAAATTTGATATTTATAAATATAATATTTTTTTTATGTTTGAAAAAGTATATTTTATTTTTAAAAGTGAATGATGATGATATTTTTGATGTAATATTAAAGATTTAGATATTATTTAAATAAAATTAAAATTTAAATATAAAATATATAGATATATAAAAATTATGTGGTATATATATATATATATATATGACTTAAAAAATATATTATTAAGTATCAAAAATAATTTATTTTAAATCAAAGTAAAAAAGAAAAATAAAATTGATTCAAAAAGCTGCCAAGAGTTTTGATTTCATTCAGGAGATTTCGAATTATGAATGTGAGTATGTGGGTTTATCTTATAATATTCAATAAAAAAAATTCCATTCTCATTGCAAGTTTCCTTCTCCACTCGAGTACTCGACCACCCTGTCTTCAAAGTTGGTTAGTTTGGTGGAATACTGGACTCTGACTGTGTTTTTTTAATTAAAATATTTTGTCGTGGTCATTTTCATTGAAACTATTAATATTTTTATTTCTCCATCGGCCCATAGTTATAAAAAAAACGTGGTTAAATCTTTGAAGTGTGTAAGGGAGGATCAAGATGGCAAGGCACCTACCATTATACTAATTAGTTGATTTCAATTTTATTTCTTAAGGCTGTGCAGTAATGTTTTAGTATAATATGGCATTTTTAATTTTTAATGGAATTCATAATCATCATCATTATCTGATAATTTAGTTCAAGTTATCTAAGATTGACTATTTGAATTCTCACTCTTAATTTATTCATAATATGCCACCTAAAATATTAATTTATTCATATTCAGTCGCCTAAAATAAAAATATTTAAAAATATAATAAATACATATTTTTAAAAATAGCATAAAAAAATTGTTCTAAACAAGCACTAAATTTAATAAAATATTTTTATAAATTACTATGGCGTAGCATTCCACCAGGGGTGAAAAAATAAAAAAGAATGAACAATAACAAAAGGACTTCCTAGGAGCTCAATCAACTTAGTATTACTCTTGCATAAGCATCCTTAACTGTAGAGTTATGATAGAATTTGTTGCATTAGTGCTGATATGGTCGCATTCGTTAGAGTTCAATCATAAATTATTCTTATAGAAGCTCAATCGAGTTGACATCGACATCATTGGATGGCAATGCCTTGAAATAGTCAAAATTGAGATTGTGGGGCTAGTTAGATGTGCTTGTGGCACATATGCACGTCATCTGTCTCTCAAAAGTTTTTTTTTTTAGAATGGGTCATTATGAAAAATCAAGTACGTGTGTGATTTCCATGCGACCTTATGATGTGACTTATGAATCAACCTTACGGGACTTACAGCCTAAATTTTGCTACTTATGCGGCTCCCTAGTCTACTTTCTAAGGGAAAATGATTACGTAGCATTCTAGCAAGACCAAAAAAATAGAAAATAATGGATGACAATAAAAGAGGTGCGACATGAGGTCTTCTTAGAGGGTCACTCATCCTACTACTTTGCTTTTCCAAACATACTTAACTGCATAGTTCTAATGAGATCTGGTGCATTAATACCGGTATGGTTGCACCTACTGGAGTTTGGGCATAAATTATTTTTATGGAAAGTTCAACCAAGTTGATCTAGGCATCATAAGATGGTTGAGCCTCAAAGTAGTTAACATTGATATTATGGGGATAGTTAGATGAGCTTGTAGCACATCAGTGTGTTGTCCATCTTTTGACAAGTTTTCTAGAATATGGTTATAATGGAAAATCAAATGTGTTGTCCAAATTTTGCTACTCGAGTGGTACTTTGAGCCTGCTTTTTGATGACTTCTTTGGAGGTCACCCATTTTAGTACTACTCTCACCCAAGCACACTTTTAAAGGGATATAGTGCATTGATGTTAGTATAGTCGCATCAACTAGAGTTTGGGCATAAATTATTTTTATGGGGAGCTCAACCGAGCTGATCTCATTATCTTTGAATATTTGGGCCTCAAAATAGTAGAATTTGACTTTATGGGCCCATTTGATGCACATGCGGCACATCAGTGCATTGTTTATCTCTTAATGACCTTTCTGGAATGAGATTATATTGGAGAAACATATACACATGAAAAAACTTATTATGATTTTCATGCAGCCTTATGATGCCACCCACAGATCAACCCAAAAAAATTCATGGTCAGAATTTTGCAGCTCGAATGGCACCCTGAACTTGCTTTGTAAGGGCAGGTGTAGAATTCTTTTGACCCATATGTGTATTTCATAAATCAAATTGAGCGTATATGCATAAACCTATAAATATTATTTGCGATGTCATTCGAATCACAGCTAAAATCCCACAATTACAATCAAAATTGATCGAAACTTCATTGATTCAAAAAAGTGACCATGTTGGTGTGTCTAAAATGCAAAAAAACATTTAAATGAAGGTTCTCCATTAATTAATGAACAATCAATAAAAAAAGTAATTAACTGTAAATGTAATTATACTCATATTAAGGTTAGGAAGCCCCGGCAACATCTAAATGGCATTCATTCATTAAATTGACCATGTTGTTGCCACTGAAATGTCGAAATATATTAAACAACACCTTTCATGATCTATTTGATAGAGTTTGTGCGAATGTTGAATGGTTTGAATGCAACATAGCTCAATTTAAGTCCAATTTCACTTCAAGCATTGCCAAAGTTGTCCAAAATGATTTCTGATTGAGAAATGGATAATGTCATTGCATCTAAAAATGTCAAAATTAGTTAAAATATATATTTCACACTATTCGATAGTCAATTGATAGAGAAAACAAACCGTTAAAATGCTTTTGCGCATATCAAAGTTGGGAGGCCTCCATGACGTTCGAATGACATTCGTTCGTGAAATTGATCATGCCGACAACCAAAATGTTAAAATTTATCAAATGAGACCATCCACATTTAATTCAATTGAGTTTGTGTGAGTGTCAAGCGAGCGAATACGACTTCACATGATTCAAGCTAAAATCATGTCAATCGACACTAAATCATCCAAACATTATTCGATCACAAAATGGACTACTTATTGTAAATTGAACGAAAATTGCTTATATTACATTGGGTCATCACATGAGAAATTTCACTGAAGTTAACATGCATTTTGAGGCAATGATGCACAAATTAAGGTAGTTGCCAACCCATTCCACATGTAAAGTCCCTAGAATGATGCCCATACTTATCGACGTTAAGACACATCGCCCTTAGCTCTCATCAAATCTCATGGCTAGCCTAAAAAAAAATTCCTATTATGCCTCTCTGGGGTACTTTTTCATGCAGAAGTAACACATCTCATCCCTCCCTCCCTTGCAATTTCCTCTCCACTTGCTCCCCTCTTTGGATAGAACATCCCAACCACTCACCTTTCCTGGTCAGCATGCTTAGGCAAGCTCGACCTTAAGCCATCAACTTGTTAATTGCTTGCATAGTAGAGCCTATCGATCACTCCTTCCTCTTCTTCTTTGCCTTGCGCAACCAAGAACCCACTACTCATATCCTCTTAGCCCATCACTATGCCACTCACCAAGCCAAACCCACCCACCAACCTATTCATTGTGGCCCTTATTCGATCCATCTACACCCATGTCATCCCACAACACGACACCCCCAATCGTTCCTCCTAATGTGTTGAACCTTTACCTCTCCTCTCTCCTCCATTCTAAAGTCGCCAATAACTCAGACATTTTTTTTTTTTTTCTTACTTAACTAACTCCAGATGTGCCCCATCTCTCCTCTCATTTCCTCAAATCAATGCCTCTCCTTCTCTTGTCTCTCATGTTCTCAATCCCACTCTCTAAGCCTCTCTCTCTCTAAAATCTAAACAATGATTGAATTATCAAAATTGCTACTGCCGCTGCTAAATAGTCTCAAGAGTTCTCACCACATTAATAACTCTCCATGCACAACAAGCCTCTTTTAGTATGTCATATTTCTGTCTGAAAAAAAATATGAGGCCATTCAGTGAAGTCACGTAAGGCATGAAAAGTGGTCATGGTGAAGGAAGGCGTAGAAAAGGAAAGGAAAGGATAGGTTCGTAAACCCGGCTTCCTATTGAGCGAAGTTTTTCCTAAAAAGCAATAGGCTAAGAAAAGTTAGGAAAAAGGTTTGAAAGGCATGATGACATGCCGCTTTTGTCAACCCTTCGAGTCTTAATCTCAAGGCAGTGAGACCATTGAGAAGTGTGAAGTTGGATACTACCCTAGAAAATCCACTTTTGTAACAAGGGGCAAGTTTTGATAAATTAGGATAGGGCGAAAGAGTGAGTGACGAGAGCCTAGGATTTTGATCTTCTTTCAATTTTCTGCCGCCGGCTAGAAGAAAACTAGAACTAAGGGAGGCGCTACAGTACATGCTCTAACATCATTGAGAAATTCCTCATCTATCTCGATTCATTTCAATATGAATAAAACTGATTCAGTTATTTAATAATAAATAATAGAAAGAATAAGAAAAGAAAACTATTTCATTATTGAATAGTGAATTATTTCATAGAGGTTGAATTAGAAATCTAATACTAATATAATACTAGTAAGAAAGAATATCTAAATATAGATAAACTAAAGTCAGTCAAGTTTTTTTTAAGCTTTCACAAAACGATCACAATTGATACAAGTAGATTTTTCAGTAAAGTGCTCAAAGACAAATACATTTGGAGCATTGAACAGTATGCCTGGGCGTGGAAAGGCATAATTTCTCAGAGGGCATGGCTACTAAAGCACATACAAGGAAAGGTGGGCAATGGGATCCACTTCAACCTATGGCTGATTTGAGATAAACATTTAAGTATCTATGTATGCTTTTTCAATGTGATAGAGAGATTTGCAAATTAAGTACTCCCATGTTTTGTTCTAGTGCTGTGAGGAAAATTATGCTTCTTGCTTATGTAGGTATTTGAAGGCATATGCATTACTTCTTATAACCCTTGGCCATGGTGTCAAAAAATATCGATCATACATGCTTCTTATAAGCATGGTCAACAGGCCCAACAATCCTGATACAACTTTTTATATAGAAATGATGCTGGGATGCTATTGAAATTTCATCAAACTTTATAGTAATAGGGGACTTAGATAACATAACTTAAAGTAAATTTTTAATCTAAAATTGAAATTTAAATTGAATATTAAGCTGTATAGGTGCACTTGAAGGTCTACATGTCGCTTATTATAAGTGTGGTAAGTGAGAAGACCTGATAATGGTGTTGCAAAATAGCGACCATGCATGCTTCTTATAAGTGTGGTGGGAAGGTCCAATATTCCTAATGTTGCTCCCTACACATGAAAGATGCTAAGATGTTGCCAAAATTTTTATTAAAATGCAGACTGATAATAACATTCATATCGAACAAAGTAAGAAGATATTTGAAATCTAAGTTGAAAGGGAATATTGACATTGAAAGAAACGTGAAATAGAAGGTTTTAAAATGAGGGTAATTTGTAAGAATTGAACTCAGATGGATTTTAATATGACACATAAAACAATGACAAATTATAGCTCTAACCATTTAATGAGTAACTGTAATTATAATAAGTATCGTATCTATTGATTTAAGTATGGAATCTTAGAAGCTTGTAATTGGTTTGAAGTCTAATTTTAAACTAAGGATAGAACTTAAACTAAGAGTGAAGTTGGACTATATATGATAATTCATCCATATGCAAAGACATGATTTGGCTACTCATCCATGAGTACAAATGAAATTCCTCAAAGAGCATTTGGATATTACATTTGAATTTAGAATTGAAGCTCAAGAGATTTACAATATATGTAAATTCACATCTTCAAACTAGAATAAAGCTAAAATGAATTTTATAAGAGACCTACAATGAAACTAATTAGCTTGGTCTTGCTTGAATGATTTGACAGAAGAAAATGGAGAAAAAGAAATTAAAAGAGTGTATAATGACTTTGCAAGGTCATTATTGAGCATGAGTTGAGTAACAAGCATAATGAAATGTTTGAATTACAAATATGAACCTGAAGAAAACACCACCAAATCTGTAACTTAGAGTACAAGTCGGTAGAAGGGGTGGATACAAAGCATCAAATAAATATTCACACATATTATGAAATAGTCGTTCATTCAATTCAAATGCTTTATAATTTGTGCAAACACAAGAAGACATTGAACTCTTGCATATATTTTGAATCAACCAATCATTCGACTCAAATGATTTTAAATGTGTGCAAACATCATGTAAATTTTAAAAATGATCATATGGTCTATTTAAGTGCTTCAAATTTTATGCAAGTCTCTAAGGAAATGAATACAATCTTTACACATATTATAAGATAATTCCTTATTTAATCTTATTACATTTGAATGCATATGAATGTTCCTAAAACACAGCCTGCATTGGCCCCAACACAGTGTTGAAATCCTAAATTTAGTGTTTGAGGATACTATGTGGGTAAAAAATAAATAGATTTGAGGTCTATCTTGCCTTAAAAAGTGTGCAAATATTCTAGAAAGTGATAATTACTTGTCTCCTTAGATAAACATCCAACTAGATTTACAAAGTCTGCTTAGACGATGCAACCCATTGCAGTTGATAAGGAATCTTTAGTCAGGTTGGGTTGATTATCCTCTCTGACTAAGTAAACAAGGGACCATGATAACCCGAGATGATGAAATCATACGATCTTGATCGATTACATCATCATTTCCCCCACATCCACTTCAAATTAAAATATGATAAATTTCATAATTCTAAATTAAAAATTTTAGTTTCTTGCAACTACACACTAAGTAATTAGCAACTTAACAACTAGCCTTTATTGAAAGTTCTCTCTCACCATTGGGTGGGGGGTAATTAACTATAGGTGCTTGTGTTATAGAAAACCTTGAACCAAATCTAAAGTCCTCACAAAATTATGGTGAAATCTTTAGGTAGTGTATTATATACAATTTTGTTTACCTTTTAACAATTTAATCGACATTAATCAAATTCTCTAAATTGAAATGTCAGATGCATTAATTTTTAGACCCCATAAATTTTAGTAAGAGTTAAAAAAAGAAAAGAAAATAATGAACAATAATAAAAAGGTGGTGCAACATATGGACTTTTGAGGAGGTCACACATCTTAGTGCTACTCTCGTCCAATCACACAAAATTTTAGAATTTTGATGGGATCCTTGAAAGTTTGTAATTGTATTAGTTAAAGTAAAGAAGGTACAACATATAATCCAAAAAGAGAAAAGCTTAGAAATTGAAACTATAATTTAATATACCTTTCATTATCTTTCCAAACAAAATTAAAATATGAAGTAGTAAAAACATAAAAATTAGCAAGCTTGTAGGTCTCTCTAAGTGAATAATGAAAGTTTATGTGATGGAATTACTGTAAAAATTTAGGTCAGGCCCAAGTTGTGGTTTGTTTCTCCATACTTCTTGTTGCAATTCTAAGGTACTCAACAACACTGCTATTATCTCTTAATTGATACTAATTCCCTTTAACTCATACATCCATGATTCAATTACTTGCTTGATAGAAAGCATGGCTTCGATTTCCATAAAGGTGTTATTCAAAAGTTCAAAATAATAGCCAACTTCCTTTATGAAATTACCATTTTCATCTAGAATAACAACACCAAAGCTAGCTTTTCATATGGTTGGATAGACCTATCCACGCATGTCTTATACCAACTAGGGAGGGGGGACACCATTGAGGGGAAAAAAGCCCCCCCTCCCTTGTGTGCACTACCACCCCCCCCAAAGTTCTCCAAAGTTTTTGAGTTTTGGCAGTTTTGAATGGAATCATTGAAATGTTGCATATGCATTAATTAAAAAAAAAAAGAAAAATAAAGAGTTACAAAAGCATTAAGAGTGTATTGCATAAGCTAAATCCTCTTTGAGGATCTAAACAAAAGAGAACCTATGATCATTATTTATATAAGTATCACCCTTAAAATAAACAAAAGAAAGAAACTAATGTTGTAAAGTTATATGGGCATAGGGATGAGTAGCTCTGTTGCCTTTCTTATACACTAAGTGAAAAAGCTCTTGTTGGAATTACTACAAAAATTCAAGCTCTTCACCAACCTTTGGTGACTTCTTCCATCTCTTTTTTGTATATTTTTCAAGAGATATTAGATGACTTTAACATTATCACCCTTGATAGTGATCTTTATGGCTTTTATCATCCAAGGCTCCATGTTATTCTTAATAGAAAACACAACCTCCAATTCAATGGTATTGTTGTCCTCAATGTTCAAAATTTTGACTTGCATCCATAATAGGTTCTCTATATTTATCTCAAATTAGTGTACTTAGGCTGTAAGATTATAGCAAAGGAGGGTTCCATCAACATTAATCTTAATCCATCCTATAGGTTGAGACACCAATGATAGGTAGAGTGTAGCATTTGGGGCTAAGTAGTGTCCCATTACTTGTGAATGGGATAAAGTTCCATGTTGGTGAGGGTTTTGAGGATGGTGGCAGCCATAAGGTTGGGTGCAACAAAGGTTTAACCATGTTTCTTGGGTTTTCTATTGCACCAATTATAGTAAACTGCATAACACATGATTCTACCAATAGTAATTTGATTCCTGCTCATTCCTTTCAAAGCAGCCATAAGTTCATCCTAGTCTCCAACTCTAGGTACATAAATCACTCAAGCAACTAAAGAGTCATAGATCTTATGTAAATTTTAGCAACCCATTGATAAGTGAGTGACATCGTCTTCCTCATTATAATCCAAAGAACAACCCTAACTTCACTTAGCCCTCTTTCATTTAGCCAAAGATTTCTAGAAATAATATTATTGAGGAGTCTCTACCTAAACCATCTCTCACATAGGTGTAACAACATCTTTTTAAGCCCATCAAACTATGCTAGTTCAGTTGGGAAAATGCTATCATATTCCATTAATGTGATTGTATTGCTTACTAATTTATGTATAATTTTAGGTTTATCATCTGGCATATTAGGTTGCATGATGATTTTTATAATTTTCTCTCTTAAATTAGCTCCAAAACATTTTGTAAGCATGTTAGCATTCCATTTTCCATTGAGTAGGTCCAACTCATGCATGTTCTGTAGTTTTTCTAAGTTGATAAGGTCATCCACCTACCGAGGGCTTTATCTAGCACCCAAATCTGCTCCATAACATTGATATTAGTTCCTTTTAAAATATTCCATCTCAAATTATGATTATGCTTAATGTTGTTCGCTCTACATTATCATGAACTCCAAATTTCATGGTCATATCTTTTCTTCAGGCATTGGTAAAACAAAGAATTATGTTTATTCAAGAAGTCACATGATAGTTTTTCCCTTAGAATGCCAACCCAATTGTCAAAATTGTGGAGACCAGCACCCCAAATTGAGTAGGTTTACATAGTTCTTCTGAATCTTTGAAGTGTAATCCTTGCTTGTCTGATATTTTGCTCCAATGGTAATGTCTGGCTATCATTTTGATTTTATGTAGTATCACTTTGGTACCATAGTGTGCATTGTAAGATATGGGGGGATGGCCACTAATGAAGCATTAATCAAGGTGATTCTGTCGACAAATGAAAGGAGTCTATTCAACAATGCACTAACTATTGATATGGTTCTTTGAATGATTTTAGAAAAGTTAGATATAACAAGGTTCCTCATTGCAAGTTTTATCCCTATATATTCTATTTCATGCACTCTTCTGAATCCTAAAATTTTGGCTATTTTGTATTTCTTGTAATTTTTTTATAGCTTTCCTGAATAAGATCATTGATTTAGCTATATTAATGCATTGTCCAATCCAAGAACAGTAGTCCTTGAGAATGCCATTGATCTTTTTGACTATATTTATGGAAACTTTAAGAATTATAAGAATGTCATTTACATATAATAAGTGAGAAATCTTTGTGCCATTTAGGGCGAGGAACATTCCCAACCACTTCCCTCTTTACTGTAAGGCTTTGCAAAGCAATTTAGAGCAGATTATAAACAAAACAAAGAGATAATGACATTCTTGATGAAATCCCCACTTAGCTTCAATCTAATCTAATTTATTGTCATTAATAAGCAATGCATGTCTAGGATTAGTGACACACCCAAGAGTCCAAAAAATGAATATATATGGGAATCTCATTTTTATGAGGACTTATATGGAGATTTTCCTAGCACAATTTTTATATGCTTGCTCCAAGTCAATTTTGATGGTCATGAACCCCCTAATTGAAGTTGAGTTCTTGAGCTTATTTATGATTTTCTAGGCTAACAAGGGGTTATAAGATTGATCTTTGGGGGACAAAGGCTTCTTATTCTTTAGAGATGAGTCTCAATAGAAAACTTTTAATTTTGGTAATTGGCCCTTAGTAACCACTTTTTAAATTATTTGGCAGAGGTTAATTGATTCAAAATTTGAAGGTGAGCATCATTCTCTATTTTGGGCAATAAGGAAACTAGAGTATCCATCTATTGGGGTTGCATGAAACCTATGTTCAAAAATTCATGAATAACTTATGGAACATCACTCCTAATAATGCTTAAAAAATGCTTGAAGAAAGAGGCCGTGAGGCCATAAAGTCTAGGGGCTCAGTTAGCCCCCATACATTTGATAGGTTCTCAAATTTCATAGTTATTGATGTTGGCAGTAAACATCTTTACTTCTCTTTGTGTTGTCTAGCATTCACTAAAATAAGTCCATCCTTCCACAATAGGAGAGGAATTTCTCAATTTCTCTTGAAGAATTCCATGAATTTACTTTGGATCATGGTCAGGTTGTCAATAACTTCTCCATCACTAGACTTCAAGCCATAAATCCATTAGATCCTTGTCTGGCTGTAGCAATGGAATGGAAGAAATGGGTATTATAGTCACCCTTATTGATCCACCTCACCTTAGCTCTTTGCATACCAAGTCATAATTTTTTTAGAGTGACATTAAGATCCCTAATGCATTTCCTAAGCCTAAGTTATTTCTTAGCTGAGAACCCATGTTGTGAGCAATCCATAGCTCAGAGTTCAAGGATTTCTTTTTCTAATTGATCTTATTTTTGCTCTAATAAAATAATGCCTCAAGGGATCTAATGCATTTCTTTTTCCAAAATTTAATCTTTCCTACCAAAATCAAAATTTTGTCATTTCTCCTAAACAATTTTCCATGTGGTTAGTTAAGAGATCCAAGTGTCTTTAAAATTGATGATTCTAGAGTTTTGGAATTTGATAGGGTGACCAATCCTTATGAGAATTAGACTATAATCAGATACAATCCATGCCAGTGTTGTGAGACAACAAATGACACTAATTAGAGAGTAGCAAAACTCAAGAGAATTCTATCTTGTCTAACATAGATTTTATCATCTATGTTTTTATTTTTACTCTATGCATACCTCAAGCCAGTATAACTGATATCATGTAAATCATTAGTCATCATAAAATTCTCCATATCTTGGACCCCCATCAAGTAATTGAAATACTTTCCCCCTTTTTTGTCTTCTTAGGATAGAATACAATTGAAATCACCTACAATTATACTAGAAGTTCTTGATTGCTGCTACCATTGATTGAATTCCATAAGGACCACTTAATCATGTAGTTATTATTGTCATAAACAATGACAATCTTCCAAGCTTTGCCATCCAGCCAATTGGAAATCTCATAAATGCTTTGTTTTCTTTTAGTAAAAATTAAAAAGTATATAATGTTTTGTCTCCAAATAGCATGTATGTCATTCCCTTTACCTCTAGTCAGAAAGTAGGCAAAGCCCAAATTCTTTTCTATTAATGAGTCAATCTTTTTTCTATTAATGTTTTCAACTTTAGTTTCAACTGACCAAATGAAATGGACATCATACTTATTAATGGCATGCTTGAGGTACTTCCTAGTCATCTTCTTCTAGGTACCTTTACAATTCCAAAAAGGCACTCATTGATTCACTAAAGGGGATGTGTCACCACTGATGATTATGTTGATGCTACCCTTTTTCCTCTTTTCAAGAAGATTTTCCATTTGCTCATGCTACCTTAGTTATTTCTCAAAATGTACCTATGAGATTCTTGTTGATCTACTTTTGCTTAGAATGACTTGCTGCTTTTATGACTCTCCAAGTTGTTCTTATTGGCAGATGGAATGCAAACTCTTCGCTTAGTACATATACTAGTATTGCTCCAATTGCATTGCTTAAAAAGTTTAGTGCCACATTCCATATCCATGTCCACCAAGTTATCATGAATTAATGTTTCTTATGGCTATTTGGATACATTGGCACTTTTGACACCATTCAAGTTGCATTGTTTCTATTTTTAAGCCCTTCTTCTGAGTCCATAAGATTAGGATTTATACTACCCATTCGTCCAAGATGATTGTGCCATCATGTAACAAAGACCCATGGTTCATAATACTCATTTTAATTTTCATTCTCCTTCCTTAAAGTAGCAACTAAACCTTCATTTTTACCAATATTAGAGGTTACTATTACAACCAAGTCTATGGTTGTACTATGCAATCCACTTATAATTGTGACATCAATGTTCTTCTTATGTTACTTGAGCCATCCCATCTTTGTGCTAATATAGTTATCTTTGATTGGTTGCTCTCACATTTTCAAATGTTAGAGACTTGTTATTGATCCTTTCTTTCCATCTTGTGGAAGATGAACTTCCAAGAACAAAAACTAATTGGTATCCCCATGCTGTATAGCTAGTTTTTTTTTTCCTTTAGAGTTATGTTCCTATCCTTTGTTTATAGATGGACATTGGTCAATTTTATGGCCCACCAAACCATAAGTAAAGCATAGTTGGGTTATACCCACATATGCAACATGCTAGAAAAATCTTCTATTAATGCCCTAAATCAAAACTCCAATTAGAAATTTATTAAAGAGGTTATTCTTGATGCAAACTCTACTATACATACTTTCTCTGTAGTCAATTATTTGATGATGAACCCAAAGTGGTTTACATATATGGGAAACAATCTGAGCAAAGTTGGTATTATCCTAATAAAAGTGAGGCAAGTCAGGTAGTCTAACCCATATAGCTGGGGATAACCTTATCAAGAATTTAAGAGGAACTTCGGAGACCATATGTCCATTCTAATTATGGTACAAGCAAGTAACCAAGGTCCATTCATTAAGAAGGCATCCCTAGCCCCTAAACTTTTGAACGTGCATAAAAAATAATTTGGAGCAGCCATGATGAGTTTAAAACACCCACATTGACTCGAATTCCTTCTTAAATCACTATTAAGGTAATCAAAGGGAGGAATTTGCCAAGAAGTCTACTAACCAAAGCTCACTCTAGCCTAATTCTATTCTCTTGAATAACATCATGATCTAATGAATTGTAATGCCATCCTTTATTATATCCTTACAAGCTTCCACCTTATTTAATTACACAAACTCTTTTCTTTTTCAAGCATTAAGAACTCCTTCGCTACCATGCGTTGTACTGGGCATGTTGTTCTTGCTCGAGGTTAGAGTGGTTAGCCCCCAAAAGGCTTCCTCTGGCTGCCCAAGCTACATACCCATATTACTAAAGAATTTTAGCATTATTATTGGTTCACACAACATTTATCTCCCAATATAAAGCTAAATTTACCATTGTTGTGGGACAAGCATAAACATCTTGTGTGCATTCACTAGAGTTGATACAAGCTGTCATGTTGGAGTCTTAGACAACCACCCCTAGAAGTGTTGGGTGTTTATTAATTTCCTCACTTGCTTGAACATTAAGACCATCGGGGTGACATACCCTTTCATCCATAATTAAGTGTGTAGGATTTGATGTACCTCTGGGGTTGGCATAGCAGCTTTCGGCTACAACCTGGGGGATGCAATTTTAGCTATTCAATTGCCTTCACTGGTTTTGAGAAGCCATAAAGAGTGAAGTAAAGGACATCATTTCCTACTTTCTTGACCATTAAGACCATTGGGGTGACTGCTAGCCACCTCCCATCAAGAGAGAGAAACACCAAGAATTGAGGCTCATAGAGAAAGAAAGAGCAAGAGAGAAAATGGTGCCTCAACCTGATTTTTGAGTTATGATGGGATCCAGTGCACTGATGCTAGTATGATCAAACCCGTTAGAGTTTGGGCATAAATTATTCTTATAAGGAGGTCAACCAAGCTGATCTCGGTAGCATCGAAAGATAAAGCCTTAAAAATATCCAAATTTGTTATTTTGGGGCATATTAGATGCTCTTATAATTTTCATGCAATCACATTGTGTTCTATAAATCAACCTTGAGGGACCCACGTTCCTAATTTTTATGCCCAAAGGGCACCTCGAACTTGGTTTCTAAGATTGGTGATTTTGTAACATTCCACCAAGAGCTAAAAAAAAAGAAAAAAAAAGAATGAACAACAATAAAAAGGGGGTGCAACATAAAGACTTCCCAGTATCTCACCCATCATAATACCAAGAATTCTTAATTGCTAAATTTTGATGGGATCTAGTACACTAGTGTAAGTATGATCACACCCACTAGAGTTTGAATATAAATTATCTTTATAGGGAGCTCAACCCATGGAGTTTTATATTTGGTACACACAATAGATCTTAGAGATACTTATTTAAGCAATCAAATATGTCATTAAGGGATAAATAAATTATCTCAAGATATAAAAATATTACTCCATATTAGATTCGATTACTTAATAAGGACTCCTAAAGCTGAAATATACTAGATATTTTTCTCTTAAACTACATGAAGAAGTAGAACATGATTTATTTTAGTGTAGGATTCATAGTTCCCTATAAGGGCAAGCCAAATAATTAATTACATCTTTGAAGTATTAGAGTTCTCTTAAAAATTCTCTCGATTAAAACAATTGACTTTTATCTCTATGGATTTTAAAATTTTGTTTTCAAAGGCTGATGATTTTGGAAATCAAAAGGGAATGCTTTAAAAGGAAGAGTTCTTTTTAGAGGTGAAATGAAATTAAGTAAGAAATGCTTGAGATACTTAGAAGCAAATTAAGTATTTCAACCTATCCTATTGTTGGGCTTTATAATTTTGAAAAAGAAGTTATTCAAATTTTGAACTTAACATTTTATTAGAAAGTTAGGGCTTAGATCCTAATAACATAAGACTATAGAAATGCTTAAGAAGTGAAGTCTTGCTCCCTTCATATCCTATTTCTAAAAGTATTTCTAACATAAGTCTGAAGCTTATTTTATTGTAATCATAATAATTTAAGAATTATCAGTTCATTTTCACTTTAGAAGGATAATCTACATTAACTTTTCTAGACTTACTTCCCACCTAGAAGGGGTTTCTAGTCAACACCTCTTAATGATTTAAAATCCATGAGTATATTTTAGGTTGTTTTTAATTAAGAAGGAAGCTAATAATCTAAACTCACTACCTAACCCTAAGATCATGACTAGCATATAATGCTTCTAACTAAATGCAATAATTTTTATATATTTGGCACATAATTTTACTTTAAGGCTAAATCATGCCTAAAATGAGATACAATTAAAAATGAGTCATCGGTCAAATCAAAAGAGAAGGAAGACTTCCTCAGGAAGGGTGGTCATTCTCACAGATTAGATGCCCCCTTTTATGTAATGGGAGAAGGGTCCAATTTAAGAATTTGAGAACTAATATGCAACAATGGTTCATAATTTTAGAAGTTTGTATTTGCTTTTAATGTTTATCCTTAAAATCTTAACTATATGAGGTTATGAGTTGTTTAGTTTTTATGTTTGAGTTGATTTAATTTAATGGTGTAGAAAATCTAATATTTTCCTAAGAGCTTAACACATCCAAGCCTTTCACATTTTTTTTCATGAAAGTAGGTATTTCATTGATTACTTAAAAAGTATAAGTAATCCAAAAAAGTATAGGTAATGAAGAATGTATTTAGATGCTTATTATTTCTTCAACAATTTTTTATCTGCTAGTTCACAAGTAATTCTTGTAGTGAGGTGGAGATGTTATGAATGCCTATTTTTAGAAGGTTTGCAAATTCTTCTCAAAATCTTTTGCTGAACATGCAATGTATAAAGCAATGTAATATCCTCTCTTCTTCTTCTTTGCATAACAGGCATATGAAATGTAGTTTCAGTCCTTTGAGCTTAAGGATATCATCCACAGAAATGAAAATATGGAATAGTTTCTAGAAAAAAAAAGAAATAGAGGGCTTGAGTGAGGAGTTCCAAATCACACGACTCTAAGGGGTTGGCTTGGTGTCCTTCCTGTAGCTATTATAGATGGTTTTATGAATGGATGATTTGTTGGTATGGTCCTTTATAATAAGGCTGTCCTTCTTGTAGTATTCAATTGGAATATTATAAATTATCTTGTAAGTGTCCATGGGGAGGTATGTCTCTAATTTGCTTTTATTCCATTTAGAATCTGTCCAAAACTCATAGATTTTCTATGGTTGAATTGGTTTGTCATTAGCATTACTTCAGGAGAGAGGTTCTTCACCAAACCAATGATCTTTCTAAAAGTCAATGTTCCCATCACTAAATCCCAAAATAGCAAGTTCTCAGCTTCATCTCTGAGTTTCAACATTAGCTTCCAAGTTGCAGAATCTGATTGTTTCATCTTAATTGACATTATATGCAAGTTGGGACTATATTTATTATGCATGAATTCGGCCCAAAGTGATTTGTTTTCTCTAAATGTGATCCATAGTTTAATTGCATTACCCTTAATATTGTCTTTAATTTCTTTGAATCCCAAGCCCCCTCTACTAGCTGGCTTGCTTAATTTATTCTAGTTGGACCAATGGATAGATTTATACTTATGGCTCTAAATAAATTTATTAAGAAATCTCTCAATTTTCAGTTGAGTGGACTTGGGGATTTGTTGGACTTGGGTAGTGTAAAAGGGGATGGAGTTAAAGATACTTTTAGCTAAAGTGATCCTTCTTCCAAAGGATAAGAAAGAGTTTTTCTAGGAGTTAATTTTGTGATGAATCTTTTCAATTAGATCATAGAAAAGGGAAGATGTAAGTTTGCCTTTGTATAGTTTAATACCAATGTAGGTAAGTGGTAATTATGAATGCATAAATCTTGTCTTTTCTTTGATCCAATTTATCTTGTTATTGCTAATATGTTTTCCTGTCAAGTGGGAGATGTTTAAGTTCTCAGAGAATTTTAAATTAAGGTTCTTCTTGGAAATAACTTTGTTGAGTTGTCTTGAGAGGAGGTCTAATGCCAAGATGAAGAGAGTAGGGGAATGGGGGTCACCTTGTTTGACACCTCTATTGGCTTGGAAGAAACTAGTTGATTGTCTATTGAGAATTAGTTTGTAGTGGTTGTTTGTAAGGAGTTTTTCCACTAGGTTATAGAAGTGATGAGGGAATCCCCTCTCTTTAAGAGAGGTGAGGAGAAAGCTCCACCTAATAGTGTCAAAGGATTTCTTGATATCAATTTTCATGATTGGGTTTCCCCCTCTCACATTTTGTCCAACTACTTAATGAGTTCTTGAGCAAGAAGTATATTGTTAATTATGCTCCTTCCTTTGACAAATGTAGCTTGGTTTGTTGAAATGAGAGTTAGTAGAAGTTTTTAAAGTCTATTAGCAAAGATTATGCTGATAATATTATTAATGACATGGGTTAAGCATATATGTATGAACTTATCCCATGTGTGACTATTTTAGTATTTAGGAATTAAAATAATGGCTAAAGTGGAGAAGAAGTTGTAGCAGTTCTGACCTTTGAAGAAGGATTAGATGGCTTTTGTAATATTTTTCTTAACAATGTGCCATGTTGTTGATAGAAAAGGGCTGTAAATCTATTAGGGCCTTGTTGTCATCCATTGAGTTTAGAGCTTCCAAAATCTCATTTTCCTAAGGGATGGAAGTAAGTTCCTCATTGTTTAGTGGCACTTTCTCAAATTTAAAGAAGTTACTGCATTGTTGCTGGATTGGATTGTTGATAATTGGCTGGTTGAGGGAGTTAATGAAGTAGTTATTACAGTCTTCTAATATGTCATCTTGGTTAATGATCAAATTTTCATTTGAGTCTTTTATCTTAGTTATCCATTTCTCCCCCTTCTTCTTCCTAATACAAGCATGAAAATTCTTGGAATTTCTGTCCCCCTGAAGAATGTTTTGTGCTAAAGCTTTCTGCCCAAGTAGATTATGTTTCCTATCTATGTATGCTTGCAGTTCAGTATGAAGTTGTTCAAGCTGGTGTTAAAGTTGGGTTGTAGTTTGTGCTTCCAAATCAGCTAATTCATGTTCAATGCTGATAATTTGGTCTTAGTAGATTTGATCTGGTGGTAGATGTTTCCAAAAACTTCAATGTTCCACTTCTTGAGGGCATGGGTTATGGTTTTATGCAATTTCCAAAGATGAATCTAGGGGTTAGGATGCTCCACAAAATTTTAATTATTGGAAATTCAATTAAGAAAGTCATGGTATGTAGTCTACACATTAAGGAATCTAAAGGGATTGTATTTTGGTTTAGTGATTTGATTGAGGCTAATAAAAAGAGGAGAATGTTCAGAGGCTATTCTGGCAAGGTACTGAACTCTTAGAGAGTAGAAGGTGGAAAACTAAGCAGAGTTGGTAAAGACTCTATCAAATCTCTCCCAAACTCTCCCTCTCCTCCAAGTGAAAGGTGAACCATAAAAACTAGCATCAAAGAGATTGGTATCCTCAATGTATTCATCAAATCTTGAAATGACATATATGTTAGGATTACTTCCACCTTTTATTTATGGATAAGAAATCATGTTGAGGTCACCGCCAACAATCCAAGGACAAGTAGTTTGTGAGCTTATGTGTTTTTTGTCATTCCAAAGTTTCGTCCTCTTGTGTCAATTACAAGTAGCATAGATAATGGTTGCATAAATGCTAATGTTTGCATCTTGAATGTGAATATGGAGATATTAGTTGCAATCAATAAGAACCTGGACCTGAAAGCTGGATTTCCAAAAAACTAGATCTTATTATTGATATTAGAAATGTTGTTGAAGTGGGGAATTTCTATTGATCTTTGGTCAGTTTTGGGTGCTAACAAGTGGTTCCAAGATAGCAAAAACTTAATCTTATGAGATCTAGGCTTTTAAATCTATTAGTGGCATTGGCCTTGTCAATGCACCTAATGTTCCAAATCATGGTGTTTAGCATTATGGAGTAGATTTACTTCTAGATGGCCTTCTAGAGGACTCTTCCCCACTTGTGATATTGTCAGTTTTGAGGAATATGTTTGATAAGAGGTTTCTGAGTTCTCTTGAACCTTTAAGCACTTATTTTTTTTTTGAGATAGCCATTCATCCATTGTTGAATTGAGAATATCTTCATAGTGTTCTTCTTCAAATTATTTCTCTTGAGGTTGAGTTCCATGTCTTGATTTAAAGGTATTTGCTATGTAGAATATTACCATGGACATGTAAGTTACTTTGAAATTGAGGGTCTGTATTGATGTCAAGAGAAGCTATTTCAAATATGGAGTTGGTTATATGGGGGTTTTCTCCTGAAGCTCAGATGTATCTTTATTCATGATTGTATTGGAAGTTTGTTGAATATCTCGATTGAAGATATGAGGGCAATGATAGTGGGTTTTGAAAGAATATTGTTTACCACTGGGATATTTGTGTCCAATTGTTTGGCTGAATGCAGAGGTTGGAGATTAGTATCACTTGTAGTACAAATAAGAAGAGATTGAGGGATGCAGTGGTTAATCAAGTTAGTTTCTTGATTGTTGTCAAGGTGGGTAGGTCTATTTTGAGCTTGCAAGAGGCTAGGAGTGAAGTGCTTGTTTGGATCAAATGGATACCTCCCTTTGAAATTTTTGTTTTCCCTTAATTCAGGATAGGCAATAAAGCATTTATCCATATTATGCCCAAACATTCTATATTTCCCATAGTAAAGAGGTTTTGTTTTAATCTCAACCTTTTGCCAATATTCATTGGAGTGTGTACCAATCAATATTTTTTCATTGTAAGGTGTTGTTATATCCATCTCAAAGTATTCTGCCAGTTGACGGTCTAGAGATGAAAAGTAGGTGTATCAAGCCTTAGGGGTCTGCCAAAGATGGCAGCTATTGAATATAAGATTTGTTTGTTAAAGAGGTGGAGTTTTAGTCCAAGGAGTTTAATCCAAATGGGAGCTATTGGTGGTTCAATACTATAGTTGAAGGAGGATGTCCATTTTAGGAATTTAACAAGGACATTATGAACATTGGTAGAGCTTTTGGGGAAAAGAGTCTAGCATAGTCTTCCTCCTTTGAGAGTTTAATCATAATGTGTTTTCCATCTAAAAGTCCAACATTCCATTCACCAACTAGTTTGAGTTCCTCAAAGTGTTTCCTTATAGAATCCATTTTGGGATGCTTGTAGGTGAATTTGCCAACCAAAGTGAACTTAAAAGGCTCAACAAGAGTCCAAGTTTTAGCTTTAGAGAGTATAATGGCAGGCTTGCCACTTTTTCTTGGGGCCTTTCTCAACAAAGAAGAGTTAGAGTTGTCTCATGGTAGCATTGAGAGAAAAGAAGGATATTGGGGTTGGGTGACCCCTCAAGAGGTCCTGAACCATCGACCACCACAATGGCATAAGAGGGGGTGTCAATAAATAAGGTGGGGGGGGGGGGAGGGTTTGAGTTGAATTTTGTTAGATTGCTATGGCTTATAATTCACCAACACAAGGTTGTGAAAATACATAAGAGGTGAGGATTTATGCTTGTGGCCCAAAGTAAATAGTTACCTCGGATCTTAAATCTAGGGAGCTTTATAAGAGATAAAGCACAACCTTAATCTAAGTGATTGGTGGACATAAGGGTTTACCTCCATAAGAGGTGGTGGGGGGCGGGGAAGGGGTGGTGCCATTTCTAGAAAATCAATGAGAGGAGAAGAGGCGGCTGGAAGACTTACAAAATCAATAGAACAGTAACCACGGGGAGATGCACATACCCGAGAGTAGGGGTGCCATTCCTCTTCCCCTTCTTAGGTCCTATATCCACATTCTGGCCTTTGACCATAAAACACAATAATTATAGAAAGAAACTCATTAAAAATATGTTGTTCTATTATGCACTCTAAACGAAAGCACACCCAAATTTATTAAATAAATAGGTCAGCGTAGTCGGGTATCATTATACACCCTAAAGAAAAGAAAAATTGAGCAGCCGAGCTCTACCCTTATACAGCCTGGCCTAAAACTACATGTTTGAATTATTGGTTCTTCATTTGTGCTTCAGGATCGTCGCCTTTTTCAAGTACATCCTTAGGCTTCACAAGGGATTGCCAAATGGGTACAGTTATCTCCTGCTATTCCTAAATCTCATAAATCTTAACTTAATTCTATGATCAATTTAAAATTTAAAATTTCTTAAATAAAATCCTATGTCCTGCAACATAGATGTTATGATAAACAAATAATGCACCAGTAGTTTATATCAAAAACATACGGGCTCAGCTCTAGAGATTGCTAAGCCCACCTATCTTATTGGGCTATGTTTAGTGACTTAAGAAGAGCACCTACAAGCAAATAACATTTGTAATTTTTTTATTATAACAATGCCAATAAACACAATCCCTTGTAGAAAATAGTGTTAGTATAATAAATAACACTTAAACATCCAAACTAGCAAACAAACAATCCTAGCTATCTAGACTAAAATAATACATATCAAAATAAGAAAAAGCATCACATCATAAATATATTATCATCCTAACCTAAGTCTAGGGTCGGTGACCTAGTAGTCTAGTGTAGTGAGACTTCATTAGACTTTTTTAAGTTTAAATTTTGATTTGGGTTCTTCAGGTTTGTTTAATTTACTGTTAGGTGGTTTCACTTTAAGTATTTTAAATAGTTTAAAGATGTGTTTTAAATCTTAATTTATTTATGTTGAAGTTGATTTTAAGGTTCTAAAGAGTGAAGAAGAAAAATAGGTCTTTCTTGAGACAAAACTTATCCAAATCAACATGCTAACCCTAATACAACAAGTTTTTCATCAATGATATAAAGTTACCCTAAAAGCAATGTCTTCTAAACTTGCTAAATTTTGATTAAGTTTAATTTAATTTTTTATTTAGTTTAATTTTCATAAATTTTCTTTCATATGTATTTGTCATCATTAAACAAATTGTTTGAGATATCAAAACTTTATTCGGATTAGTAGCCCTACAACCTTGGGTGTCCAGACTATATACCTTGTGATTGCTTTTTATTAAAAGTTCTTATTAATATTTATGTCATTTAACCAATAATTCAAATTAAACTTATTACGATAATTTAATTTAGGTTCACAATTTTAATTTTATAGATAAAGTTAATTATGTTTCTATTATTTTATATTGAATAAGTGATTAAATCTAGTTTTGTTATTATTTGTATTTGGTGTTTTATGTCTTAATTTAATTAGTTTAATGATTTAATTTTTATTACTTACTTAAATTTCATTTATTATTTGATTAAATTTTGATTAAAGTTCATTTTTTATTTTTTTTATTTTGATTTAATCAAATGATTTAGTTCAAATTAATTTATTTAATTTTAAATTTTAGATTAGCCATTATATTTTATTTATTATTTATTATTTTTAATTTTAATCTATTTTAATTATTATTTTTTAAATTTAAATTTAATTATTATTTGATCTAATTGTGATTTATTAATTAATTGATCCTAATGTTAATATATATATATATATATATATATATATATATTAATTTTATAGAATATATAAAATATATATATATATATATATATATATATATATATATATATATATATATATATATATAAGTGATTTTTATAAACTTTTATAATTTTCATGATTCATCTATTTATTATTTGCTTTAAATTTCCCTAGAACTTTAAAATAACTTTAAATCTAGAAATTATTTTAATTTGAACTTTTTATAGAAAGCAGAGTTCCTTGCCAATTTTATTTTCCTAAGGTTTCATCTTAATTATAGATGTAGTTTAAGTGTAATTAAGGTAATAAAGTTTTCAATAGTATGCAAATTAAGCTTAAAATATCTAGTAACATTTAAGGCTTTAATTTTCTTAAATTATCCTCTAAATATGAATCTAGAGGGGGTTCATTTGAAAATTTTAGATTATTAGTTGATTTATTAAAGTTCAGCTTAATTAAATAATAAATTAATTAAATTTATCCCTAATTAGATGATTTTAAAGTTTTCTTATTTTTAAAAGAGTTTGATATTTATCTTAACTTCACTCATATCATTTAAGATATTTTAAATCATTTCATAATTTTCTTTAAATTTTCCAAATTGAAATTATTTAATTGAGGAATTTTACTTATTTTAATTCACTTAGCATTAAACCATTGAAATTTCGATGCTAAATGTATTTTGACCTTAATTTCATTCTACAAAAATTTAATATCAATTGGATTATTTTTTAGGTTTAATCAAGATTTTATTACTTTTAATTAAAGTAAAATTAATTTAACACCACCTAATAAAAAAATGAAATTTTGGGTTTAATAGATTCCTTTTATTATGATGAATCCATAAAGCCCTTATTTTCATTTTTTTGTCTAAGTAACTTTTTTTATAAATTTATGAAGTTTTGACATTTCTTTGTATTTAATAAATCCAAAGAAATTTAAAATTTTCTATTTAACCAATTAGCATTGACGTGGCGTTGACTGGCTGCCATTTTATGCGTGGTTACATGCTACTAGGCTATGCGAGCTCTTGCATGGCATGTGGTGTGGACATAAGATTGATTAAGACCATTCAATCAAAGATCGGGTGATTGTAATTAAATCCCTAATTTACTTAAGGGATTCAAACCAAACAGTTTACCTATATCAACACTATTCATTCTTAATAGAAGGAATGGAAGATCATGATTTTGTCCCTCACCTTGCTGACGAGTTTAAGTGCAATGTAGCTAGTGGTTTTGTGTGATTTCAATTGCAAAATGATCATGGATCAAATTGAAATCCATCTATACAACTTGATCTTATTCTAATGCAAGTCCACTTCATGAAGTTCCAAAGCATGGAAGAGGATGGCAGGATTAAGTAAGCACCTCGCCTAAGTTGTGTTAGGTAGATTTTTTGATTTGAAAAGATTCCATACGTTGAGACAAAGCTCTGGTAAGTGGCTTGGGTTTCCTCCTTGTCAATTACTATGAAAATCAAGCTCCACCTCCTTGCCATTAAATTTGGTCAAACTTCAGCTCACCAACAATGAGGGATTCTAGTGAGGGCATTATTAAGTTCGATGTCATCCCTATAACGTGTAGGGAGGGTAAATTTTGGAGGAGGAATATTTCTCCCCACCTCCATATGTGAAGGACCCTTTCTATTTCTGGCTTGCCAGTGGTGACAGACCCAAGGAAGGGTTGGCTTACCCTCTCCTTACCTCAGGAGTATACGGATGTGCTTGGATTTAAGAGAGAAGCCTTCTTTTCTTCTCTTCATATTTGGATGAGAGCTTCTCTTATGGAGGAGAGGGATAATGACTAATCATGGGATTGGGGTCTTTGGAAGCTTGTTGGAATTAGTGGTTAATTAATTAGGATAAGTCTAATTCAATTAAATGAAGAGTGGAGAAGATATGAATGATGTGAGAGTTAGTTTTGACTTCTTTCCAAGGCTCTTGGTATTTTCTTTTTGCTATGACCCACATCATCCTCTATGGAATTTCACCATCTCTTTGGGTTGCTGGTTGGCCGTCCAAATCAAGCCCAAAGTGAGCTATATGTCTAAGCTTAAGCTCATTGAGATTAGGTTTGGGTTTAAGTGTTTAAGTTTTGATTCCATGCTATTTTATTTTCTCTTACATTTAGCTTAGGTTAGTTTATTTCATTTGATTGATTGGATTTGAGTTTAGGTTTGAACTATTATTAATTGTTCACTATAATGATTCATGGATCAATTGATCCATGCCAAGTTTAAGTTTGGTGTGGCTTTAGGCAAGTTTGATTGATTTGATTCAAAAGAGTCAAGTTGGTTTTCTTAGCCTACTTAGCCATTTTAGGATTTAGACTAAAGTTCATTTATGCTTGACTATTCATTTTTTATGTTTGCATTTGACTAGCTTCAATTGATTTAAGTTTCATTTTGATTTAAACTCAAATGGGTTAAATTGGGATCAATTGAGTTAAATGACCAATTTAACTGAATTAGGGTGTGTTTGAGATACAATCATATTTAATTAAGTATTTGAGATGATTTAGAGCAAATAATTTCAATTAGTTTGAAGTTAATTTTGATTTAGAGCCTTTTTGACCTAAATTAAGCTTAATGTGTCAAGATTGGTTCACTAGGGACATATGACCAATTTGACCTAAATTAAAGTGTATTTGTATTTCAATTATATTCATCTAATTTTTTATGATGCTTAGGATCTCTTGATTTTAATTATTTAGCATTTAAATTTTAGATATTGACCCAAATCAGGCTTTAATAGGTCAAATTCAGTTCACTTGGGCTAGGTGGTGACAAAAATGGTTAGATTAAATCCAAGAAAAGGTTGAATTGTGTTTAAATATGATTTTAAAATATTTTGATATATTTAATTTAAATTAATTTTAGTTTAATTTAAGTTTGGGCTCAATAGGGTTCATTTGGGTTCACTTGAACCAAGTGACCCAATTAACCCATTTATGTTTCTATTAGGTTCAAATTTGTTTAGCTTTTTGTTTAGAAATGGTTATTTAATGGATTTACACCTTTTGAATGGCTCAATTTGGCCAAATCTTGGATGGTTGACTTTTGACTTGATGGGGCCCATATGGGCCAACTTAAGTCAAATGACCTAATTAGCTACTTTGAATCTGCATTCAATTTTGAATTTATTTATGTTTAGATATTATTTTGGTGCATTTAGATTGACTTAGTTTTAATTTGTTCTAATTTCATTTGATTTTTATTAAACTTAGGTGATTTTGAGCTTAAATGAATTAGTTGGGTCAACCATCCTAATTACCTCAATCTAGGCTCACTTGAATTTAATTATGTTTAATTTTGATTTTTATTACATTTTATTGAATTTAGATTTAATTAGACTCACTTAGTCTAATTGGGTTAGGTCAAGCTCTGGTGGGGTTCATTAGGCTAAGTTAGGCCTTCAGTTTATGGTGTTTGACTTTTAGGTTTGATTTTATTTTAATTTTGATTTTAGTTTTGATTTAGATTTATTTATTTGTTATTTTAAATTTCTATTTTAATTTGGGTTATACACCTAAGCACTATATATAGTGTCCTAAGTGCCTAATTAGGAAGCTCTTAATCTAGGATTAGGGACCCTAATTACTAAGACTAGGATGGATGTCAACCTCATCCAAAAATTAGGTTAATAAATGGACCCTCGATATGTATGGTAGACTAGCTTGAGTCCACTACACATATTGGCATCGACTGATTTTGTAATTTGAGACTAAAAGATTTTAATTTAATTTTATTAATATTTTAAATTGGTTTAGATTGAATATGAAAAGATGTTGCAAAGAAAAGATTCGCTAGAACCTATTCCAAACATGGATGTAATAGCCAAGAAAGGAATCACTAGGTGAATAATTCTTATCTTGATCAAAATAGACTTTAGTTTCTGTTAGTTTTGAGTGGCTAACCTAAGAAGAAAGCACAAGGACTCACATCTTTTTAGGTGCGACTAGCCAAGGGGGCAGCCTAATTGACAAACCAACATAAGGAGCAGATCCACAGATGTTTACACTGATTAACTTGATCTTAATATTTTCTTTCCTATCAATTTTTAATGACTAACCTAGGAAGAAATCACGTGGGTTCACATATTTTTATGTGGAACTAGTTAAGGGGATTGCACTAATGACTAATCAACTTAAGGGGTTCCCATTGGTTTGTGATGGGTGACTTAGGAAGAAAGCATAGGAACTCATAAATTCCTTGGTGGAACTAGCCAAAGGAATAGTTTTGATGACTAACCAACCTAAGTGAAAGATCTATAGGCATCTATACTAAGATAGACTAGAACCTAAGATTTTTTTATCAATTTTTAATGAATAACCTAAAAAAAGTATGAGGGCTCACATCTTTTTAGGTAGAACTAGTCAAGGGGATAACCCTAATGACTATCCAACCAAAGGGGTTCTCTCCAACTTGTGATGGATAACCTATACCGAGACTCACATTTTTCTACATGGAACTAGCTAAAGGGATAGTCTTGATGACTAATCAACCTAAGGGGAGGACTATATGTGCCTATACTAGGATAGACTAGTTTCTAAGGATCTTGTTTTCCCAATCATTTTTTAATGGCTAACCTAAGAAGAAAGCACAGGAACTCACATATTTCTTGGTTGAACTAGTTCAAGGGATAGCCTTAAAGGTTAACCAACTTACTGGGAGGATCTATGCTGATATAAAATAGATCCAAGATTTTATTTCTTAGGAAGGATGCCACTATGGATACTAACTTTTGTCTAAGGGTGATAGTTGGAGAGGATGCTACTAGGGGACTTAGTTATAACCAAATTACACTGATTTTAACCAGAGAAGGATACCACTGGGGACTTAGTCCTAATTGAGTTGTACTAGAGGAATAGAATGCTATAGGGGACTTAGTCCTAATCTCATAATGCTAATGCTTATTTTTTCAATTCCTAGAATAATTTTAGTATGGATACTTACTCATGTATAAGGGTGGTAGTTGGGAAGGATGACACTAGGAGACTTAGTCCTATCCTAAGTACACTAATTTTAACCAAAAAAGGATGCCACTTGGGGACTTAATCCTAATATAGCCATACTAAAGGAATAAAAGGCCACTAGTGGACTTAGTCCTAACGTCATCATACTAAAGATTTATTTTTGATTCCTAGAAAGGATTTACTATGGATACGTACTCTTGTTTAATAGTTTGGTTGATAGGTAGGGACCTTATGGTGGTTTAGTTTTTGATTCAGCAAGATTTGGCTAATAGGAAGGGGCCTTTAATGGCCTAGTTCTAACCTGAGTAGCTTAAATAAAGAAAGGGGCCTTTAAGTGGCTTAGTTCCTAATCCTCAAGTTTTTGACTAATAAGTAGGGGTCACATAGACTTAGTTCCTAACCTAAATAGTCTATAAGAGTGGGACCATAGAGTGGGTTAGTTCCATCCCTAAATGTTTTTAGCACAAAGGTACTTACTCTTAACTAGGTGGTTTAGCTATTAGAAAGGGGCCTTAAAGTGGCTTAGTTTCTATTCTAAATAGCTTGAATAAAGAAAGGAGACTTTAGTGGCATAGTTCCTATTCCTTAGAGTTTTGACTAATAAAAAGGTGCATATAGAATTTATCTTCACTTAAATAGTCTATAAGAATGGGGCTTTAAATTAGCTTAATTCATTCCTAAATTTTTTCTAGGAAGGATACCACTAGGGGATTACTCTTAACTAGTTAAGTTAGCTATTAGAAAGGGGCCTTGAAGTGGCTTAATTTCAAACTTAATAGCTGAAATGAGGAAAAAGGGCCTTAAAATAGCTTCATTTCTAATCCTCAGACTTTGACTAGAAAGGATACTGCTGGGGAACTTATTCATAACTAGCAGATTTAGCTATTAGGAAGGGGCCATACTGGCTTGATCCTAACATAAATAACTTACTTAGAAATGTGGTGTCTCAATGACTTGGTTCATTCCTAAGTTTCTAGAAAGGATGCCTTAAAATGGCTTACTTTCAATTATAAGTGGCTAAAAGAAATGTCATTGAGATTTGATTTTATTCATCTATTCAAACAAAAGTAAAAATATAAATAAATTGCACATTTTGTAAGAAAAATATTTGGACCAAGACAATCATATTAAAATTTTGTAAAAAAAAATATGATTTTATTATTTATTCTAAAATTGAAATATAATTCATGTATTATATTTTTTTCAAGTAATTTCCATTAATAAGAAGCATTGGACATTCATCATTACAATTAATTAATTCTTATGGACCACCTTCATAAACTATTTCTACAACAAACAACCCTTCCCATATTGGCTCAAATTTGCCGCTCATCTATCGATGGGCTAGAATAGACCTTTGAAGAAGCAAGATCAAGTCACCTACTTAAAAAAATCAAGGATGGACCAACTTATTATGAGCTTGAATCATTTTTGATTGGTAGAACTTGAGATCTTATTGACTCTACATGCATTTCTCTTCAATACCTTTAAGTTCTTCCAACTAGAGTTGCGTGTTTTGTTCTATCATAATTTGGTCATTAACGGTGATTCTTAAAGAGGATAATTGCACTTCTAAATCCACAGTGGGTTCATTTGAAAATTTTGGATTATTGGTTGATTTATCATAATTTATTAACGTTCACCTCAATTAAATAAATTAACTAATTCAATTAATTCCTAATTAGATGACTTTAATGTTTTATTATTTTTAGAAGAGTTTGATAATTTTCTTAAGTTCACTAATGTTAAGATGTCTTAAATCATTTTCATAAATTTCTTTAATTTACCCAAATTCAAATTAGTTATTTTCATCAAACTAAAGATTTTAACTTAACAATTTTATATCTTTTAATCCACTTTACATTAACCATTGAAATTCTAATGCTAAGTGTATTTTGACCTTAGTTTCATTATGTGAAAATTTTAAATGAATTGGATTAATATTTTAGGTTTAATTAAAGTTTTATTAATTTTTAAGTAAATTTAAATTAATCTAAAATTACCCAATAAAAAAATTAAATAATTTGGGTTTAATAGATTCCTATAATTGAGATGAATCCATTGAGCCCTTATTTCTATTTTTTGGTTGAGTAATTTTTCTTATAAAATTTTAAAATTACTAATATTTTGTTGCATTTCATAAATTTAGAAATTCTAAATTTTCTTATTTAACCTAGTTAGCACTGACACGTCACTAAGTGGGCACCAATTTAAATATGGCGATCAATTATTGAGCCACGCGAGCACTTACATGGCTAGTGGCAGGGATGCGAGATTGATTAGGACTATCAGATCAATGATCTGATGGTTCTGATTTAATCCCTAAATTTTCTTATGGGATTTAAATCAAGCAGTTTTCCTAAATCATAGTCATTCATTCCAAATAAAATGAATGGACAATCATAATTTTATTTCTCAGCTCACTGGCAAGAATTGAGGGTTGTCTACTTTTAAGCATCAATTTTTGGTGATCGAGGTGGTAGTTTTGCATGATTTTAATTACTAAATGATCATGGATTGAATTTTAATCTCTGTATACACCTTGATCCTATTCTAATTCAAATTCACTTCATAAAGTTACAAAACATAGAAAAGAGTGGAGAGATTAAGCACCTCACTAGAGCTGATGACCAGTGGATTTTTCAATTCAAAAAGCATCCCCATGTTGAGATGAACCTCCAGTGAAGTGGGCTTGGGTTGACTCTCTTCCAATCACCATACACACTAAGCTCCACCTCCTTGCCATCAGCTTTGGATGAACTTTAGCTTTCCAACAGTGAAAGGCTTCAGTGATGGCTCGATTGAGTAATAATCTCTCTCTAGAATGTGTAGGGAAGGGTTAGTTTTGGGGAGGAATGTTCCTCCCCCACTTCCATATGTGGAGGACCCTTTGCTGGCTATAGCCTACTTCTAGCTTGCTAGCGGTGAGAGACCCAAGAGAGGGGTTCACTCATCCTTTCTTTAGCTCAAGAGAGTGTGGATGTGCTTGTGATTGATATGAGAGGAGCCTTCTTTGCTTCTCTTCATACTTGGCTAAGAGCTTCTCTAATGGAGGAGAGGGATAATGAACATCCATGGGATTAGGGTCTTTGAAGCTTTGAATGAGTGGTTAACTGATAGAGATAAGTCAAATTTAAGTAAATGAAGAGTGGAGCAGGTATGAAGGAAGGGCAAGTTAGTTTTTTACTTCTTTGCAAAGCTCTTGGAATTTTCTTTCCCCCATGCCCCACATCATCCTCTATGGCATTTCACCATTTTTTTGGGTTGCTAGTTGGCTTCCCAAGTCAAACCCAATGTCGGCTACGAGTTTCAGCATATGCTCATTTAAATAAGGTTTGGGTTTAAGTGTTTAAGTTTTGATTATATTTTATTTGAATTTCTATTACATTTTTCTTAGGTTAGTTTATTTTGTTTGATTGATTGGATTTAGATTTTTGTTTCAACTATTATTAATTGTTCACTACAATGATTTATGGATCAAATGATCCATGCTAAGTTTAAGTTTGGTGTGGCTTTATGCTAGTTTGATTCATTTGATCCAAATGGCCAAGTTGGTTTTCTTAGCCTAATTAGCCATTTTATGATTTAGGTTAATGTTCATTTGTGTTTGATTTTTCATTATTAATGTTTTGCATTTGATTAGTTTCATTTGATTTAAGCTTGATTTTGATTTTAACCTAAATTGACCCATTTTGACTCAAATAGGTTAAATATAGTTAAAATGATTGAAATGGCTAATTTGACTTAATAAAGATGCGTTTGAGCTTCAATCATATTTAATTCAGTATTTAAGATAATTTGGAAAAATTGATTTGAATTATTTTGAAGTTGATTTTGATTTAGACCCTTTTTTGACCCAAATTGGAGTTATTGGGTCAAGATAGGTTCACTTAGGTTAGATGACCAATTGGACTAAATTAAAGTGTAGTTGTATTTCAATTATGTTCATTTAATTTTTGGGATGCTTAGGATATCTCAATTTTAATTATTTAAAATTTATTTTTTTTAGTTTGGCCTATATTATGCTTTAACAGGTTAAAATGGATTCACTTGAGGTGTCAAAATTGGCCAGATTAAATGGAAGGAAAGGTTGAATTGTGTTCAAATATGAATTTAAAATATTTTAAAATATTTAATTTGAAATAATTTTAGTTTGGGTTCAATTAAAATTTGATTTCAATTTAAAATTATTTAAATTTAGATTTCAATTTATGTACGTTTAATTTTAATTTATATTAAATTTATTGAATTTAGATTTGATTAGACTCGCCTTCTCCAATTTAGCGAGGTCAAGATCTAGTGGACTAAGCTAACCAAGCCCTTTACCTTAAGGTGTTGACTTTTAAGTTTGATTTGTTATTTTAATTTTCTATCATAATTTGGATTATACACTTAGTAACTAGATATAGTGTCCTAAGTGCATAATTAGGAAGCTCTTAATATCAGATTTGGGTCCCTAATTACTAAGATTGGAATGGATGTCAACCTCATCCAAAATTGAGGTCAACACAATCGAGTTGATGTCATTGTTAAAAGGCAGGGACTCAAAATAGCCAAATTTGATGTTGTGGGGTAGCTGGATGTGGTTATGGCAAATATATATGCCATCTATCACTTGATGAGCTTTCTAAAATGGGGGTAATAATAGTGAAACAAATGCATGTGTGTGATGTTATTACAATTTTCTTGAGGCCTTAAGATGTGGCCCACAAATTAACATTACGGGACTCACGATATAAATTTTACTGACTGAATGGCCCCTCAAGCCTGCTTTTGGAGGGTAGGTGGTTAATCAACATTCAAACAAGAGTGAAAAGAAATAAAAAGAGTTAGTGGCAATAAAAGGTTGTGCAACATGAGGACATCCTAAGAGGTTACCCATCATAATACTACTCTTGCCCAAGCACATTTAACTATAGAGTTTTGATGGGATCCTTGAAATTTACCATTAAAGTATTAAATTATTACAAGTGTAGTAGAAAAAAAATAAATGAAGTGTTATTAGACACAAAAAAAATGAGACATGTACTCTAAAATAAAAAGATAACATATTGCTCGTCCATATCTTTTAGTATAAGCTTACTCTTTATAGGAAACTAAGCATAGTAGTGTTGAATCCAATTTTGTCCATTCATCTAAAAAAATCTACTTTAGGCACTTTTTGCAGCCTAGACCTCGATTGGAGGAACACTAGAGCAAAAATAGAGGGATACCATTAGGGTTTTATTATATTTAGAAATCATAGTATAAGTAACTTTTTCTCTCTCATGGGAGGGATACAGTATGAGAAAAAAAATATAAAAAAGAGAGCTGAGAGAGGAGATGAAAGATATAAGAATTCTAAAAAAAATGCTTATATGTCCTCTCCTTTTTTGTTTATGGGACCCCCTTTTTATAAAGCAAGAAAGGGGGACCATTACACATAGTAGGCATATATGATAGTGCCTAGTAAGTTAAAAAGAAAGTCTAGTTTATGTGAGACAAGTTCACCACTATTAGGTGGCAAGTTACCTTGGTCAAGAATCGTTAATCCTTATGAGTTGATCTGTCTATCTTGTGCCTTGAATGTAGCCATCTGCTCATGGGTATGTTGTCAGGCAAGAAAGAGAGCAATTAGAGATGTTCTCCTTTATGTTCGCCTAGTATAGGGTGAGTCTTTGGCCTATGGGGCGAGTCAACGCATTCTAGTCATCCTAACTTGGGATGATCTTTAGGTTGCCTGGCTTATAATGGGTATATATTTAGCTCTTTAATTCTTCTACTTCTTGTAAAGGAAACTCATAAAATGAATAAAAGAATGTAAAAGTAAATAATCATAAATACTCATTATTTTTGAGAGTACAATGGTTTCCTCATAATTATTGTTAAATCACCTTTTGACTTTAATGTTTTTCATATCTTGAGCTATAAAAGTGGAAGCTTGATGCTGGGACTTTCTTAACTAACTTCCTTATGTAGTGGATATTGTCCCTCACCCCTTCCCTTGGTTGAGTTGGCTCTGATTTATAAGAAGGTGCTCACTTCATGATGGATTCTAAGAAGTTTATAGCTATTTAGATCAAGTCGTGATCTAGGAAAGCCTTTAGAAAGTGATGAAAGCTAAGAAGAAGATGTCAGAGTTTGGCACCTCTTCCCTCATTGAAATGAGCCCTTCGATGGCCACCACCTGAGATGTTGTTACTACTCCAACTAAGATCAGTAATGATCTTGGGAGAGTGTAAGTATCCTTATTCCTTTTGTGGTGGAGGGGGCTTTCCTACTATGGTAGAACCATCTCGTACTCCAGTTGAATTGAAGGACATTCAAGAAGAGGAGGAAGGTGAAGTTCCCTTTTTACAATGGAGGGTGAAGATAAAGAGCTTGACGAGGACTACCTCTATAAAAAAGGTAATGGAGGAATAGTTCCCTAAGGTAGGATTCATCATGTTTGGTGACTTTGTTGATTTTAACATGTTTGTCAAATTTTTTTCTTTTATGTCACACCTTAGCATAATGAGTGTTTAGGTGTCAGGTGATGATAACGGGCGCTTATCACTCCTTGAGGCCATCTCTTTGGATTCCCTAGATAATTTTGCAAAACTAATTAATTTTAACATGAGGAAGATGTTAAGACACTATCTGAGTGAGGAGAAAGTTCACATGCTTTAATAGTGGCTTCTTTTCTTGAGGATCACTCCTAGTAGATTGCTTTATAGAAATTCATTTATTGATGTTTGAAGCATTTATTTCTTGTTGTGTGAAGTAAACTCTTACTCCTCTAAGTGCCCCTTTAATAGGCTTGAATCTTCCCCATAGGGTTGAGCTCCTAACTTTAAAAAGGGACGTTATTATCCTCGCTCAATCAGTCATCAAAATGGCTAGCTTCACTTTATTGTACATCTAAGAAATGTTTGAGAGCTTCCACTTATTGTCTCATCATGATGGTGGGGAGTTAGAGAAGAGAGATTATCCTTTCCCTAGAGAAGGAGATGTAGAAGGGGAGTCAAGGTTGGTTTTCTACTTCGTCGAGGTTGCCACTTTGTAGAAGAGGATCCCTCCCTTAAAAAAGGCATAAGCTCATCTAGGCTGAAGTTAGTCGAGTTGCAAATTAGGCTGGAAGCTGAGCTATAGCGAGGGTAGGCAGCAAAGGAGTTGCAATGGAAGTTGGTGGCTATATAAGCTGAGTTGATCGTACTTCAACATCACTTGAGTCTACAATTCAGCACTTTTAATAGTGGGCACTAACTTCATGTTTAATTATTTATGTAGTAAGCGACACTCACTAGGGAGAGACACTTAGTCCCCACTATAAAATAGTTTAATAGATAATATATGTAGGGGTTTAGCAAGTGTCTTTGTAAAGTCATTATGAAAATAAAAATACATTTTTGAGAAAATACTCACAATTATTGTTGCTTTATTTGTGCCAAGTTTTCTTGTAAGATTCCTTAAAAGGTGAATAGATGCTTTAATTACTTTTATCATAACATGCATCATCTAGGATTTTCATGAGATATGCAATGATTTCTTTATTTAATAACTAATGTGACATTCAAATTATTAAGTTTTAGCTGTCACATTTATAAATTATCTTTCACCGAGGTCGAATGAGTTCTTATCACTACTTCACTTCTACCATTGAGAGAGTGATTTAATATCACACAAGTCACTTTACTATTTATTCACTCTCTTACCGATTCTTCTTCAGAATAAGCACAATATGGTGATGGCGACTTTGAAGAAGGCTATTGGTAGGTTGTGCATAAAGAGGCCACAGAGGTGCCTAGGCTCCAACCGTTAATCACATCATACATCTTTCAGGGTTACTGCCATGAAAACTTGAATTATTTGGTGTGAGTGGCCGAGGAAGATGAGCAGATTTGCACCACCAGTCCCGTTGAGTTGGTGTTCCCCTTAACCATTTTTGATGTTGCTTTATTTTTGTTTTCCTTTTCATCACGAGTTGGTGGATTTTCTTGCTTTTTATGGGGTGGTGTCAACCCAAGTTTTGCCAAACTTGGTGGTTGGCATCGCCAGTTTTCTCATCTTCTTCCAAGAGGAGGAATTTGAATGGTATTGTGTAGTTCACATTTGTTAAGAGACACTTGGATGGTATTGTGTAGTTCACATTGGTGCTAGGGAAGATTGTTAAGTAGCCAAACTAGGTCAAGAAATGGCAAAAGAAGTTATGCTTCAACAAGAGTCTACCTAGCTTGTTGGTGCCAACCATCCTTACCCATTTTTTGGTGGACAAGGTGAAAGTTTTGGAGATGAGTCCTCAAAAGGAGTTACTAGGAAAATTGATCGACAAAGTCTTGAACATTCCTTAATAGTTTCACTATGATAAGATACACAAGCTCCTTTTCAGTAAGTGTTTTTATTTTTTACATCATTTATAAAACTCTAGTTGAATTGCTAAATTTGATTCCACTATTGATTTTTTTACAGAGAACAATGACTCAACACCTCTCCCTCTTAATCTTGAGGGTTGTTAGCTTCCTTGATGAGTGTGGTAGTCATTCTAGAATGTTTGGAGCCAATTCCTTCTCAGGAGAGAGGAGTTGTCTATGGAGAGATTGACACATGCATATGATGAAGGGTGAGCTTAAGGTGTTGAACGGTGAGCTCTCCAAGCTTCATGAAGAAGTGAGGAGATAAAAGGTAGACAAGGGGTCAGTTGTCTTGAAGTTGATTTACCTAGAGGATGCAAAGAAGAAGCTAAAGATAAAATTATTTCATCACACTAAGGAGTTTTAGTGGAAGGAAATCAAATTATTTTTCTTATTTGATTCTAATGAGTACCTGCACTTGCTGCACGAGAAGTTCAAGGAGGGTTCCAACTACATCATTGCCAATTTGGTAAGGCACGGTTGACTGGATGACTAGTCTTTAGTCTTTGATAATGTATTCACCCTAGACTCAAATGATGTTGACAAGGGAAGCTCTAACAAGTTGCCTCTTTTTCCTCTTCTATTTTTTTCTTATGAATCCAAAAGAATGTATATGATATGTTGCTTACTTGCAAAATTTGTAATTAAAAATTTGAGGAAATGAAAATTTTTTGTCACTTCCTTTCTTTTGGTCAAATATTTTTAATGGTGAATGACTCACTTAGAGTGGTAAATAAATATTGAATGCAACTCAATGTATTTTTAGAAATAAGAGAATGTGAGTTTATTAATCAATTACTCACACCTGCCATCTATGAGTCCAATATACATCATGAAGTGAGTTCACTAAATACAATTTGTTGAGTTGCAAACAAGAAATTTTATCTGAGTATTTTTGTTAGGTGGAAAGTTTTTATTATACTCACTGTAACATAATTGATGGAGGTGGGTGTTCTTTCTTTTGGAGAGATTGAGAGAACTTTGGAAGTGAGGAAAGAAGATATGTTGGATAACTGGCGCTCCCACCAAGGATTGCCAAGGTTTGTCCACCAAGCTCTCAAACCACAAGAACAACTCAAATAATTTGTAATTTCCAAAAGATCTCCTTCATTCTAGTGAGGGGGATATTTATAGCTATTGCAAGCATCTTTCAAAAGAAAAGAATTTAAAATATTGAGGGAAAGGTGGGTGGCCACATTAATGTGAAGCATTAAGTTGCCTCATTATTTTATATCATCCACCCATTTCATTTGCTATTATTTTATGTGGATTCAACCACCTCACATGTCATCCTTTGAATTTTTAAATGCAAAATTTCAAACATGGAGTTTCTAGAAGAAAATTAAAAATTACATAAATAAAAAAAGATGAAATCATAAAATGGGCCTTTGTAAGCTAATGGGCTAAGCCTTCTTCTTTCTTGAATATTCTTGGGATTTAGCTTGAGATCTTATAAATGGACATTGAGCTCTAATTTTTGGATCCTCATGATGTTCTACATTAACTCCCCTGGGCTCAATTGAACTCTACTCTGTAGAGTTGAAATCTAAGAAGTCTTCTTTTAATTATGGGGCTAAAGTCTCCAAATCAGTACGGGTCAACCATATATCTTTAGCTGGTGGCTTATTCTTCCAATGAACTAGAAATGATATTCAGAAGCTAGATTAATGGATACTTCTTTGGTGATAATATAGTCAAGTTCAAAGAAAGAGGGCTTCTATAAGTACGGGTCTATATCTCCTGCTAATGAGTTAGACTGAACAAGTGAAGGTTTGTTAATTCTTTCATATGATAGAATATCTTCATTATTAATAACTGGATGAATGAGCATATCAGTAGGAAAATCAAGGTGATAAACATTAGTTTCAATTTTGTTAAGAATTTTAAATGGACCACAAGCTCGTGCATATAATTTCTTATATTTAGTGGTTTAATAACACTCAGGCTGAATGCGAATCAATACATAATCACCTTCTTTATATTCTTTCATTGAACGATAATGATTTTCCTTAAAAGCATAGTTTTCATTACTTATAGTATTTTGCTTTCTTATATCTTCATGGAGGCTTTGAAAATATTTAACAAATAAGAATGCTGCATTAGAAAATACATGAGATGGTAGGTTTGCTACATCTATTGGTCATCATGGGTTTTGACCATAAACTACCTCAAATGGTGATTTTTTTTGTAGTTTTAGAAATAACACTATTATAGGAAAATTCTGAGGATGGTAAATGTAAATGCCAATTTCCTAAACTTTTACCTACCAAGCATCTAAGCAAATTTTCTAAGGTACAATTAACTACTTCAGTTTTTCCATCAGTTTGTGGGTGGAAGGCAGAAGAAAATTTTAATTTGGTACCTAATAATTTCTATAATATTTTCTAAAATTATGAGACAAACGTAAGATCTCTATTAGAAACAACGGTTAAAGGGAGACCTTGGAGTCGCACTATTTCCTTAAAAAATAATTTGGCTATATAAAAAGCATCATTTATTTTTGAACAAGGTAAAAAATGAGCAATTTTTGAGAACCTATCCACTACAACAAAAATGTTATCATGTCCTCATGCTATCATAGGTAATACTAGAATAAAATCTATTGGTAGGTCTTCCTAAGGCCTATAAGGAACATGCAAGGCAATATATTATCCAAACATTTGTTTGATAGTTTTAGCCTGTTTACAAATTAAACATTGAGCCATGAAATTTTTGAACATCTCATTTTAATGAAGGCCAATAAAATCTATTTTCTAATAAACATATGGTCTTATCCATTCCAAAATGACCAACTACACCTCCAACATGTAGCTCGATGATAAGAAATTCTCTAAGAGAAGATCGAGGAATGCATAGTTGTAGTCCTTTATATGAATATCCATTTGTTATCAAGAATGTTCTTTATAAAGTTATTGGTTTATCTAGGTGTTCAAAATAAATTAGGTGAAAGTCATGGTACATAATATAATTATTTTTATTTCTATCAAATCCTAGGATTCTCAATTCTAAAGATGAAATCATTAGGTTTACCCTACATAAAGCATCAACAAGTTTATTCTCAACTCCAGGCTTATGCTTTAGAATAAAAGAGTAGTTTTGTAAAACTTCAACCTATTTTGCATGCCTATGACTTAATTTTCATTAAGTATTAATGAATTTTTAAGGCTTGATGATCAAAATTAAGTATAAATTCTCTATGTAAGAGATAGTATTGCTAATTCCTTAACAATTGAATTACATCATAAAACTCTCTATCATAAGTGGAATATCATTGTTTGGCTTCATTTAACATTTCACTAAAGAATGCCATAGGTTGATTCTCTTGACTTAAAATTCTACATATCCCAATTCCTGAAGCATCACAAGTCACTTCAAAAGCTTTAGAAAAGTAAGGAAGCCTAAGGATTGGTCTAGAAGTGATAAGAACTTTAATTTGCTCTAAAGCCTTTTGTGCATTAGAAGTCCATCAAAATTTATCTAATTTTAGTATATCAGTTATCAGAGCAACAATGGTACTAAAATTCTTGATAAGTCTTTGATAAAAGTGGCTAAACCATTGAAGCTTCTAACATTAATAAAACTTTTAGGTGATGGCCAATCTAAGCTCACTTTCACTTAAGAAGGATAAGGTTTAAGTCTAGTAGTGGATATAATAAAGCCTAGAAAGATTAACTCAGTTTGCAAAAAGAAACACTTTTTTAAATTAATGTATAATTTCTCTTATCTAAGTATTTCAAAGACTTTTTGTAGGTGTTGTAGATGCTCAATTTCACTTGGACTAAAAATTAGAATATCATCAAAATACACAACCAAAAATTTACCTATATATGGTTTAAGGATAGTATTCATTAATCTCATAAATGTGCTAGGAGCATTTGAAAGTCCTAAGGGCATGGCAAGCCATACATAAAGTCCATCAGGGGTCTTAAAAGCTGTCTTCCACTCATCTTTTGATCTAATCCAAATTTGATGATATCCACTTTTTAGATCAATTTTTGAAAAAAAATTTGCTCTTGAGATTGAATCTAACATATCATCTAATCGGGGAATAAGAAACCTATACTTGATAGAAATTTTATTTATTGCCTGACTATTAACACACATTTGCCATGTTCCATCTTTCTTTGGAGTTAATAATTATGAAACTACATAAGGGCTAATCTCTTAAATAAAACCCTTTTTAATAATTCCTCAACTTGACTTTTAATCTCAACATGATCTTATGGGTTCATCCTATAATGTAGATGATTTGGAAGTTGAGAACTGGGTAAGAACTCAATAGCATGTTGAATGTATCTTAGAGGAGGTAGCTCATCAGGAAGCTCATTGGGTGCAATATCTTTAAAATTAGAAAGAAGAGAAGAGACCACAACAGGTATGTGAGTCTCATTAGAGTCTAGTATGACTTCTTTTACATGTAATATATGAAGAAGAAATGGAGCAGAAAATTCTTTTCGTAAAGCTCTAAAACTTATTATTTCTATCTTCAAGGTCAAAGAAAGAAGAATAGACGTTTTAAAGCAAGAATAGAAAATGATAGTATCAACCTTAATAGTAGGATTTTCTATGATAATTAATTGAACTTTGACATTTTTCTTCAATAAAGGCTTAGGTTGTAATTAGAAGTTAGTTTTGTGTGGTTCTATGGAGGGGGTTTTTTACTTTCTTTATATGTAGGAGTTTATTAGTATTATTATTATGTTTAAAAATATAAGCATTTTCACTACCATAGTGAATAACATTCATATCATATAGCCAAGGTCATCCTAAGAAAATATGAGCAATGTCCATAGGGAGAACATCACACCAAATTTGATTCTCATAGCTTCCAATTTTAATTGGAACTAAACATTTATTGGTGATGGAAAGAGATGTATGATTTACCCAGCTAACCTGAAATGGTTTAGGGTGAGGTTCAGATTTTAGGCTAGCTCGAGTTAAGGTGTGCATTGAAATGACATTTATAGCACTTCCTTTATCTATAACTAACATACATCTCTTTTCATTACACAAAACATACATGCTAAAAATGTTCTTTCTCCTCTAATCTTCTGCCTCATTATTAATTATAGTAAGACATCTCATCACATTAACCTGAGGGCCATTAGTTAATTCCAATTCTTCATCAGATAATGGGTGTCATCATAAACTTCTTCTAGATTATCATCTATTGGGTTTTCAACTTCTTTTAAAAATAAGATTTAATCTTTACATTTATTTTTCATATGACCCTTTTTATGACATTTAAAATATATTACTTCCCTAGTTCTCTTAGAGCTCCCTTCAATTAAAGTTTTAGGTAAAGTGGTTGGGCTATTTGGATGGGCGAGCCTAACAATAGATCTATGAGATGAAATGGAAGGCACTTGACTTTTAGTTTTAGAGATGGAAGCATATTTCTTTTGTTGTTCAACCAATAAGGCATAATGAAATGCTTCTTCTAAAGATTGTGGGTCCAAAAATTCAACTTCTTTTCTAATGTTGGTCCTAATTCATATAAGAAATTTATTGGCTAATTACCAATTATTATCATCACAATCAGTTCTAGAAATGATATCTTCAAATGTATTCAAGTATTCAGTTACAAGATGATTACTTTGTCTCAAAATTAATAATTGGCTATGTAGCTTCTTATCATGAAGCCTAGAATAGTACTTTGTTCTTAACATTTCTTTCATTTCTATCCATGTGAGATTTGCCCTTTATAATCTTTGTTCTTTAGCTAAAGTATTTGTCCAATAAATTTTTAGCATATCTTATCAATTTCATTTTAGTAGAAGTAATCCTTTGGTAATCGTCCATTTTATACCAATCAAAGAAGTCATCCATTTGAACTAACTAATCAAGAAATTTATTTGGGTCATGTATACTATCATAAGTTGGGGATTTTACTTTAACTCTTTGAGATGGATCATTAGAGTCTTCTGTAGATTTAAAATAATTTCCTCCCCTTCCATCATTTCTAGCAATTGATGGTCTTCTAAGTGGTTGGTTTTCTCCATGGTTTGGATATGAATCTTCTTTGTCTATCCCTATTGGCACAGTCTGAGCAGGTATTGGAGGAGGAGTTGGTACTTTAATATTTGTTGAGTTTTTAATTCGTTGTCTTGGATCCTAAGATCTAAGACATCAACTAATCTAGTCAAATTTTAATGCAATGAAAAAAAATGCTCAAATTTATCAAGCCTCTTTTTTTAAAGAAAGCAAGTTATCACAAGTTAATTAGAAAAAACTTCTAAAATTAACCATAAACAATAACAAAGATAATAAAGCAAGCAATTAGATTTTGATTTGCACTATTGACTAGGTTATTTTTACAGTGAAGCACTACCTCAATAAGGTATTCTCTTATTATTATTATTTTTTTTTTTGAGAGTATGTTCACACAATCAAAAAATTACTAAATTATATAATGGAGCTTACTAATTAGAATTTTATGCTATCACCATAAACTTACAAGCAATATATATCATTCCATCCTACTAATATTTATTTAAACTATCATATAAAAGAAAATTAATTAACCTCACAAGTCCAATAAAAACTCACAAATTTGAAGACAAGTTAACCACTTGAGATGCTCCCTTTGTTGAGGTAAACTTTTGATCAAATTTGCTCCTTCCATGCTTCGCTCTGATACCAAATTTGATGGAGGTGGTTATTCCTTCTTTTGGTGAGATTGAGAAAACTTTAGAAGTGAGGAAAGAAGATATGTTGGATAATTAACACTCCCACTAAGGATTATTAAGGTTTGGCTGTCAAGCTCTTTAACCACAAGAACAACTCAAATCATTTGTAATTGTCAAAAGATCTCTTTTATTCTAGTAGGGGTGTATTTATATCCATTACAAGAATATTTCAAAAGAAAAGAATTCAAAACATTGAGGAAAAGGTGGGTGGCCACATTAATCTGAAGCATTAAGTTGCCTCATTATTTTATGTCGACCACCAATTTTACATGCTATTATTTTATGTGGATTCAACTAACTCACATGTCATTCTTTGAATTTTTAAATGCAAAATTTCAAACATAGATTTTCTAGAAGAAAATTAAAAATTACATAAATAAAAAAAGTTGAAATCATAAAATGGGCCTTAGCAGGCTAATGGGCTAAGCCTTCTTCTTTCTTGAATTTTCTTGGGATTTAGCTTGAGATCTTGTAAATGGACCTTGAGCTCTAATTTTTAGATCTTCATGATGTTTTACATCAATAATTTATATTTAATCATTGTTTCATGGCATCTTAGGGAGAGTACAATGGTGCCAACCATGGGGTTTGGTCTTAGTAGTCTTCGAGGTGCCAACCACACTGAGTGTTGGTTTAAGTAGTCACTGACCTCATGGAGTGTTGGTCTTACATAGGTGCCAACCACATTGGGTGTTATTCTTAGTAATCACTAACTTCACGGGGTATTGGTCTTACATTAAGGTGCCAACCATATAGAGTGTTAGTCTTGGTAGTCGCCGACCTCATGGGGCGTCGATCTTACATAGGTGTTAACCATAGGGACTATTGGTCTTGGTAGTAACTAACCTCACAGAATGTAGGTCTTACATTGAGGTGCCAACCACATGAAGTATTGATCTTGTTAGTCTCTGGCCACACATACACTGAGGTGCCAACCACATTAAGTGTTTCTATTATAATTCATCATCTCTTTGATGTCTTGAGAAATCATTTTTAGTGAGAATGATTTATTACTTTCTAATGTGTTGCTTTGAGCTAACTTTTCACTCACTCAGGCTAAAAATGACATGTTTTAAGCTTCAGATTTTTTTTGGGCTAATAATGGAACATTGAGCAATTTAAAATTGATGCTCTATCTTTTTTCTTTTATTTTTTTTTTAGCTTTGGACAAGTATAGTGTGTGTTTATATTACCAAGTTTAGTTTTTCTATATTCAGCACACCATAAGATGCGAGTCGACTAAAAACTCACTAATATTCACTCGGGACATATGTACTTGCCCAACATCCTTTGATTTTGCTTATGACCATGTGGCAAGTTAGTTAAATCTTTCATAATTATTAACAAGTAAATAACTGAGTACAAGATAAAATTTCATTAGATCTTTAGCATTCTAAGTGAAAAGTATGTGTTTTCTAGAGTGAGTCTATAATTAATAAGCTCTAGAGCTAATTTTTCTTTTGATTTTGTAAGGTTGTCCCATCTGCGAATGAGTTTACCTATAATATTTTGGCGAGTGGTTATGTAACATTTTTTAAGACTAGATCATCGATGGAAAATGTTATTTCTTTGATGTGGTGATTATAATATTTAGACACTCATCTTTTCATCTCTTCTTGTCTCGGTGATGCTTTGACCTTGAGTTCCTCCAATAGGTAAAGAGTAGTATTCATGGAGTTAGAATTTGATCTATCCTATACATCTAGTCCCCTGCTTAAGTTTGTGGCTGTGATTAGGAAGTTAATACTCGACTGGTAAACTTGCCTCAGTTCCATGGAAAAGTGTGAATGGTGTATGCCTAGTCACTGAGGTTGGAATTATTCTTAGGGCCCAAAGTATGGAGGATAAGACATCTACCCAATTTGCTTTAGCACTCTATACTTCTTTCTTTGGGAGATTTAGGAATTTTTTCTTCACCACTTCTACTTGGCCGTTGCTTTGAGAGTGGTGGTTTGAGGTGAATTTCAACTTGATTCCTTATAACCCATAAAACTCCTTCAATTGCTTGTTAACAAATTATGGCTTGTTGTTTGTTATGATCGACATTGATAGCCTATATATGAAGATGATATCAGTCCAAATAAAGTTTTGAACTACCTGAGCAGTTATTTTGGTGAGTAGCTTTGCTTCAATCCTGTTGCTGAAGTAGTCGAGCATGATGAGGATGAATTTTTTTGTCCATTAGTGAGCGGTAATGAGCTAATGAGATCCATCCCCTATATGGAAAGGGCTAAGGACTGTTGATGGGTGTGGTGTTTTAATTTGGAATCGTGTGGACACTACACAGATCTTAGGGGGGTACTTATTGAAGTTGGGTATGACATTAAGGCGTGATGTACCATCTCAAAAGATAGAAATATCACCCTACAATGGATCTAATCACCTAATAAGGGCTCTTAAGGCAGATGAGTCTTCGTATATACCAGAGATCTTTCCCCTAGTCTATATGAAAAAGTAAAGCATGGTTTATTTTATGCTAGTTTTTTTAGTTCTCTATGGAAGCAAGCTTCCATAGTTAATTACATAATAGAAAATGGGGATTTCCTAAGAATACTCTAAATTAAAGTAGTCAATCAACATCTCCAAAGATTTCAAAGTTAGACTATGAATGAATTGGGCATTTTTGAAAAAAATCAAGTGAGAATATTTAATTTGGAAAGACATATTTTTAAATTCCTAAAGAAGATAAGTAGGGAGCACTCACAATACTAGGAAGCCTAGTGAGCACTCCAATCTATCCTATGTTGAGGCTTTATATATTTGGAAGAGAAGATTTATCTTAATTTGTGTAGAAATTTTATTAAAATATTGGGGCTTAAGGTCCATCAATACAAAATTGTGGAAATGCCTAAGAGGTGAGGACTTATGCTCGTAGCCTGAAGAAAACAAGGGTTCCTCAGATCCTAAATATAGGATGCTTTAGGACAAGCTAAAAGCACCACCTAAATCTAAACAAAAAATGGGACATTATGGTTTACCTCTATTAGAGAGAATAAACCCATCCTGACTCTACTGGAGTTACAATTGCCTGGAGTGGCAACCAGCTAATACCTCCTACGCTTTAAAGTCATGTAGGCCAGTCTTATAAAATTACAAGATAACTAGGATGTTAATTAATTAAGAAGGAAAAGTAGAGTCCTAAACTCACTCCCTAAGAGACTAGATCATAACTGACATGAAGACATGTCTTAGACTAATGCAAAATTTTACAAATTTTTATATTATTTTCACACATTGATTTGGACAAAGGCTTAGGACAATTATGCCTAAATGCATGATGAAATATAGTTATTGGCCAAACCAGTGAGAGGAGGTGTTCTCCACTATAAGTGATGCTCTCACAGGTCAAGCATTCCCATATCATGCAAGAGTGGAGACCTTCCCTATTCAAGAACCAAGCAATATGTTATGCATGATGTTAGAACATTCAATCATTTAGCTAAAGGGTTGCTAAATCTTTTAATTACCTTTATTATAGCTTAAGCTTTAAGGTGAGGTTATGAGTTATTTTAAAATTTAGTTATGAGTTATTAGTGAGGAGAAAAATTAATTTTGTCCTAAAGAGCCTACCTCATCCAGGCCACACATTCAAACATCGAGCTTAAGAAATCTATGAAGAACATGCAATTTCTATTACGCAAGATAAACACAATGTTCAAACATTTATAGATTCCATAAAATAATAAAAGGGATAGGTACCACCATACACCCTAGAAAAGAGAAGAAATTAGATAGCTGAGCTCTACCCTTATACAACTTGGATTACAAAATAATATTACAATTACAATTGAATGAATGCTATGGGGGTCTTCGTTCTTTATCTTTTCTTCTTCTTCATTTGACTTGATTTTGCTCCAAGGCTTCACAGGGCCTCCCAAAACTTTTCCTTCTAGCCACTGCTCATGCTAAACCCCATAGCACTAATCCTAATTCCTATTACAAAATTACATATTTGGAAAGTAAAATCTAACTACACCTGCAAGACATATGTTAGCTAAATCAATGATAAAAACCCAAGCAGTTATATTATGTAATTTGGGCTTAGCACCCTATACATCGGTAACCAAGCCCACATGTCCTAATACAGATTATGCAAAGGAATGTAAGTAACCTACAAGTATAAGCATTTATATTTATTATTACAGTGGCCCCTTTTATACAATCCCCTGCAGAAAATAACTTTAGGCTAATTGCAGCCCAAGATCCAATCTAACATAAATAATCTAACATTTAGTCTAAAATATTATATCATAAAATAAAACATAACATCATAGCATACACCATCCTAACTTAGAGCTAGAAGTGGTGACTTGGTGTATGTGTAATGTGCTTAATGTAATGTGCTAAGCTTTAGAATTATAATTGTCTAAGGTTTGAAATTATTTAATTTTAACATTTGGGGAGGTTTCACTTTAAGTTATTAAAAGGATGAATGGATTTTAGTTTGTATTTTATTTTGTTTCATTTGATATTTACTTAACATCTAATTATTGTAAAGAGAGGAAAGCGATTTGACCATCTTCATCCCTATCCTAAGTTATTTTCTAAAGGTGCATTATTATAACTTTTGGTTTCTTTTAGTGAAAGGCTTATTAAATATTTTTATTAATACTAAGTTTGGGTTAATATAAAAGAATCCTATTCAAACATGAAATGCTTCTTAATGTTAATGAGATTTAATTACTATCATATAGATAATATTACATCTTCCACATCATGCATATGATTTTAAACTTAACATACCTATACATGCAATGTATTTTTGTCACACTTAGATGATTGCTAATGCATGTATTTTTTTTGGTAGAAAATAGGAATTTCATTCTTTAGCTAGGTACACATACACATGTGTTAAAGATTTAAGCAAATACGTGCCATTGTTTAAACCAGGGAAGTGAGGTAATCTAAGACCTCCTTGGGGCTACTTAATGCCTCATATTTCTAGGATGTCTAGACTATATACTTGCTATCTTAAATACATATGAATGTATACAAAATCATGAGAATAAAAATCATGCAAAAGATTATGTATTAACAAAAGTATTTATTCATGTTAAGTAAAGCTTTATCCAAATTCTAATGTGTGTAAACATGTGAATGAAATTAAATAAGTACGTGCCATTATTAACATGGGAAGTGATGTAATCTAATACCTTCTTGGGGCTACTTAAAGCTTCATATTTCTAGGATGTCCAGACTATATACTTACTAACATTCAAATACATATAAACATACACATGAATTATGTGAATGAAGTAATACTTTAACATGTTTAAGCTATAAACAAGCATAAACTAGATAGAATATTCATAGCCAACATCAATTTAAATCTTCATTATTAATTTATAACTTTGAAAATAATTTTGAAATTTATTAGTGATAATAGCCACACATATAATAGGATTACTCTAACACATGCAACTTATACATATATGATTGTATTCATTTTATTCTTTTATTTGAAAACATGCATGATATCAAATGGAATACATTTATAAAGATTGAAAATGAATAGTTAAATATTGCCACTTAATACATTCAATCACATTAATTCCTAAGGATAATCAAGTTGAATAAAATCATTTAAGGTTTACCAAAGTTTATTATGAAATTTGATTTTGTGTTTGAATTGGCACACTTAAAGAGAAGAGATAAAATATTTGTTGTTTTAACCCTATCCCACATTAGTGACTAAATATGTTTAAGGAAAAAATTAAGTGAATTTTGTAAATTAATTAAGTTCAAGCCATTAAAAAATTCATTTAATTTCTCTTTCCAATGTTTCTTTAATTTAATTAATCATTTAATTATGAGCCTCTAGTGATATGCCAATGAGAAATAAAAACTTGCAATGCTCCTAACAAGACCTAATGCAATTGGGCTCATGATTAAATATTAATTAAATTAAAGAGGAATTTAATTAAGTGCTTATATGGTTTTTCCACACTCATGGGTTAACTATATGTTCCTTACGGGTCCTTATGTTATTAAACACATAAAGAGGAATCCAAAAAATCAATTTAAATTATCTAGAGCAATTTTCATTTTAATTTGATTTAATTTCACTATTAATTGCTTAATTAATCCTTAATTAAACCCTAAGTAAATTAGCCTTCTTAAATGAAATGGACTTAAGAAAATAAGTAGAAAAGAGGTCCTAATCATTCCTCTTCATCAATTCCTTGTTAATGGTGATTAATCAAGTTTAATTAATTAAGTTTTTACTATTTTGCATTTTCAATAATTATTAAATTAATTAAAGAGGGTAATTAAGATTTAAATTTAAATTCTTCTAATTACCTAGTGAATACATCTCAAAAAAATTATGGGAGGCAGAGGACATCCCAAGTCATTAACACATCCATGTAATTACCTTGTTAATTGGCCAAGTAATTAATGCTTAATTAAGGTAATTAAAAAAACTTCAAACCCTAATTAAGCACTGTTCACTACTCAAACATTAGGGATTTTATTTTTATTAAATTCTCCTATGTTTACCCTTTCTAAAATGGGTTTACTCATATTTTTAGGATTTTACTACAATTATTTATGATTTTTCAATGTTCTAAGTGATTAATCACATTTTAAACACTTACTTAATCCTCTAACCCATCGGCACCATGCGGGAGCTAACATGGCATTTCTTTCCACGTGGCGTCATGGGATAGGATATTTAAATCGTCCCCTATGGCGGCTGAGTCAGCGGTAGCGGATGTAGTTTCTTCCCCACCATCTGATCTTGGATTGAACAATGAGGATTAATCCCATGATATCTAAAGGATTAAATTAGATTTTCTAACAGTACGATCGTCCATCTAATCACATAGAATGGAGGACAGATGATCCTTCATCCTCTGAGCATTGAAAGACGGACACTATCCGCCTTCCACCACTTGATCCGAGCTAGTCAGAGCTCATGGGATGTCAAGATTGACTGCAAAACATTCGGGCAAGAGATCTAAGGAGATCCTATAGTGGAAATCATGTGAAATCACAAAATCTTTCACAAAATACCAACTCCTAGGGGATTTTCTATGGTTTGCTAGAATTTATCTCCCGGAGCTCAAGACTGAAGGTCCAACGACTGTGGTAGCTTCATCTTGAAAAGATGAAGCCCTGTTGAGAAGCTGCTGAGTTTCCTCCTTGTAGATGCCTTTGTGGACCAAATGCCATTGCAACAGCCATCAGAGTTTTTCTATGAGTGGTCTCCGGTGCATGAATTGATTCATTTTGACTCGACGAAGCTTGGGGAATGTGTGGGAGAAGTTACTTGAAGTTTGGCAAGGTTTGAGTGAGGTTGGATGGATAAAGGGCTTAGGTTCAAATGGAGCTTGGAGTCACCAGCGATGGGGTGCAGTAGGGGATTGAGGAAGGCTCTAAGACATCTCAAAATCACTTAGGGAAGCTCTTTGTAAAGTTTGAATGGATGGGGAGGAGTATACTCTCCTCCCTAAGTGAACCAAGGGATGAGATTGGCTCAACCTTTGGCAGTTGCCCGGCTGGGGTAGGTGGCTGGACATGGCAGTGGACTGCTGAGGTAGAGGGTCTTGGAAGGCTGAGGGAGCTACAAGGGCTAGCTAGCTATGTACCTCCTCCCCTAAGTGAACCAATGGTAGGATAAGGGTAAGCTTACTCTCTCATGACCCAAGGATGAACCCAACAGCCTTGGGTCAAGTTATGTCACTAGTCCAAGTGCTCAAATGAGTTAAGACTGACTGCCATGGGTTGGTGAGTAGGTGAGACCATTCAAATGGGGATTTTATCACATTTGGGTGGGTTGGTTCATGGGCTTTGACCTAGAACATATTCACCATGGGTTATGCCCATTTTGGCTGACCCATGGTGACCCAAGGATGAGTCATGCCAAGTTTGGTTAGGTTTGGAGTTGGTTTGAATGGGATTGTCTCAATTTGAATAATATGGGTCAAATTGGGTTCATTTGGGTTAGTTTGACCAATTGGTAAAATTAGGTCAAATTGATGGTTTGGGTAAGTTCATTTGATTATTTGGAGTGTATTGATGTCATTGGTTTGGTTTAATTTGAAGTGGATTTGATTTTGGTTCACTTGGATTCATATGTGCCAAATAAACTAAGTTGGCCAATTTGCGCAAATTGGCCAAAATAGCTTTGGTGGAGGGTTGGTTTGGGCTCAAATGATGATGAATGTTTATAGGTGTTGATTTCAATTAATTTGGATTTGGAAATGAGTTTGAATTTGGGTCAAATTGGGCTAAATGGGTCAATTGGGTTATTTTGATCAAATTGGGTTCAATTGAAGATTGGATCATGTTCAATAATCAAATTGTGATTGATTAGAGGCATTGGTTTCAATGAACTGGGCTTAGGATTTGATCTGGCCAAATTATTTTCTTTAGGTCAAATTGGGTCAACTTGGGTCAAGAGCCCAAGTTGGCTTGGTTTGGTCCAATTTGTGGTTGAGTCATGTTCAATACTAAATTTTTGATTGAGTGGAGTTATTGATCTCAATCAATTAAAGTTAGAATGAGATTTGGTTCACTTTCATCCATGGGTCAATTGGATCAACTTGTTCAAATAATCAAATTGACTTGGTTTGGCCTAATTGATTGTAATTGGTTAATTGAGGATGATCAACAATCATTGTAGAGGAGATTGTATGGGTTGATTCAATCCAATTTGGGTTGGATTGAATTTTGGATTAAATGAGTCCTTTAGGTCACTTTGGGTAAATTGGACCAAATGAGTTAATTGTGTTGGATTAGGTTGAATTGGGTTGAATTGAGTTTAATGATGGGTTTAGGATTGATTGATAGATTTGATTGCAATTGATTTAGATTTAATTGGATTTTGGCTCATATAGACCATTTGGGTTGATTGGATTGGCTTAGTTCAGTTGGCTTGATTGTGTGCCTTGAAAGCATTTGAAATAGAAATTTGGATGATTGGAGTGTTTTTGTGAAAGTTGTTTGGACTTGATTTAATGGAACAGGCTTGAGTCATAGGATGATGGCGGAATTGATTTGGGTTAAGAGTTAACTTAATTTGGCTTGGAGCTTGGATATAAATCAAAACCTAATTAAGGTTAATTACATTAGTTTGGGGTTGGTTTTGGATAAATGGATAAGCATGGGTTTTAGTTTAAGCAATAGGATAGGTAGGACCTATTTACCCTAAGGTGTGACTCAAGTTAGGGGTATTCCTTCTTAAGTCTCTAGGCTTGGGTTTAGTGTTCCCTTAATCACTAGAAGTGTCTTGTGAGGAAAATCTTAGTGTCAAGAAGATTTCTAAATCTAAGATAAGGAGGATGAGTCCTCATCCAAAAGTGAGGTCAACAAAAGGACTCCCAATAGGTATGGTGTAACTAACAAGGCACACCATAGTATTGGCATTGATCGAGGTGACCAACAGTATTCTGGAAGATCACAAGCACTAAAGATTGCCATCCATACCCAAGTGAAGAGGTAGATGGAACCATGAATTCTAACATGATGCAATTTTCTTCATGTTGGGGACATGGGAAAGATGAGTAGATTTGGTTTGATTTGTTGAGAATTGATTTTGTGTCGAGGACACGAAGGGAGATCCGTTGGGGATTTGCACATGAGTTTGGTTGGATAAAGATTGATTTATGCCAAGGGAATAAAGGGTGATCCATTGGGGATTGAGATTTGATTGAGTTTATTTAATTTAATTTGATTTAATTTATGCCTGCGGTATAGAAGGAAATCTATTATGGATTGAGATTGAATTGAATTCATTTTATTTAATTTGATTATGATAATTAATTTGATTTGAATTTGGGTTTATGTTTGATCTGAGTTTGGTTTTGTTGATTAATGTGGTTTAAGTTTGATGATGCATGCTGATTTTGGTTTTGATTTAATTGGTTTGATTTTGATATTTGAGTTTGAATTTAGAATTTTAGTTTAATTTGATTTAATTTGTTTGATTTTGATTGTGCTTAATTTTGATTTGGACCCTGTCAGTTTGCAATGGACCGCCCTAAGGAGGGGTTATATGAACCTTGACCTGCCTTAGATTTATTAATCCAAATGGGTAGTCTAACGGCCACATAGTGTAGACTATCTGACCTAAGGGCTGCTTGGCTGTTTGCAATGGCTATACTAGGAAGAAAGCACAAGGACTCATATCTTACAAAGTAGAATCAACCATTGGGGTGACTTATTGTTGGCACAATAAGTCAAACCTGACCTAGGGCGACTATCAAGTTAGTGCCTCTGGGGATCTTACCTTAACTTAAAGTAGTCAAGGTGATTCTTATAGGGAGTTTTGTTGACACAGCCCAAAAGATAGGATGCTTACTTGGGAAGAGAAGAATCTGGGGTCTTATCCTAACCCATAAGAGATTTTATTTTGTTTGTTTGTTTACTTATTTGTTTATTAGTTTAGAGTGGACCTTGTTAGTTTGCGAGAACCCACAATAAGAAGGATCCATGGGGGCTTTGGCATGTCTTAGATTTATTGGCCCAAGGGATAGTCTGTTCAATCACAATACAAAACTTCTGACTATAGGGGTGGCTATTAGGAAAGGAGAACTGTCCAATCTGGTAGTAACCTGGGTCATGTCTAGATGGGGTCATGAAGACATAATCTGAATAGAATGCCCATAGGGAAGGTGCCTCTAGGGGTTTTATCCTAATCCCTGAAAAGTAAAGCCTATAGGTGTATGGTGGCTAGCTTAGGGAGAAAGCATGGGGACTCACATCTACCTGGGCGGTATTATCCACCAGGTTGGTTACCGTTAATTAGGAATACGCCAGCCAACCTAAGATGCCCATCAATTTGCGATGATCAATTTAGGACGAATGCGTCGGGGACTCACATCTTCCTAAGCGGAACTGATCATCGGGACAGTCTGTCATCGACGAGACAACTACTATTCGACCTAGGGTGACTACCAAATGGGGAGTCACAAAGAAGGCACTCATCAATTTATAATGGTTAAGCTAGAAAGAAAGCATGGGGTCTCACATCCTTCTAAGCAAAAGACCATTGGGAAGACAGACTAATTAGGTAGTGAATCAGGCCCGACCTAGGGAAACTACCGAGTGAGGCTTGCTGGTGGACTTATCTCAACTCAAAGTAGTATGAAAGAATGGATTTGTGTTTGATTTATTTATGTTTATGTGTAATTTTGAGTTTGTGATGTGCAAATGAGGGATATGATGCCGTTTAGGTTCTCTTAAACCTACCCTAAACATAATGAAAATCAGAAATGAAAAAAATTTCAATTTGAAGAGATGTTTGATAAAAGAGGAATTTTATTGATGAAAAATTATTTTGAAAATTGTTTATGAATAGTATTTCTTTAGATATTGAGAGGAATCATCAGGCATTCTCTTTTGTGATTGATGAGTTGGTAGGATCCACCTTGCTAGGCCTTTTCTATGGTGAAAGGGCCTTCCTAAGTGGGTTCAAACTTTCCTCCCATCTTGCAACGGACAACAATTGGTCTTCTTAGAACTAAAAAAGGCTCTCATACTTGAAAGCTCTAGGGAGGACCAACTTGTTATGAGTTTGAACTATTTTGGATTTTTATAACTCGAGGTTCTGACACTCTCGTAAGCGTCTCTCTTCTAAACCTTTGAACTTTTCTAACCACAACTTGGAATTCTGTTTGACTAAGATTTTGTTACCCACAACTATCCTTAAAGATGAGAGTTAGACTTCTAATTATAGAATGGCTTTGGACCTATACACTAATGAGAATGGGATAGACTGAGTTGGAGTTCTATAGGTAGTATGATAAGCCCACAAAGCTTTAACTAACTGCTCATACCATTGCCAATTATTATAATCAAGTGTCTTCTTGAGTATTTGGATGAGAGTTTTGTTGAAGGCTTTTGCTAAGTCATTCACCCATGGATAGTACATGGTAGAGTATCTTTAATTTATGTTGTGTCTCTAGATGAAGTTGTTGATCTTGGTGCTCTTGAAAGTAGTACCATTATGAGATATGATTCGGTGGGGTACCCTGAATTTATATACAATATGATTTCTAAAGAACTAGAGCGCATGCTGAGCTTTGACTTCCCTGAGCAGAATCACCTCTGCTCATTTAAAAAAGTAGTCCATAGTGGCTAGTATGAATCGGTGACCCTTGGACGAAGAAGTATCAATCAGACCCACTATATCAGTGCCCGAACATTCAAATGGCCATGAAGCCAAAGTTGGATGTAGAATATTAAGTGATTGATGTAGGACCACTCCATGTACTTGGCATTGATGACAACACTTCAATAAATCCATGCAATTTATGATCATCATCAGCCAATAATACCCAAGTCTCTTGATTTTTTCTTTGATCTTGGGACTGGATTGCTGAGCTCCACAGAATCCTGAGTGTACCTTGATCATGATCTTACGAGCTTCGTGTTTGCTAAATAGTGTAACCATATATGATCGAAGGACTGCTGCTATAAGACACTATCCACGAGGGCATAGAAAAGTGCCCTTTGCTTTACTTGATGTGCTTGAGATTTCTCTTGAGGTAGTTTATCTTTATTTAGGTAGTCAATGAAGGGTTGTCTCTATTCCAGTTTCTCGTCCCTTTTGGTAATGATAACCTCCCCTTCAAGAGAGTATTTGCCAATAAGTTCAACATTAATAAGAGGCATGACTTGCCTATTGTGGACCTCAATTGATATGGACTCATCTTCTAGACATGCCAATCCCTTGGTGAGCGTTGTTAAGGTATCAACTATGACATTTTCTCCTCGTGGAATCTTGTAGATTATGAACTCTAGGATCTGGGCAAGCAACCCCATAGTGTACATGTAGTAGTGATGAAGTTTGGGCTTTATGTCCTTGTTGGACCCAGCGATCTGGTTGATGATTAGTTGAGAATCCCCAAAGATATTGAAATTATGAATGCCTAGTGAGATAGCTAACTCTAGACCGATAATAAGAGCCTTATATTCAGCTTTATTGTTGGTACAAGACTCAGATAGATGATTTGGGAATCTCATCATATTGCGATCTAGCATTAGAAGAACTATTCCCACCCCTGCCTTACTTGGGGAGAGTATATTATGGTTTTTATCCTCTTTGAGAAGAAGCCACCACATTAAAAAACATCTCCCAATGGTGAATGCTTAAATCCCTTAAGTTCATTATTTGTTCATCGAGAAGATCATCACTAAACATAGAACCCACTGGAAGTGGATGTGCTGTTATGAATTCAGTGAGTGCTTATCCTTTTACCACAAGGAGGGGTGTGATATCAAACTATGATAAAATTATGGACCATCATGCCAACCATCCAAATAGCGTCGATCCCATCATGAGATATTATAGTGGATTGGTTCTAGAAATTAAATTTATTTTATGAGAAAGTATATAATGCCATAGATTTTGGGCTACAAAAATTAAAGCTAAACAATGCTTCTTGATGGATGAATAATTTGCTTCAGCAGGTATTAGATGATGGATGAGATAGTAGAGTGCATTCTCTTCCATTCATCATTGGCTTGGCCAATAAAGTGCTAAGGGAGTCATCTAATGAAGTATTATAGAATATTATAGGTTCGCCCGGGATAGGGGTAGCTAAGACTGGCAGCGTCATGAAGTATTGCTTAATGCTCTCAAAGGCGTGTTTGCACTTATCATCCCATTTGAACTTGGCATCCTTCTTGACTAGTGTCGAGAATGGTTGGAATCTACTTGATATATTGGATATAAAGCATCTTAAATATGCTAACCACCCTTGGAATGATCTTAGTTGGGTTAGAATTTTAGGGGGTGGCATTTCCAATATCACTTTAATCTTCTCTAAGTCAATTTCAATTCCATGGTGTCGGACAATGAACCCAAGAAACTTTCTTGAAGATACACTGAATGCACACTTTAGAGGGTTCATTTTGAGGTTGTATTTCCTTAATCACTTGAAAGCTACTCTCAAGTTAAAGAGATGGTCTTCCTTTTTTTTTTTCTTTTGATGATAAGATCATCGACATAGCATTCAACTTGGTGATGAATGAGTTCATCAAAGATTTGAGTCATGGCCCGCTCGTATGTGGCACTGACATTTTTAAAGTCAAAAGGCATGACCTCATAACAATAGATTCTGATTAAGGTTCTAAAAGTTGTGTTCCTTTTATCCTCAAGTGCCATTTTTATTTGATTATATCTAGATGAACCATCCATGAAAGAGAAGACTGCATAAAATGAGGCAATGTCTAGCAACAGTTCTGGTATTAGTAGTGAAAATTCATCTTTTGGACATACCTTATTAAGATCCCTAAAATTGACGCATATGCAAATTTGGCCATTCTTCTTAACTAGAGTGATGCTAGCCAACCAAGTGGGGGTATTTTTTCTGTCAGATGAAATTAGCATCGATCAATTTCTTGACTTCTAAAATGATGAATTATTCAATGTCTAATCACATGTGTTTAGGAGCTTGCTTTACGGGGTTAGTGCTAGGCTGTATCACTAACTTATGAACTGCTACGTCAAGAGCTAATATGGGAATTTTATCACAACTCCATGCAAACTAGCCCTTAAACCCAGTGAGTAACTTAACCAAGTTATTGGTTTCAATTTCATTCAATAAAGAACTGATTTATGTCGGGCGTGGATTATCTTCAGTTCCAAAGTTGATCTCCCTGAGTTCATCGATGGTTAATTTGATTTCTTCTTTAAATTTTGGGGGTACATCTTTGACTTGGGAATCATATAAAGTTGCTAAGAACACCTCCTCATATGAGTTGATGTAGTTTAAGAAGAATCTATCAGATTCTAAATGATTGGTGATGATCAGGTAGTAGCCATCATCATCAACTAGGCCCACTGTACTAAAGCCTAGTCCTGGTCTTGATTGAGTGCTCTTGCATTTGTTATTCCATAGTTTTTCAAAGTACTTTGACCTATGCTTAGACCATGCATGCATAACTAAACCTTTCTTTGCTAAATTAGGAACACAAGGAGAGTACCAATCAAAATGAAGTTCCATTAATTCTTTAAATGAATCATCTTCAAGTTCTTCATCAACTTCTTGATTTGAGGATGATGCTCCTAATAAAAATTCTGGATCTTAGTGTTTGCACATGTTTTGGGAGCTTCTTTAACTACCAAATCGTCAACCTTTTATGAGGAAAGTGGGGTTAGAGCTAAGGTTCCCATCTGATGTCCAATAGTTTCACATAATAGAGACTTAGATACATCCAAGCTTTGCTTGGGGACCCAGTCTTTATCACTATCGGGCTTGAGTGTCACCTCCAACGGGATCTACTATTGAAAAGATTTGGCAGGCATGCTAACTACATAAGACTCATCCTCTGAACAAAATTATAAGTCTATGTAGATAACATGTGTACCCCTGGATGCTGGAATGAATCTCCTAGTAGGTGGTAAGTATGGAGGCCTCCCACCTCTAGAACTCCCTCTGGACTTTCCTCTTACTCGTCTTGGTGAAGGCCAGGTCATCCTCCCCACTTTTTTGAATGGAGTAATGAAGTGTGGGTGAAATATAATCTCGAGATTTATGTCCTCCCTATGGTCTTCTTCTCGTTCCCTTTTCTTATTTTTTTTCATTTTTATGAAGTTCACGAGAGAAGACATTTTGCTTCTTAGGGAGGTAATTGCCGCATCCTCATAAATCCTGACCTCATGAAACTATGAATGGCTTGAGATCTCCTTTGACACAATACTCAATTCCACCTCTTAGGAACTTGATGCACTAATATAGAGAGGATAGAACCATGTTGTTTTCATATATCCAAAGTCACCCTAGTAAAGCATTGAAAGATGTATTAGAATCTATTATGTATAACTTAGCTTCAGTCTTCCAATCTTCTATCTCCAAAGGAAACACTATGGAGCCTAAGGCCCTCTCGCCTTATTTATTGAATCCTTTCAACATCATCATCTCCATTTGGAGTTTGGAGATGTTGATCCTCAAGTAGAAAAGGGTTCTTAGACTCATAATATTCACTGATGCACCTGGATCAACCAACACCATGGAGAGTCTAAATCTACCAACATCTACTATTTTGTAGAGAGGATGGTTGTGCTCTATTGTCCCTAGAAGTAGGTCTTCATCTGTGAATGTGACTCTTAGGATCTTCTTTAAAAAGGCATGCCCCCTCTCCAATAGTGGCCAACTGAGCTAAGCATATTTCAGGCTTAAGCAAGGCTTTGACTAATGACTCCCTCATCTCTTTGGATAAGACGAGGACATCATATATGTTTAACTTAGCTGACAACTTTCTAAGATGTGCTAGGACATTGTAGTCGATTTTGCACTAATCCTCCATAAGCATATCCAAGGGTGGAGCATCTTGTGGAGGGGCTATTTGCTCACTAGAACTAATGACATATACCCTTATCTTGAGGTGCTAGCCTACGAGGTAGAACTTTTATACTGTGGAAGTTGACTTCAATGACTTCTTATGATGAGGACTGGGTATACTTATAGCTTATCCTAAAGGTTCATTGGAGTCGGATGACTCCAAATCAATCTCAAGTGGTGAACCCTAATGATTTAGAAAAGAAAAATCCATTTTTGAATCAGAATGGGATTGATCAGAATTATTTAAATTATTATTACTATGACTTGAAGAGCTATCAATGGAATGAAATCATTAAGATCATCAAAGGTGGACAAATTTTAAGTTGAATCGCTCTTCTTCATTGATTTTTATTTTTATTTTAGAGCTGGCCCATGGTAGAAATCAAGTAAAGTAAGTGGTATAAAGGGTTTGGTGCCCTCATCCATAGATACAATGCTCTTATTATCAATGGTGGAGCTGATAGTGGTATCTGTAACTATGGAAGGGGGAGTGCTAGACTCAGACGGTGACTACACTATGGTACTATCTCAAGAAAGTGAAGGCTACTTCTACTGATGGGTTTCCACCCTCCTCGAGTTGTCCCTCACAACTGGTAGACCTTCTTTGGTGTTGGAGGTCTGAGCTGATTCATTCACCTGTAGAGAAAGTTTCTTGATTTTAGAAATTATTTTTTTGAGGTATAAGATAAAGATATATCCCAAGCTTCTTTTGTCTTAAGAAGATCAGATGTATCCCTAAAGATTACTTTAATAGAACTAGAAAGTTGTTCTACTAAGTATTCTTTAGAGATAATTATGGATCTTGACTAGTAGCTATGTTCAAGCAAATCTTTGAATGTGAAACAATCCTCTAAGACATGGCCTAGCATGTGGTGGTAGGAGCAGTAGTTAGGATCATCACTCTTACCAACTTCCTTTGGCTTTCTAGGCTCAAGTAGTTGAAAATCATGGCTGTGGATACTGATACCCCTACTGTGTAGGCTGCGGTGGTGGTGGCTGTTGTGGTGCCTGAGGTAGTAGAAGAGGAGGCGAGAATGGAGGCTGTTGAACTCAAGGCATCTCAAACTGTGCTCTCACTAGATCTTTCCCCTTATCTCTACCACAACAACTCTGGCTTCTTTCAAAGACCTTCTAAGGCTTGGGCTTAGATGATTAGACTGAGAAGGGTAACTGTTTGGCTTCTTCTTATAGGTTAGTCACATTGCTAATTAATTTTTCAAATATCTTAATGGTGAAGCCCTTGAGCATAAAGGTGATCGGGCTATGGATATTCTTGAGAAGAATCTCAATGGCATGCTGTCCTTACAGCTGTGATTTGTATTTAATGCTTAGGTTACGCCATCAAATAATGTAATCAATAAAAGACTCATTAGGCTTTTTCTTCTCTACAATAAGGTCCCCTATAGTTATCTTTGCTAAGCTCCCACAAACCTCTTAATGAAGAGTTGCTCTAACTCTGTAAAGGACTTCACTGAACTGTTGGACAGTTTGTACTAATCAAATGCAACCCTGAAAAGGCTACTGACAAACTGCTAGAAGAGTCATGTGTTGCTACCACCGGCATTACAACAACTGGCCGTGAAGTGCGCTATGTGCTGCCTTGGGTTCCCACTACCATCAAAAAACTTAAATGATGGTGGTACAAAACTCTTGGTGTATTGAACTATACCAAATTCCTTAGGTTAGGGCCTACCCTTTGGAACTGATGAGCTCCATTGATCTTGCTCCAACGCTTCCTTCACTTGTTGTTCCACCATTTGCTTGATATCCTTTTCAAACATGGAGATACTATTGGTTACCTTCATATGCAGACTACCGACATCTACATCCATAGGAGTGCTCTTGGGACGATCAAGGTTATGTACTAGTTTAGGCCAATTAGCCTCCATAAGAGTAGGTTGTGAAACTGGGGCTTAGCTCTGCAAGGCTAAGACCACTGCCATCAACTCCTCTACCCTTCTCACCATCCTATCAATCTGAATATCTTTTAATTTTATTTGTTGGAGGAGGCATTGAGTTGAGTACGATGCCTCACCTTTTTCAACTACAACACCTTGGGCTTCCTAACTATGTTGCTCCCTATGCAAGGATCCTTGGGTATCGACCATATGAATTTCAGTGGTATCATCCAAAAGGTCATCTTCATCAATATTGAAATCAACCATACCCTCCTTTTAGTTAGACTGATCATCACTAACTATCTGTCTCACCGCAACATGATAGTATTCCAAAATATCCTCCAAAAATTGGTCATCCACCTGACCCGATGCTACTGAAACATAGGTTGAATGGTGACTAACCACTGGACTAGGCTCTGCAGAAGCCATGTACTAAATGCTTTGGATGGACAGAGTGCTCTCCCTAACTAACTCAACAATCATGGGGGTCACCTTAGTATCCCCTTCTTTCTTCTCCTCTTGCTGCGGTGGTGGAGCGAACACGACAATCTTGGGCCACCACTCTTTCTTTACCACCATTGGGATGGAAGGTCGAATGGGGGAACTTGGCCTCACCTCCACGGGTGGAGTGGATGAAGGGTGGTCCTTGGGATGTAGCCATATCACCAAGGGGGATGCTTTTTCTCCAGATGTGTACTTATGGAACTTGGTAAGGACCTCGGATGGTGGAACATGAACAAGTGAAAGTGGTCGGTTAGTGGAGCGGTGTAATGGGGGTGACACTGGCTGCCTCTCCGCTGGAGATCTCCTCCTTTGGTTGGAATTGGTGAGTACAATCCTGTATGACTGATTGGCCCTATCAACCTGTCGATCGAAATGATCAATCAAAGTGGAGGCCGACGACTGCCTAACAAACCTCTATCTATCTCTTTTGCCTGCTTGGGCTGCAACTTTGACCTCCATGGCTCTTTCCCTATGGATCTAATCTCTAATACTTCTAGGGATCACACATCTCAAGTTTTATAAGGTAGCAGACTCTGAGCATTTGTGGGATCTGCCAACTTTCTTGAACATAGACCGTAGACCAGCATAGGGCTTCCTCTTCTCCCTATATGGTGTCTCATAATCTGTAGATCATTGGGCATGATGTAGTAATCTTTCTAATGTCCTCCTCTCTAAAGCTGATAGGGGGTAAAACCTACTACCACCAAAAAGGGGAGACTATCTTAGAAGCTAAGATAGACTTCCCAATAAAGATGAGGGTCTTAGTTAATAGAGCAAGATGAAAGCTAGAACCAACCTCAAACATGAGGGAGACTATCTCAGAAGCTAAGACAAACTTCCCCTTAAAGACTTGGGAAACTGGGCTAGAAGTCTACTAAAATTGTTGGCTGGCTGGAACTTGTGTGAGGAACCTCTGACCTTCCTCTTCAATGAGGGTAACTTTGTGTCAGAGTGCAGGTCAAACTATAGATGTGGCTTCTTGTCTCCACCTCTTCTCTACTAATTATGGTGAGGGCAGGTCCCTCGTAAATGACCTTGATATACTCAAATCTAAGGCCAAACTTGAAGATGGGTGTGGTGGTGAGTATGTCCTGATCTAGGGCCAAATTCACACCAGATGCGAAAGAGAAAATGAGCTTGTTGGAAGACATGATGTTGATTGAGTGCTTCAAGGAAAAGAAATGGGGCATTTGCTTCTCTGTTGGAAAAGAGAATTGGATTAGACTTTTTCTTTGATTTGTTGACTTTGACTTTTGATTTTGAATTGGAACTCTCATTTAATAAATTTGATTATGTTAAATGGGGTTCATTTATATGTTGGGGAGATTTGGAAATTTTTGAAGAAGGATCTTTTGCTTTTATTTTGGAGCTTAATTGGAATTTTAGATGAACCTTGCTTTACCAAGATAGTGGTAAGAGGTTCTTGATTTTGTTTAGTTTATATTTGAATGATTTATTTAGTTAGTTTTTTTACCTATTGGGGGTCCAATAGGGGTTTTAAGACCTACTTGGAGTGAGGTTCTAAAACCTAATAGATGTTGGCCACCCTTGCTTAAGATGAAATGAGCAAGGCAACCAATAGAAAGAATGATAATTTTGGGCTTATATAAAATATAAGTCCACTATCGATGCTTGAAGGTAATGATTGACTACTAAAGATGGAGAAAAGAACACTCCCTAGCGAAGTTGCCAGAAAAAATCTATGGTGTTTTAATTTGGAGTCATGTGGACACCACGATGATCTTATGGGGTTATTGACCTCACTTTTGGAGTGAGCTCTCAACTTCTCCATCTTAGACATAGAACTCCTCTAGAAATTAAGAGTTCCTTAGTCTTATGACACTTCTAGTGACTAGGTGAACACTTAATCTAACCCTAGAGATTTAGAAGAGTTAGCCACAGGAATAGGTTATGCCTTAGGGGTAATAGAAAAACATGCCTACCCTATAGCTTGAACCAAATCCTTGCTTCCTTCTTTCAAGTTAAAACTTCAAATTCAAATCAAATTCAAATTCAAATCAACTTCAAATTCAAATCAACCTCAAATTCAAATAAACTTCAAATTCAAAACAACTTTAATTCAAATCAAATCTTAAATCAATTTTAGCTCAATTGATTTTCTCAAACTCAAATCAATTCTAAAATCAAAATCATGAATCAATTCCAAATCAAATGATTGAAATCCATGTTTATATTCAAAACCCAAAATCTTTCCTAAGCCCTTTTGATTCCATCTTATGCACTTAGCTCAAATCAAATCCAAATCACTCCAAATTCAAAAGATTTTAACATAACCCATTTATATACTCATTTATATTCACAAATATAGATGGAATATAAATTCAAATAACCAAAACCAATTCAAGACTCAAATCCAAATTTAACCAAAATCCAACCTAAGCTCTTTCAAGATAAATTCTTGAACTTAGCCAAACCATTCTCAAATCAATCCAAACCATTGGATTTTCTCTTCAAATAATCAATCCTTCAATCATAAGCCCAAATATAAACACAAAATTCAATCATTAAACCAAAATCAAACTAACCCAAGTCAAGCCCATGTTCACTCTTTTGACTTGAAATTATCAAATGAACCAAAACTCTTTTGACTCCAAATCACTTGCAATTGGATTTATATTTCAATCATAAGTCCATATGTGAGTTCAACCAAACTTGAATCATGCCTCGATCAAGACAATTAACCCATTTAAGCTCACTTGACTCCAAGTGACCAAAAGCACCATTTTGAGCCAAATTTTAATCCAACCCAAATTAGATTGAACTAAGCTCATTTAAGCCTCACATTCTGAGCAACAATCATCCTAGGATGATCAATCACTCAAGTTAGGTCAAACCAAGTCAACCTTTAGCCTAAATGAAACCTAAATAAACAAAAATTCACCATAAGCCAAACTGATTGAAACCATTAATCTAAACCAATCCATCATCAATGATTGAACATGATCAAGCCATCAATTGAGCCAAGCTAAGCCAAATTGGCAACTTGACCCAGGTTGACCCAAATTGACCTAAAAAGTCAAAATGGGTCAAATCTTGATCTAACCCAAATGGATTACAACCAATGGGTCAAATTTATTCTAAATCACTACTTGAACTTGACCAAAGCTCCAATTGGCCAATTAGATCCAACCTAGCCCAATTGACCATGAACCCAACTTGTCCTAAAAGGTCAAATCAATTTGAAATCAAACCAAACCAAAATTGAATGAAACCAAAGCTTGTAATACATTTTAAATGATCAACCAAGCCTAAACTAACCCATGACCTAACCCAATTGGGTCAAATGGGTCAAATTGGTCAACTTGACCTAAGTGAACTCAGATGAACCAAAATAAAATATAAATCAAATTAAGCCAAACCAATGATACCCATAGGCTCCAATTGATCATTTGAACTTGACCTAACCCATGGTTTGACCCAATTTGACCAAATGGTCAACCTAACCCAATTTGACTCAACTTTACTTGAATGGGTAAAATTGAACTAACTCAAACAAAATGAACTCCAAATCAGTCAAAATTTGGCCTAACCCATTTTTGAATCATTTCAAATCTATCCAAATCAAAATCAAGGCCAAATGACCTTTTTACCCCTAAGTCAAAGGGTAACCTATGGTCAAATCCACTCAGAATTTGGCCAATTCTTTCTCATGGTCACTTGGCATCTTCCTAATGGTCCATGTGGACACTAAGGGAGGTCGTGAACATGACCCAATGGGTTTGAGTCAGCCATGACCCAACCCAAGGCCAAACTGACCCCTCCAATGGGATTCTCTACTTGGATCACTCCATATACTCACCTAGCACATGTGCACTCCCTCTCCTCCAGTCCTTTGACTAAAAAAAACCACATGGAGTGCCTATCAGCCTAAACAAACTAATTAATCAAAGTAATTGATAAAAAAATGGTAAAGCTAGTCTCGATCATCTGATCCAAGGAGGGGGAGATATACTCCCCCTCGTTCGCACTCAATGCACATGCATTGCATTCGATTGAGTCCTAGGGATCGAAAGCAAGATCCTCCAAACTTCCCAAAGCCATTTCCAAGCATCTTGAATTTCTCCTTCTTAGTTTTCTTCAAAGCTGAAATAGGGGAGCTGAAGGGAATTTCCAAGTCGCTCAATTCTTCATCAAATTCAAATTTATCTTGCAAGAACCATTAAGGGACCTAGTTGAGCTCACCCAAGGTGTTTCCCAAGTCTCTAAGCCATGGGAAGGGGGACTTTGATCAAAGCCGATTTCCATTGAAGGGGAGCTTGGTCAACCAAGACATCCACTTCAAATTGAAGCTTGAAACCTTCAACAGGGCATCGTCTCCACTAGACGAAGCTACCTCTTCCATTGCAAGTGTTGGGGATAGCCTTCGGTGTGGTATGACTCAAAGCCAATCATAAGTTGATAAAAGATTGATCCTTTGTGATGGGAATTGTAATCCCATTAGATCCAAGCATTTGGATGTTCTTCCATACAATTCTTGATGGTGTGGGGCAAATCTTAGCCTAATTCGAGCTCAGGTGAGCTCAGATCAAGCCATGGAGGATGGACGGCCTCTGTCTCCTGTAGCTTAGGCAAGGATGAATCATAGTCTATCCATCCCACATGTTTTGGATGGACGACTCTGATTAAATCAATCAGATCCACTAATTTAAGCCCTTTAGAACCACATGATTAACCCAGGCCGTCCGATCCGGATGGCCCAGGGGAATGCACGTCTCAACACTAGCTAACTCATCGCGTGATGTGATAAATTAAATATCCAATCCTGTCGTGCGACATGGAAAGTGCGTCGCATCAGAAGTCCACGTGGCACCGACGGGATTAGTTAATTAATTAGGCTATTTTAATTATCCATTATTCATAAAAAATTCATAAAATCATAATTAAATGTAGAAAAATCTAAAAATTATTAATGAGGCTCACTTTAAAGATAATTCAGTGAGGAATAATATAAAATTAAAATCAATGGATTTTGAATAGTGACTTTCTCTCAATTTGGGTTTTATTGGAAATATAATTAGACTAATTAATCCTTAATTACTTCAGTAATTAATTCCAAACTTCCTAGGGTTAATTAGTGGGATGACCTCTGCCTCCCATGATTTTCTTGAAATTTATTGTTAGATTAATTAGGGAAATTGCTTGTTTCATATCTAATCACCCTTAATGTAATTAAGAGTAATTAAGCATATGAATAGTGATTTAATCCCTTAATTGAGATAATTAAAGATTATTTAAGTAAGGAGGAGGTTTATGGAATGGGTTTGGGATATTTTCTCTAAGTTATTACCTAAACTCCCTTTCTGCCTTAATCCAAAACATAATTAAGGATTAATCCACTAATGATCTACTTAATTAGTTTAATCAAACTTTCAAGATCAATATGGAGTTAATCAATCTCTTAATCTTAGGTAGATTCTTAGGTGTTCAATAACCTAAGATGCTTCAAAGAAAATTATATCCAACCTACATGTGTAGGATGGTTATGAAAGTACTTAATTAAACTCTTTAGCTTAATTAATCAATAATTGTGAGCTAATTGCATTAGGCCCCTTAATTTCTTAGGTGCATTGCTGATTTAAATTCCATGTGGTTGCATATCATATGTTGGCTCATAATTACTTGAATAGTTATGTTAAAGTGGTGCAGGTAAGGGGTAATTAATGGATTTAATTCATACCTTAACCTAAACAAAACATAAAATCAACCTATTTGCTCTAAAATTAAACTAACCTAATTCACACATGGGGGAAATGGGTTAGGACTAGCAAACCCTTTCTCACAAATCATTTTCAAATAAAATCCAAAAATAAAAATCTCCTTAAAGAATTTTGATTCACTTTGAATAATCTTATCTTATAGGATTGTCCTTAGGAATTAATTAGGGTGAATGATGTCATATGCTTACCTCACTTTATTTCTTTTCAAATATGCTAAATGTTGTTTTCTGTATGAAATCATGAATTCATCTCTTTTGAAAAATCAATTAAATAAATATTTCCTTTATGTCAAATTGCATGTTTTGGCTAAAGTTAAGAATATGAGTGGCTATTATCACTAATAAACTAATTTTTTTAAACCTAAAAATCAAATATTATAAAATGAAGTGATGCTACTTATAAATACTTATAAGCTTGCATGTGATTATGGTATGAGATGTGCTTAATGTGATTTTCTTCTTTTCTCTTAACATGGATTTGAATAGGATTTACAAGGTGTATAGTTTACTTTAAAAGAACATAACACTTTCCTAAATCTATTCCTATGCATTTATATGTCATGAATTAAGATGGATCTTCACATTTACACATGCAAACTGCATAACCAAATCAAACAATAATCTTTTGCATGATTCTTCATCCATTTATTTCTTCTTGTACATTTACATGTATTTAAGAAAAGTGGTATATTAGTCTGGACATCCTGGGATTGCGAGATTTTAACTAGCCCCAAGTAGGTCTTGTATCTTATACCCCTGGTGTAGAAAATAATGGCGTCGTACTCACTTATGTATTTTATATGAATGTGCATTTTGTTAATGGATAAAAGTGTCCCCCTCTTCTACTAAATAAAAAACATGCATTCATGGAATATCCAAATTTTCTTAAACGGCATCTCTTCACATTCATCATTAAGGTGTGCTAAGATTTGCATTACAGGTATAGATATACTGAAGATTATTTATATGCATGGTATACATGTTGGAAAGAAATAAATGGTTGTGTGTTATGTGATAATAATTCACCATAATTGATCCTAAGATGCCTTTCTTATTGAATAGGACTATTTAGAGTAAATCTAAACTTAGGGTTAATTAAAACACAATAAAATATTCACTAAAGAAAAATCATCAATGAATCTACCTTAGAAACTACTTAAGGTTGGGATGAAAGAGAAGTTCTATTCTTTTTTCTTCTCTTTACAACATTTAGTAATTAAATGTACGTTCATTCAAAACAAATTAAATCCTCAAATAAAATTGACAAATCAACTAAATCACTTAAAATGAAACCTCCCTTCTAAATTGAATTTCTTACACTTAGAAAATTTCAATCTTAAAGCCTAACTAAGACATGCCGTACAAGCCTTAAATGGCACACACATTAGGCTAAGTCACCATTTTTAGCTCTATGTTAGGGAGATGCATAGTTTGATGCCTGATTTTGTTTTGTGATATAATATTTTTACACTGGGTGTTAGGGTGCATGTGTGTAGACTGGATGGTAGGACAATCTTAGCCTAATCATGTCTTCTGTAGGTGATTGTGCTCGAGGGGTGCTGTAATAAAAATATAAATGCTTTTACTATGCAGGTTGCTTATACCCCTAAGCTTAATCCAAATTAAGATAGGTGGGCTTAGTTACCCATGTGTGGGGTGCTAAGTCTAACTTATTCATATAACTGCTTAGGATGTGTGGTCTATTTAGCTGATCTCTATTTTACAAGTTTAATTAGATTTACTTTTTCTATTTTTATGTAATTTTTGCAATTGAGATTTGGAATGAATGTTATGGGGAATTAGGATGAACATTGGTCATAAGACCAAGTCTTATGTACAATGTGAGGCCTTGGAGCAACCATATCCCAACCAATAAAAAGAAGGAAAAAATGAGGAAGAAAGAAAGAAATGAAGAAATGAATAATGATGACCCCATAACATGAATTCCTTCTAAATTGTAATTATTCATTTGTAATACGGGTTGTATAAGGGTAGAGCTTGGTTACCCATTTCTTTTTGGGTTTGTGCGGTGGAGCTCGATCACATCGGCCTCTTATTCTTTTGCACTAGATTTATAAAAAATTTTGATGTTTGTTTAGCTTGTGCATTAGGATGGCATGATTTTTTTGCTTTCATCATTGATTGATGAATGGCCTAGATGTGATTAGGCACTTAGGAAAAAATAAATTTTCTATCCAATTAATCAACTCAAAATTAAAATTAAATAACTCATAACATCACCTAAAGCCTAAGATATAAATCAAGATAATAAAAGATTTAGCAACCCCTTAGTTGGATGTTTAATTCTCACATCATGCATAAAATCATCTTGCTTCACTCTTGCTAATGGATGGCTTCCACCTTTGCAAGAGAAAATGGCTTGACCTTTGAGAGCCATGGTGGAAACACACCTCCTCCTTTCTGATTTTGGCCCATAACCAATTTTTCATGCATTAGGCATATGAATCCCATAGCATGTGTCAAATGAATTATCTAAAAATCAAAATAAAACTTAAAAAAATTTGCATTATATTAAGTCATTACTCATGCCCTTCATGATCTAGTCTCTTAGGAAGTGTGTTTAAGGACTTAGTCTCTTTTCTAAAAAAATAACAGCCTAGCTATCTTGCAAAGCATAATACTTGCCTACATGTGTTTAAATCATAGTAGGAGTTAGTTGGTGGCCACCCACAGGCAGTTGTAAGTCTAACAGTCAGGTTGTTTATTCTCTCTTATGGAGGTAAACCATATACCCATTTTTCATCTTAGATTTAGGTCGTGCTTTGGCCCTTGCCAAAGCTTCCTAGATTTAGGATCCGAGGTTGCTATTTCCCTTTGCGGGCTATAAGCAAATCCTCACCTCTTATGCATTTCCACAATCTTGTGTTGTGAAATTATAAGCCCTAGATTTCTAATAAAAATTCAACTCAAACATATAATTCACCTCAATTTTAAAAATGTAAAGCATAACCATATGATAGTTTGGGATGCTCACTAGGCTTCCTAGTATCATGAGCATCCCCTACTCATCGCCCTTTAGTTTTGATAATAACTCTTTCCTTTTGCTCAAATCCCACTTGATTTTCCAAAAATAACCAATTGATTGATAATCCTATCTTTGAAATCTTTGGAGAAAATGATCATTTATCTTAATCGAGAGTATTCCTAAGGAATCTCATTTCTTAGGATGTAATTAACTATGGGGGCTTGACTGCATATGAAACTTAACGAACCCAATTTAAAATAAACCCTACTTTACTTTTTCATGTAAAGTAGGAGAAGAATCTCTAGTACATTCGAAAAACCATCATCCTTAGGAGTCCTTATTAGGTGATTAGGTCCATTATAGGATGATGACTTCTATCTTTCGAGATAGTACCCCATTCCTCAATGTTGTACTAGATCATCCTAATAATTACACCTACAGATCTACGTGGTGTCCAAATAGTTTATTTTGTTTTCATTTACTTCAAGATGAAAATAAAATAAAATAAAAAAATTCACAGATTTTTGTGGTGACTCCGCTGGGGATGGTTTTTCTCTCCATCTTTGGTAAATGATCATTGTCTCCAAGTATCGATAGTGGATTTGTATTTTATATGAGTTTGAAACTATCTTTCTTTCTATTGGCTCTTAGCTTATTTCATTCTTAAGCTAAGCTAGCTAACACACTTTAGGTTTTATGACCTCACTCCATGTAGATCTTAAAACCCCTATTGGGTTCCCCAATAGGTGAAATAAAATTTAATAAAGAGATAACTAAAGATCTTTTTCTTACCATCTCTATTGTAAGTTAAAGTTCATTCCAAAAATAAAGAAAGATAAATCCTTTATAAAAAATATCATTTTTCAAAAAAGTACTTTTCTGAAATTCACACAATCAAAATATTACACAAAATCTTTTCACAAATATATATAACTTAACCTCATCTAACAATCTTCAAGATTGTTACATGTAGGATCTTTCCAAAAAAAAATCAAAAATTATCTTTAAAAAAGCACATATGAACATCCTCATTCAATATACCCACATTTATTGAATGACGATTTCATTCCCAGATAAAATAAAATAAAATCATCTTTCAAAAAGCACATATGAACATCCTCATTCAATATACCCAAATTTTATTGAATGAAGATTTTATTTCTAATTAAAATAAAAAAATCATCCTTCAAAAAGTACATATGAACATCCTCATTCAATATACCCAAATTTATTAAATGAAGATTTCATTTCCAAATAAAATCAAAATCATCCTTCAAAAAGCACATATGAACATCCCCATTCAATATACCCAAATTTATTGAATGAATATTTCATTTTCAAATAAAAAAAATCATCTTTCAAAATGCACATATGAACATCCTCATTCAATATACCCAAATTTATTTAATGAAGGTTTCATTTCAAATTAAAATAAAAAATCATCCTTCAAAAAGCACATATGAACATCCTCATTCATATACCTAAATTTATTGAATGAAGATTTCATTTCCAAATAAAATCAAAATCATCCTTCAAAAAGTACATATGGATATCCTCATTCAATATACCCAAATTTATTGAATGAAAATTTCATTTTTAAATAAAATGAAAATCATCTTTCAAAAGCACATATGAACTTTCTCATTCAATATACCCAAATTTATTGAATGAATATTTCATTTTCAAATAAAATCACATCTCAAAATTGAAACTTCATTTCAATATATCTTACATATGTTGAAATTAGGAGTTTCTTCCTTCGCAAAAAAATTACAAATTTGGAGATAAGCCTCTTCATTCCACATATCCAAATTTGTTGAATGGAGACTTTGTCTTCAAACAAAATCACACCAATTGAAACTCCACTGAGCACATTCCTTTTGTGTTGAATTGGATTTTCCTCCTCTTTCAGAAAGCAATAATCACACACAAAAAATTTTTTTCATCTTTAAAAATAAATTGGATTCTATTCAACATACCACATTTGTTAAATGGAAACTCCCTTTTCAAAAATAACAAAAAATCAAAAACAAAATCAAATACATTTTGGATTCTTTATTTAGCATACCCAAATTTGCTAAGATCCTCTTTGCAAAATCACAAAAAATATATTTGGATTCTTTATTTAGCATACCCAAATTTGTTAAGTAAAGATCCTCTTTTTAAAATTATAAAAATCAAACATATTTGGATTCTTTATTTAGCATACCCAAATTTGCTAAGTAAAGATCCTCTTTTCAAAATCACAAAAAAAAAAAAAACACATTTGGATTCTTTATATAGCATACCCAAATTTGCTAAGTAAAGATCCTCTTTTTAAAATCACAAAAATCAAACACATTTGGATTCTTTATTTAGCATACCCAAATTTGCTAAGTAAATATCCTCTTTTCAAAATCACAAAAACCAAACACATTTTAACTTTATTTAGCATACCCAAATTTGCTAAGTAAAGATCTTCTTTTCAATTCAAAAATAAAAACAAACACATTTGGATTCTTTATTTAGCATACCCAAATTTTCCAAGTAAAGATCCTCTTTTCAAATCAAAAAACAAAATCAATCACATTTGAACTTTATTTAGCATACTCAAATTTGTTAAGTAAAGATCCTCTTTTCAAAATCAAAAACAAAAATAAAACACATTTGGACTTTATTTAGCATACCCAAATTTGCTAAGTAAAGATCCTCTTTTCAAAATAAAAAATAACAATAAAATATATTTTGGGCTTTATTTAACATACACAAATTTGCTAAGTAAATATTTCATTTCTAAATTCACACATGATTCACATCATAAGAAAATAAGCAAAAGAAGAAAAATATTTTAAACACCTCATCTAGCATACCCAAATTTGCTAAGTGCATAAATTTCAAAATCAAATCAAAAATAAAATCAATTGACCCTCTATTTAACATACTCAAATTTGTTAAATGAAGGGCCCCCAAACATAAAAATCAAATTCGAATATGAACCAATAGAAGCATCAAAAATCTCTTCAAAATAGTTGAACCCCATTCAATATAACCAAATTTGTTGAAATGTGGGTTCCGACTCAAGATTAAAAGATAAATTCAAGCAATAATAATTGAAGAAATCAAAGGAAAGGGAAGTCACATAGCTCTCATGATGAAAGAAGGTTGGGATATCTCCTTTTCCCGAACCTCAAAAAAGATTATTTCAAAAATCAATAAATTTTCCTTGCAGGTGCCTGAGGTAGCTCGAACCTCCAACATCAAGGAAGGTTCGTAAGTTACCAAAGAAAACTTAGGAAAGTGGAGCTGACATCGGCCATACATAGGGATAGCTAAGTAGCGCAACCACCGAATGAGCCCAACCTCCATTCCATCGTTACAGCTACTACTCCAGCTGACACTTCTACTTCAGCTAGCTCTTCTTCTAGTAGACATCTTGTATCGGTGGATGAGGGCATCAAATCCCTCACCCCACTTACTTTACTAGATTTTTACTATGTACCTCCTTCTAAATCTAAGAAATTGAGGAATAAAGCTTGTTTGAATTACATCTGTGTCACTTCTGATGGGTTGTATGACTCTACTCTTTTAGGAAACTCTCCAAGTCTAAAAAATTATAACAACTCTAGTCACCCTCTTTCTGATTCAGAGAGGGACTTTCCTTTTCTGAATACTATGGGTTCACCTCCTAAGATAGACTTGGAATCATTTGATTTAGAGGGTCCTATAGGAGAAGCCATAGGTGAGCCTGATGAACATATAAAATCTCCACTAAATTACCACAAGAGATCACCGAAGTTAACCTTCGTAGTGGCAAGGTTCTACCTTTTAGGGCAACACCTCAAGATAAGGGAAAATAAGTCATTGGTACTAGCGAGCAAGAATCCCCTCCACAGGATGCTCCACCCATGGATATACTTGTGGAGGATTAGCCTGAAGTTGATTATAATATTCTCGCTCACCTAAGAAAGTTGCCAGCTAAACTAAGCATATATGATGCCCTTATCTTATCTAAAGAGATGAGGGAACCTTAATCAAAGATTTTCTTGATCCAGAAATATGGTTAGCTCAACTGATTACTGTTGGAGAGGAGGCACATTATTTAAGAGAAGCTCAGGGAGTCACATTCATCACCGAAGACCTTTTTTAGGGACATGGAGCACAACCGTCCTATCTACATCATAGTGGATATGGAAAAATTCAGACTTTCCAGGGTTTTGGTTGATCCAGGTGCATCGATGAACATTATGAGTCTAAAGACCCTCACCTATTTAAAGATGGACATCTTTGCACTTTGAGGAGATCGAATGATGTTGAGAGGATTCAATGAATAGGGGTGGTAGGTTTGATGGGTTTGTGTGATTTGCTCGGTAGGCCTTGGATACACTAGAACAAGATGATTCCATCCTCTCTTCATCAGTGCATCAAGTTCCAAAGGGATGGAATCAAATACTGTGTCAAAGAAGATGGAAAGCCATTTTCAGTTAGAGAGGTCGAGATATATAAAAATGCGACCTACTATCTTCCTCAAAACCAAAGTGCATATTCTTGTCAACTTGGTCAAAATTCAAACACAAAAGAAAAAGAAAAAGAAGAAAAAGAAAAAGAAAAAGAAAAAGAAAAGAAGAAAGAAAATACAAGTGAGCGAGAAAAGGACACCAAGGAAGAAGTAGAGCCACATGTCACATTCCACCCATAGTTTGTTCCACCATATGGACATATGGGTAGGATGACTCGACCTCTACTAGGCAAAGGCAGAGGCAGACATAGAGGCAATTATAGAGGTGGAAGACCCCCTGGTTGGCAACCAGCCAATAGGGGCTATGTTTCAGTTTACAGGAGTACTGCTACTATTCACATAGACTTGGTATCCAGCTCAGAGAATGAGTCTCATGTGATTAGCACACTAGCTAACCCCTCTCAGTGGGTTTCATTGGAGGTGACACTTGAGCTAAATAGTGACAAAGACCAGGCCTCCAACTAAAGTATGAATGTATTTGAATCAAGTTTATTTTAAAACTATTAGATAATGGTTGGAAACTTTATCTCTAACCTCACTTTTTTCTCAAAAAGTTGAAGGTTTAATAGTTAAGGAAGCTCCTAAGTCTTCCATGGATGTCAAACCAAAGAGATTCTATTGGGATCATCATCCTCAAGTATAGAAGCTGATGTATAAGTTGAAGATAATTCATATAAAGATTTAATGGAATTACCTTTTGATTGGTACTTACCTTGTGTTCATAATCTTGCAAAGAAAGGTTTGATTCCTTATACATTGTCCAGGCACAGGTCAGAGTATTTTGAGAAGTTGTGGAACAATAAAGGCAGGGATGCACAATCAAGATCAAAATTAAGATTTGATACAGTGGGTCCAATCGATGATGATGGTTACTGATTAGTTGTCACCAATCATCAGAGTCTGATAGGATCTTCTCAAACCACACTAACTCTTATGAGGAAGTGTGTTTAGAAACTTTAGATGATCTAGATGATATTCAAATCAAAGATTCACCTCTAAAATTTGAAGAGGAAATCCATTCAACTATCGACAAGCTTAAAGAAATCAACCTCATGATGAAAGAAGATCCACGCTCGACATACATTAGTTCTTTGCTGAACAAAGAAGAAACGAATGACTTAGTTAGGCTATTGATTGAGTTTAAGGACTACTTTGCATAGAGTTATGAAGAGATGCCTGAATTATCTCCTGACTTAGCAATCCACAAACTAACAATAGACCCTAATGCTAACCCTATCATGCAAGCTCCTAGACGCATGCGATCAAAAATCAAAAAATAGGTCATTTAAAGTCAAATTGATCGATGGTTTTATTAGAAGAAAATTACCCCCTACGTTGCGAGTGTCATATTATGAAAAAATGGTCAAATTTGTATATGCATCGATTTCAGGGACTTAAATAAGGCATGTCTTAAAGATGGATTTTCACTTCCTATACTAGAATTAATGGTGGACATCGCCTCATCTCATGAAATATTCTCCTTCATGGATGGGTCATCTGGCTACAGCCAAATCAAGATGGCCCCTGAGGATGAAAGAAACACTACTTTTTGAATCCCGATCAGAATCTATTATTATAAGGTCATGCCTTTCAGCCTTAAAAATGCTGGTGCTATATATCAGTGGGCCATGACTCGGATCTTCAATGAACTCATTCATCATCAAGTTGAATGCTATGTTGATATTCTAGTAGTCAAAAGCAAAGAAAAGGAAGACCATCTCTTTGACTTGAGAGTAGTTTTCAAATGGTTAAGATAATTCAATCTCAAAATGAACCCCCTGAAGTGTGCATTCAGAGTAGCTTTAGAGAAGTTTCGTTGTTTTATTGTCTGACACCGAGGAATAGAGATAGACCAAGAAAATATTAAAGCCATCTTAGAAATTCCACCCCCTAAAAGCCTAATGCAACTGAGATCATTCCAAGAGCGGTTGACATATCTAAATGCTTTATCTCCAATTTATCAAGGGGATGCAAGACATTTTCAGCACTTATCAAAAAAGATGCTAAGTTCAAGTGGGATGACAAGTGCTAGCATGCCTTTAAAGATATCAAGCAGTATTTAGAAAAACTGAAAGTTCTAGCATCCCCTATCCTGGGCAGGCCATTGATCATCTACACTGCTGCATTGAATGACTCCCTTGGAGCTTTATTGGCTCAAGCAAATGATGAAGAGAAGGAGAACACTCTCTACTACCTTAGCCATCATCTGATCCCTACTGAAGCAAACTACCCACCTATTGAGAAACATTGCCTAGCTTTAATCTTTGCATCCCAAAACCTATAACACTATATGCTTTCTCATAAGGTGGACTTGATTTCAAGAATCAATACACTGTAGTATCTCATGACACAATCGATATTATCCAGATGATTGGGATGTTGGACCATGATTTTCTTGCTATTTGACATTACATTTGTACCCCTTTGTACGGTGAAAGGATAGGCACTAGCAGATTTCTTAGTATCACACCCACTTCATGTTGACTCTTTGCTTAGTGATGATCTTCCTGATGAATAAATCATAAACTTAGGGGAGATTGACAATCACCATTGGGAGATATATTTTGATGGTGAAGCTTCCTTTCAACAAGGAGAAGAACCACGATCTATTCTTCCAAGAAAGGCAGGGGTAGGAATAGTTCTCTTAACTCTAGACTGTGATGTAATGAGATCCTCAAACTATCTCTCCAATCCTTACACCAACAATGAAGCTGAGTATGAGGCTTTGATTACCGATATAGAATTAGCCATCATAGTGTATGTTAAAAGCATCAACATCTATAGAGATTCTCAGCTAGTCATTGATTAGATTGTCAGATCCTATAAGTTTCTAAAACCCAAGCTTCGTCACTACCATGAGTACACCATAAAGCTATTGGCCCAAATACCTAAGGTCACCATCTACAAGGTCCCTCAAGGAGAGAACGTAGTAGTAGATGCTTTGGATAAACTTGACAAAGAATTGGCATGTCTGAAAGATTAGTCTATTCCAATAAGGGTCCAAAATAGATAAATCCTATCCTTATTGATGCTGAACTCGTCGAGAGACTTTCTATTGAAGGGGATGTTACCTAAGGTCACCATCTACAAGGTCCCTCAAGGAGAGAACCTAGTAGCAGATGCTTTGGCTAAACTTGCCAAGGAATTGGCATGTCCGAAAGATGAGTCTATTCCAATAATGGTCCAAAATAGACAAGTCCTATCCCTTATTGATGCTGAGCTCGAGACTTTCTATTGAAGGGGATGTTACCATTATAGAAAAGGATGAGGAGCAAGATTGGAGGCAACCATTCATGGATTACTTGATTAGAGGCAAACTATCACAAGAGAAGTCACAAGCCCGTCAGATGAAATAAAGAGCTCTCTCCTATGCTCTTATGGATGGCACCTTACTGACGATCTTTTGATCAAATGTGGTTACGCTATTTAGACAAACACGAAGCCTATAAGATCATGACTGAGGTACATTCAGGTCTATGCAGAGCGCATCAATCTAGTCTGAAGATGAAAGCAAAGATCAAGAGACTATGATACTACAGGCCTTCGATGATTATAGACTGCATGAACATATATAGAAGATGCCATCAGTGTTAGGCATAAGGTGTGGTCATACATCAACCACCCAACATTTTACATCCTACATTGGCCTCATGGCCATTTGAATGTTGGGGGTACTGACATAGTGGGTCTAATCGATCCTCCTTCTTCCAAGGGTCATCAGTTCATCTTAGCTGCCACCGACTACTTTTCCAAGTGGATAGAGGCAATCCCACTCAGAGAGGTCACAACTCAGCATGTGCTCCAATTTTTTAGGATCTATAACGTATATAGGTTCGGGGTGCCTCGAAGAATTATATCCAATAATGGTATTGCATTCAAGAGCACTAAGATCAACAGCTTCTCCAGGAGACACGATATAGATTAGAGATACTCCACCATCTACTACCCTAATGAAAATGGTCTAGAAGAACCATTCAACAAAACTCTCATCCAAATATTAAAGAAAACACTTAACGACAACAAGCGATAGTAGCATGAGAAATTAGTTGAAGCCTTATGGGCATACCACACCACATACAGAACTCTAGCTCAATCTACCCCATTCTCTTTAGTGTATGGGTCCAAAGCCATTCTACCATTAGAAGTTTAGCTATCATCACTAAGGATATCAATGGCTAGTGAAATTACTACAGTATAGAATTCCAAGTTGCGGTTAGAAGAGCTCGAAGGTTTGGATGAGAGATGCCTATGGGCGTGCTAGAACCTTGAGTTGTCTAAGGCCAAGTTGATTCAAGCTCACAAGAAGCTGGTTCGCCCTAGAACTTTTAAAGTAGGAGAGCTTGTTCTATTTTTAAGGAGACTAATTGTTGCCCATCGAAAGATGTGAGGCAAGTTTGAACTCACTTGGGAAGGTCCTTTTGTCATAGAGAAGGATTACTAAGGAGGATCTTTTCAGCTTATTGATTATAAAGGGGAACACCCGATGCTTCCAATTAATGGACTCTATTTGAAATACTACCCATAAAATCATGTTTGAAAATAATTATCATCAAAAATTTCATTCCAATTCATCAAAATTTTATCTTCATTTGAAGCATTGTTTGCTTGTTTGTGAATCTTCCATGACATGTTTAGGTTAGGCGTAAGAGAACCCAAGAAGCATCTTATCCTTCTTTCATAACATAAAGACAAATTAAACATAATTTTCCAACGCTACTAGAATTGATGTGAGAGAACCCAAGAGGCATCATATTTTGACTAGCACAACTAAGTTAGGTGTAAGAGAACCCAAGCGGCATCCTCTCTTAGTGGGATCACAACTTCCATTCATGGCACCATTTCATTAAATTCTTTAGCGTGTTTAGGGTAGGTGTGAGAGAACTTGAGAGACATCTTATTACCTTTAACACAAGCACAAAAAAAATGCAATGTGGGAGCAAGCCCCTTATGGCACTCATTCATTAGCTACTCTAGGTCGGGCTGACATGCTATTTTGCTGGTCTGTCACCCTAGTGGTCACTTATCCAGCGGATGTGAGTCCCCGGGCTTTCTTCTTGACTTGACCATTACAAATTGATGGGCACCTTATTAGTTTGGTAGACTTTACTGTGCAGCTAGTAAGCTACCTCGGGTTAACTTTGTTTAAGAGGATGTAAGCCTACAAGCTTTCTTCTTAAACTAGCCATCATGCACTAACTAGGTTGAGTATATTGGAGGTTTAGGATAAGTCTCCCAAAGGCTCCTTTCCTCTTGACTACTTTTGAGTTGATATAAGTCCCTTAGTGGCATTCACTCGATCAGCCCTAGGTGGGATAACACCGTGAGACAGACTATCCAGCAATCTTGCTATAGGAAGATGTGAGTCCCCGATGCTTTCTTCCTAGGCTGATTATCACAAAGTGATGGGTACCTTAGGTTGGTTGATGTTCACTATGCTGACAGCGACTCACTCAGTGGATACACCACTCTTGGTAGATATGAGTCCCAGAGCTTTCTCCTTGAGTTGGCCACCGAATACCTATAGATATTATCTTCTCCAAGGTTTTGGATAAAGCCCTTAGTGGCCCATTTCCTAGTAGCCACCCTTGTGATTGGAGAATTTGTTCAGCGAATGCAAAAATTCTCTCTTGGTTCAGTAAATCTGAGATAGGTCTAGGCTGATATAAACTCCTTCTTAGTGTGATCCCTCACAAACCAATAGGGTCCATGATAAGCAAACAAAATAAAATAAACAAATTATTGCTTGTGGATTAGGAATTCAAGCTCTTAGTGGCCCCTTTCCCAACCAGGCATCCTATCTTTAGGGCAGTGACAACAGAACTCCCTATAGGAATTACCTGACTACTCTTTATTAGAGATAAGTCCCAGGTCGACACTCTCTCAGTTGTCACCCTTAGGTCGGGTTCAATCTATTTTGCCACAAATAGGTTACCACGATAGTCATTTCACTTTGGAAGATGTAAGTCTACCACGCTTTCTTTCTAGCATGACTCTCACAAACTGACGGGCAGCCTTAGGTCAGGTTGACATATTACCTTGCTAATATATTACCCAATGATCTTTTATTTAGGAAAGATGTGAGTCCCTAAGCTTTCTTCCCTGAATCAATCGCAGCAAACTGAAAGGCATCCCTCTGGTTAGTTAGTTCTCCCCTCGACCAGGAAGCTACTCCCTTTGGATTAGTAAATCTTAGTTAGGTCAAGGACAACATGGGCCCTACTCAATGCAGTCAATCAAAAATTGATGGGATCCATAAAATATAATTAAAAATGAAATTAACTATGACTATCTTTGAGTTGATTTAAGTCCCCCAAAGACATTCACTGAGTAGTCAGCTCTAGGTCAGGTTGACATGTTATCTTGCTAATATGTCGCCCATTGATATTTTAGTCAGGAAGATGTGAGTCCCCATGTTTTCTTCTTGATTGACCCCTTTACATGAAGGCAATCCTTGGATAGTCCTACTATGTGGTTAGTAGACTACCCCTTTAGATTGGTAAATCAAGTAGGTCAAGGCGACATGGCCTTACTGTCACGATCCATCATGGCCGGGGTCCATCTCAAAATTCAAAATTTAAAATCCAAAACAAATTCAACCCTCCTCCCTAGTGGAGTCAAACTAAACAAATAAAATAAATCCAATCAACCTCCCTAGAAGAGTTAAACCAAATTAAACAAATCAAATCAATCCACTTCCCCTCAGTGAGTTGCAAATCTTTTCGGTTCCCCCAGTGGAACCAATTCAATCCAACTTGAACTTGCTCCCCTAGCGGAGAGTTCATAGTTTCATCCCCAACAGATCCTGAATTCTAATCCCCCAATGGATTTCACAACCTCTTATCCCCAGTGGATAACTTGAACTTGCTCCCCTAATGGAGAGTTCACATTTTTATCCCCAGTAGAGCACCAAATCATAAATCAACAAATCAAATCAATTTTCTCCCCAGTGAGATGCAAATCAAATTAAACCTCTTATCCCTAGTGGATAATTTGAACCTTTTCCCTAGTAGAAGATTCACATACTGAATCCCTAGTGGATTCCTCCTTCACTCTCTTATGTCATTGGCATAATTAGAGTTGCATTGCACTAAGCTCTTGATTCCTTCTACACTTTTGGTTTAATAGTAGATCATTTTTATTAGTGCTTGTGATTGTTCGATGTTGTAGATCATCTCGGTCAACACTAATATGTGCGGTATGCCTTGTCAGTCACACCACACCTATTGGGTGCCCTTTGTTGACCTCACTTTTGGAATGAGCTCTCAACTTCTTAATCTTAGACATAGAACTCCTCTAGACATTAAGAGTTCCTTAGTCTTAAGACACTTCTAGTGATTAGGTAAACACTTAACCTAACCCTAGAGACTTAGAAGAGTTAGCCATAGGAATAGGTTATGCTTTAGGGGTATTAGGAAAACTTACCTACCCTATAGCTTGAACCAAATCCTTACTTCCTTCTTTCAAGTCAAAACTTCAAATTCAAATCAACCTCAAATTTAAATCAACTTCAAATTCAAATCAACTTCAAATTCAAATCAACCTCAAATTCAAATCAACTTCAAATTCAAAACAACTTTAATTCAAATCAAATCTTAAATCAATTTCAGCTCAATTGATTTTCTCAAACTCAAATCAATTCCAAATCAAATGATTGAAATCCATGATTGAATTCGAAACCCAAAATCTTTCCTAAGCCCTTTTGATTCCATCTTATGGACTTAGCTCAAATCAAATACAAATCACTCCAAATTCAAAGGATTTTCTCATAACCTATTTATATTCTCATTTATATTCACAAATATAGTTGGATTATAAATTCAAATAACCAAAACTAATTCAATAATCAAATCCAAATTTAACCAAAATCCAACCTAAGCTCTTTCAAGATAAAATCTTGAACTTAGCCAAACCATTCTAAAATCAATCCAAACCCTTGGATTTTCTCTTCAAGCAATCAATCCTTCAATCATAAGCCCAAATATAAACACAAACTTCAGTCATCAAACCAAAATATAACTAACCCAAGTTAAACCCATGTTCACCCTTTTGACTTGAAATTATCACATGAGCCAAAACCCATTTGACTCCAAATCACAAGTAATTGGATTTATATTTCAATCATAAGTCCATATGTGAGTTCAACCAAACTTGAATCAAGCCTTGATCAAGCCAATTGACTCATTTAGGCTCACTTGACCCAAAGTGACCTAAAGTACCTTTTTGAGCTAAATTCTAATCCAACCCAAAGTGGATTTAACTAAGCCTATCTAAGCCTAACATTATGAGCAATAATCATCCTAGGATGATCAATCACTTAAGTTGGGTCAAACCAAGTCAAACCTAGCCTCTGACCAAGTCAACATTTAGCCTAAATGAAACCCAAATGAGCCAAAATTCATCATAAGCCAAACTGATTGAAATCATTGATCTAAACCAATCCATCATCAATGATTGAACATGATCAAGCCATCAATTGAGCCAAACCAAGCCAAATTGGCCACTTGACCCAAGTTGACCCAAATTGACCTAAAAAGTTAAAATGGGTCAAATCTTGATCTAAGCCAAATTTATTGCAACCAATGGGTCAAATTCATTCTAAATCACTTCTTGAACTTGATCAAAGCTCCAATTAGCCAACTAGACCCAACCTAGCCCAATTGTCTATGAACCCCAACTTGACCTAAAAGATCAAATCAACTTAAAATCAAACCAAATAAAAATTAACTAAAACTAAAGCTTGCAATACATTTCAAATGATCAACTAAGCCTAAACCAACCCATGAATTAACCCAATTAGGTCAAATGGGTCAAATTGGTCTACTTGACCCATTTGACCTAAGTGAACTCAAATGAACCAAAACCAATCATAAATCAAATTGAACCAACCAATGATACCCATAAGTTCCAAATGATCATTTGAACTTGACCTAACCCATGGTTTGACCCAATTTGACCAATTGTTCAACCTAACCTAATTTGACACAACTTGGCCTAAATGGGTCAAATTGAATCAATTCAAACCAAATGAACTCCAAATAAATTGAAATTTGGCCCAACCCATTTTTGAATCATTTCAAATCTGTCCAAATCAAAATCAAGGCCAAATGACCATTTTACCCCAAGGTCAATGGGTAACCTATGGCGAAATCCACTTGAAATTTGGTCAATTATTTCTCATGACCACTTGGCATCTTCCTAGTGGTCCATTTGGACACCAAGGGAGGTGGGGAACATGACCCAATAGGTTTGAGTCAGCCATGACCCAACCTAAGGCCAAATTAACCCCTCCAATGGGAATTCTCTACTTGGATCACTCCATTCACTCACCTAGCCCTTGTGCACTCCCTCTCCTCCTCTCCTCTGCCTAAAATGAACCACATGGAGTGCCTAACAGCCTAAACAAATCAATCAATCCAAGCAATTGATCAAAAATGGAATAGCTAATCTCGACCATCAGATCCAAGGAGGGGGAGATATACTCCCCCTCATTCCCACTCAATGCACATGAATTGCATTCGATTGAGCCCTAGGGATCGAAAGCAAGCTTCTCCAAACTTCCCAAAGCCATTTCCAAGAATCTTGAATTTCTCCTTCTCGATTTTCTTCAAAGCCAAAATAGGGGAGGTGAAGGAAATTTCCAACTTGCTCAATTATTCATCAAATTTAAATTGCTCTTGCAAGAACCATCAAGGGACCTAGTCGAGCTCACTCAAGGTGTTTCCCAAGTCTCCAAGCCATGGGAAGGGGGACTTTGATTAAAGATGATTGCCATTGAAAGAGAGTTTGGTCAACCAAGAAATCCACTTCAAATTGAAGCTTGAAACCTTCAACAGGGCTTCATCTCCACTAGACAAAGCTAACTCCTTCGTTGCAGGTGCAGATGATAGCCTCCGATGAGGTAAGACTCAAAACCGATCCTAAGTTGAAAAATGGTTGGTCTTTTGTGAAGGGAATTGTAATCCCATTAGATCTTAGCCGTTGGATGTTCTTTCCTACATTTCTTGATTGTGTGGGGTATATCTTAGCCAAATCTGAGCTCAAGTGAGCTCAGATCAAGCCATGGAGGATGGACGACCTCTGTCTCTTGCAGCTTAGGCAAGGATGAATCATGGGCTATCCATCCTGCATGCTTTAGATGGACGACTCTGATTAAATTGATAGATCCACTGATTTAAGCCCTTTAGAACCACAGGATTAACATTGGTCATCCCATCCGGACGGCCCAGGGGAAAGCGCGTCCCACCGCTAGTTGATGCGATGCGCGATGTGACAACTTAAATAACCAATCCCATCATGCCACATGGAAAGTGCGCCGCGTCAGTAGTCCACGTTGCGCCAATGGGATTAGTTAATTAGGCTATTTTAATTATCCATTAATAACATAAACATCATAAAATTATAATTAATTGTAAAAAAATCCAAAAACTATAAATGATGGCTCATTTTAAAGATAATTCAGTGAGGAATAATATAAAATAAAAGTCAATAGATTTTAAATAGTGACTTTTGCTCAATTTAAGTTTTAATAGAAATACAATTAGGCTAGTTTCTCCTTAATTACTTTAGTAATTAATTTCAAGCTTCCTAGGGTTAATTAGTGGGATGACCTCTATCTCCCATGATTTTCTTGGAATTTATTGTTGTATTAATTTGGATAATTGCTTGTTTCATCTCTAATCACCCCTAAATAAAATTAAGATTAATTAAGTATATGAATAGTGATATAATCCCTTAATTAAGATAATTAAAGATTGTTTAAGTAAGGAGGAGGTTTATGGAATGAGTTTGGGATATTTTCCCTAAGTTATTCCCTAAACCCCCTTTCTTCCTTAATCCATAATATAATTAGGGATTAATCCACTAGTGATCTACTTAATTAGTCCAATCAAACTTTCAAAATTAATCTAGAGTTAATCAATCTCTTAACCTTGGATAGATTCTTAGGTGTTCAATAACCTAAGAGGCTTCAAAGAAATTATATTCAACCTATATGTGTAGGATGGTTATGAAAGTACTTAATTAAACTCTTTAGCTTAATTAATCAATAATTGTGAGCCAATTGCATTAGGCCCCCTTATTTTTTAGGTGCATTGCTGATTTAAATTCCATGTGATTGCATATCGTATGTTGGCTCAAAATTACTTGAATAGTTATGTTAAAGTGGTGTAGGTAAGGGGTAATTAATGGATTTAATTCATACCTTAACCTAAACAAAACATAAAATCAGCCTAATTATTCTAAAATTAATCTAAACCAATTCACACATAGGAGAAATGGGTTTGGACTAGCAAACCCTTTCTCACAAAACATTTTCAAATCAAATCCAAAAATAAAAATCCCTTTAAAGAATTTTGATTTACTTTGAATAATCTTATCTTATAGGATTGTCTTTAGGAATTAATTAGGGTGAATGAAGTCATATGCTTACCTCACTTTATTTCTTTTTAAATATGCTAAATGTTGTTTTCCATATGAAATCATGCATTCATCTCTTTTGAAAAACCAATTAAATAAAATATTTCCTTTATGTCAAATTGCATGTTTTGGCTAAAATTAAGAATATGAGTGGCTATTATCACTATTAAACCATTTTTTTTAAAACCTATAAATTAAAGATTATAAATGAAGTGATGCTACCTATAAATACTTATAAGCTTGCATGTGATTATAGTATAAGATGTGCTTTATGTGATTTTCTTCTTTTCTCTTAACATGGATTTGAATAGGATTTGCAAGGTGTATAATTCATTTGAAAAGAACATAACAATTGCTTAAATCTATTCCTATGCATTTCTATGTCATGACTTAAGAAGGATCTTCACATTTACACATGTAAAATGCATAACCAAATCAAACAAAATTCTTTTACATGATTCTTCATCCATTTATTTCTTCTTGTACATTTACATGTATTTAAAAAAGTGGTATATTAGTCTGGACATCGTGGGGTTTCGAGGCTTTAAGTTTCCCCAAGTAGGTCTTGTACCTTAGACCCTTGGTGTAGAAAACAATGGCACCGTACTCACTTATATCTTTTATACATATGAATGTGCATTTTGTTAATGGATAAAAGTGCCCCTCGCTTTAACTTAATAAAAAACATGCATTCATGGAATATCATAATTTTCTTAAAAAACATCTCTTTGTATTCATCATTAAGGTGTGCTAAGACTTGCATTGCATGTATAGATATGTTTAGGATTATTCATATGCATGGTATACATGTTGGATAAAAATAAATGGTTCTATGTTATGTGAGAGTAATTCACCCTAATTAATCCTAAGATATCTTTCTTATTGAATAGGACCATATAGAGTAAATCTAAATTTATGGTTAATTAAAACACATAATAAAACATTCACTAATGAAAAATCATTAATGAATCTACCTTAGAAACTACTTAAGGTAGGGATGAAAGAGAAGTTCTCTTCTCTTTTTTTCTCTTTATAATATTTAGTAATTAAATGTAGGTTCATTCAAACCAAATCAAATCCTCAAATTAAATTGATAAATCAACTAAATCACTTAAAATGAAACCATCCTTCTAAATTGAATTTCTCACACTTAGAAAATTTCAATCTTAAAGCCTAGCTAAGACATGCCGCACAAGGCTTAAATGGCACACACATTAGGCTAAGTCACCATTTCTAGCTCTATGTTAGGGCGATGCATGGTTTGATGCCTGATTTTATTTTGTGATGTAATGTTTTTAGACTGGATGTTAGGGTGCATGTCGTAGACTGGATGGTAGGGAGATCTTAGCCTAATCATGTCTTCTGTAGGGGATTATGCTTAAAGGGCGTTGTAATAAAAATATAAATGTTTTTGCTATGCAGGTTGCTTATACCCTTAAGCACAATCCAAACTATGATAGATGGGCTTGGTTATCCATGTATGGGGTGTTATGTCCAACTTATTTATATAACTACTTGGGATGTGTGGTATGTTTAGCTAATCTCTATTTTGCAGGTTTAGTTAGATTTACTTTTCCCATTTTGATGTAATTTTTGCAATTAAGATTTGGAATGGATGTTATGGGGGGATTAGGATGAACATTGGTTATAAGATCAAGTCTTATGTACCATGTGAAGCCTTGGAGCAACCATATCCCAACCAACCAAAGAAGGAAATAAATGAGGAAAGAAAGAAATGAAGAAGTGAAGAAATAAAGAAATGAAGAATGAAGACCCCCATAACATGAATTCCTTCTAAATTGTTATTATTTATTTATAATTAGGGTTGTATAAATGTGGAGCTCGGCTACCCTTTTCTTTTCTGGTTTGTGCGGTGGAGCCCGATCACATCAGCCTCTTATTCTTTTGCTCTAGCTTTATAAAATTATTTGATGTTTATTTAGCTTGTAAATTAGGATGGCATGAATTTTCTAGTTTCTTCATTGATTGATGAAAGTCTTGGATGTGATTAGGTTTTTATAGAAAAATAAAATATATATCCAGTTAATCAACTCAAAATTAAAATTAAATAACTCATAACCTCACCTAAAGCCAAGGATATAAATCAAGATAATAAAAGATTTAGCAACCCCTTAGCTGGATGTTGTATGTCTCACATCATGCATAAAATCATCTTGCTTCACTCTTGCTAATGGAGGGCTTCCACCTTTGCTAGCGAAAATAGCTTGACCTTTAAGAGCCATGGCAAAAACACACCTCCTTCTTTCTGATTTTGACCAATTTCTCATGCATTAGGCATATGAATCCCATAGCTTGTGTCAAATGAATTATCTAAAAATTAAAATAAAACTCAACAAAATTCACATTAGATTAAGTCATTACTCATGCCCTTCATGATCCAGTCTCTTAGGGAGTGTGTGTAAGGACTTAGTCTCCTTTCTAAACAAATAATAGCCTAGCTATCTTGCAAAGCATAAGACTTTCCTACATGTGTTTAAAATCATAGGAGGACTTAGTTGGAAGCCGCCCCCAAGCGGTTGTAAGTCCAACAGTCAGGAGGTTTATTCTCTCTTGTGGAGGTAAACCATTTACCCATTTTCATCTTAGATTTAGGTAGTGCTTTGGCCCTTGCCAAAGCTCCCTAGATTTAGGATATCAGGTTGATATTTCCCTTTACAATCTACAAACATAAATCTTCACCTCTTAGGCATTTCCACAATCTTGTGTTGTGGAATTATAAGCCCTAAATTTCTGATAAAAATTCAACTCAGACATATAATTCACCTCAATTTCAAAAATATAAAGCTTAACCATATGATAGTTTAGGATGCTCACTAGGCTTCCTAGTATCATGAGCATCCCCAACTCATCTCCCTTTGGTTTTGATAATAACTCATTTCTTTTGCTCAAATCCCACTTAATTTTTCCAAAAATAACCAATGATTGATAATCCTATCTTTGAAATCTTTGGAGATAAAGATCATTTACCTTAATCAAGAGTATTCTTAAGGAATCTCATTCCTTAGGATGTAATTAACTATGGGGGCTTGCCTCCATAAAAAACTTAACAAACTCAGTTTAAAATAAACCCTACTTTTCTTTTCCATGTAAAGTAGGAGAAGAATCTCTTGTACATTCGAAGACCCATCATCCTTAGAGTCCTTATTAGGTGATTAGGTCCATTGTAGGATGGTGACTTCTATCTTTTGAGATAGTACACCATCCCTCAATATCATACCCGATCACCCTAATAAGTATATTTGCAGATCTACGTGGTGGCCAAATAGTTTATTTTGTTTTCATTTACTTCAAGATGAAAATAAAATAAAATAAACATCCACATGGGTACTTATTGAAGTGATTGGGTATGACATTAAGGTATGATGTACCATCTTAAAAGATAGAAACATCACCCTACAATAGACCTAATCACCTAATAAAGGCTCCTAAGGCAGATGGGTCTTCATATATACCAAAGATCTTTCCCTTATTTTACATGGAAAAGGTGAAATAATGTTTATTTTATGTCAGGTTATTTAGTTTCCTATGGAAGCAAGCTTTCATATTTAATTACATCCTAGGAAATGAGAATTTTTTAAGAATACTCTCGATTAAAGTAGTCAATCAACATCTCCAAAAATTTCAAGGTTAGATTATCAATGAATTTGGTATTTTTGGAAAAATCAAGTGAGAATATTCAATTTATTTTGACACATTGATTTGGAAAAAAGTTTTGGATAATTATGCCTAACTGCATGATGAAATATGGTTATTGGTCAAATCAATGAGAGGAGGTGTTCTCCTACTATAAGGGATGCCCTCACAGGTCAAGCATTCCACTATTGTGCAAGAGTGGAGACCCTCCCTATTCAAGAACGAGACAATATGTTATGCATGATGTTAGAACATTCAATCATTCAACTACGGTGTTGCTAAATCTTTTAATTATCTTGATTATAGCCTAAGCTTTAAGGTGAGGTTATGAGTTATTTTAAAATTTAGTTATGAGTCATTAGTGGGGTTGAAAAATTAATTATCATAAAGAGCCTATCCCATCCAGGCCACACATTCAAGCATCAAGCTTAAGAAACCTATGAAGAACATGCAATTTCTATTATGCAAGATAAACATAATAATCAAACATTTATAGATCTTGTAAAATAATAAGATGTGGATATCTACCTTGAAGAAAAAATGGGTAGCCGAGCTCTACCTTTATACAACCCAGATTACAAAAGAATATTACAATTACAATTGAATGAATGCTATGGGGGTCTTCCTTATTTATCTTTTCTTCTTCTTCATTTGACTTGATTTTGCTCCAAGGGTTCACAGGGCCTCCTAGGACTTTACCTTCTAGCCACTGCTCATCCTAAACCACATAGCACTAATTTAAATTGCTATTACAAAATTACATATTTGGAAAGTAAAATCTAACTACACATGCAAGATAGATGTTAACTAAATCAACCATACAAACCCCAAGTAGTTATATTATAGAATTTAGGCTTAGGACCCTGCACATGGGCAACTAAGCCCACCTGTCCTAATGATGATTATACAAAGGAGCATAAACAACCTATAAATAGAAGCCTTTATATTTATTATTATAGTGGTCCCTTTAGCACAATCCCCTGTAAAAAATAACATTAGGCCAATGGCGGCCTAACATCAAGTCTACGCATAAATATTCCTAACATTACATCATAAAACATAACACCAGACTATAGCATACACCATCCTAAATTAGAGCTAGACGTGGTGACTTAGTATTCTAATGTGTGTGCTTAGGCTTAGTGTGGTACGTCTTAACTAAGCTTTAGAATTATAATTGTCAAAGGTTTGAAATTGTTTAATTTAAACATTTGGGGGAGGTTTCACTTTAAGTTATTAAAAGGATTAATGGGTTTTAGTTTGTATTTTATTTTGTTTCATTTGATATTTAGTTAACATCTAATTATTGTAAAGAGAGGAAAGAGGATTGACGCTCTTCATCCCTATCTTAAGTTGTTTTCTAAAGGTGCATTATTATAACTTTTGGTTTCTTTTAGTGAATGTCCTATTAAATATTTTTATTAATTTTAGGTTTGGGTTGTGACTTTAGGTGATCAAGTCATTAAGAAGAGTGAGTGATTCAGATATTTAGGCTCTATTATTCAAAATGATGGTGAAATAGATGGAGATGTTATTAGTAGAATTCAAGTTGGATGGTTGAAGTGGAATCATCCTATTATGTGATAGAAAAGTTCCACTTAAACTTAAGGAAAATTTTATAAGATGGTATAACATGATTTATAATCACAATGTTCAATAAAAGAAACATAAGACTAAGTTAAGTGTTCTGAATGAATGCTCATGGATGAGTGACTTTACCAAGAGATAGAATGCAAAATGAGTATGTTAAAAAAAAGTTAAACTCATGGTAGTTAAGATTAAAGTAGATGGTTTGGCCACAAAAGCGTCTCAGATGACAATTAAGAGTAGATGCATTAGATTTGCCTTATGTTAAGAAAGGTAAGTAGACCTAAAAGACTTGGTTAAGATGTATAAAAAAATGATCATATATAATTAAATGAGAATTTGACACATAATAGGACCAATGAGAAGGATTCATGTAGCCGACCTCACCTAGTGGGATTAAGGCTTGTTGTTGTTGTTGTTGTTGTTTGTTATTGTTGTTGGTTAATCTTAAAGAATTCTATTAAAATATGAAAGGAATCTTAAGGTTAATGAGATTGAATTACTATCACATGGATAATGCTACATCATTTCTTTTCATCGTCAACATCATGCATATGATTTTAAACTTAACATGCCTATACATGCAATGTAATTTTGGCACACTTAGATGATTGCTAATACATGTATTTGTTTTTGGTAGAAAAGATGAATTTCCTTCCTTAGCTAAGTACACATACACATGTATTAAATATTTAAGCAAGTACGTGCCATTGTTTAAACCAAGAAAGTGAAGTAATCTAAGACATCCTTAGGGCTACTTAAAGCCTCATATTCTCAGGATGTCTAGACTATATACTTGCTATCTTAAATACATATGAATCTATAAACAACCATGAGAATAAAAATAATGCAAAATATCATGTATTAATAAATTTATTTGTTCATGTTAAGTAAAGCTTTATCCAAAGTCTAATGTATGTAAATAGGTAAATGAAATTAAGTAAATATGTGCCATTGTTAACTAGGGAAGTGAGGTAATCTAAGACCTCCTTGGGGCTACTTAAAGTCTCATATTCTCAGGATGTCCATACTATATACTTACTAAAATTCAAATACATATAAACATACACATGAATAATGGGAATGAAGTAGTGCTTTAACATGTTTAAGATATAAACATGTGTAAACCATATAGAATGTTCATAGCGAACATCAATTTAAATCTTCATTATTAATTTATAACTTTGAAAATAATTTTAAATCTATTAGTGATAATAGCCACACATATAATAGAATTACTCCAACACATGCAACTTATACATATATATGATTGTATTCATTTGATTCTTTTATTTGAAAACATGTGTGCATGATATCAAATGCCATACACATTTATAATGATTGAAAGGGATTAGTTAAACATTGCCACATAATACATTCAATCACATTAATTCTTAAAGACAATCGAGTTGAATAAAATCATTTAAGGTTAACCAAAGTTTCTTATGAAATTTGATTTTGTGTTTGAATTATTACATTTAAAGAGAAGAGATATTTGTTCTTTTAACAATCCCACATTAGTGACTTAATATGTTTAAGGAAAATAAATCAAGTGAATTTTATAGATTAATTAAGTTCAAGCCATTAAGCAATTCATTTAATTTTTCTTTCCTATACTTCTTTAATTTAATTAATCATTTAATCATGAGCCTCTAGTGATATCCTAATGATAAATTAAAACTTGCAATGCTCCTAACAAGGCCTAATGCAATTTGGCTCATGATTAAAAATTAATTAGATTAAAGAGGAATCTAATTAAGGCGAAGATATACTCCCCCTAATTCATTTGAATTTTCACTTCTCCTATGTCGATTGAAACATTGGAACTCAGAGCATGCTTTAGAGAGTCTTCCTAAGCTTCCTAGAGAGGATTTGAAATCTCCATTCTTAATTTTCCTTAAGAAAAAAATATGGGCACTCCACTGATTTTCTAACTTGATCTACACTTCAAACCAACTCAATTCCTTTTTCAAGCATCATCAGAGGACCTAATTGAGCTCACCTAAGTTCTTCCCCAAGCTCCAAAGATAAAGGAAGGGTGCCCTAGACCAAAGCCGAGCAAGGGAATCAAGCCATGATCACCTCTCATTTGCAAAGCTTCAACTCAACCAGGCGAAGCTTCTCCAAGGGAATCAAGCACTGGTGATCACGTCTGGCGAGGTCAACTGGCTTAAATTCAATGTGGTTTGGAGCTTTATGAAAGAAATTTTCATGGCATAGGATTTTTGACATTAGATGTGATATAGGATGCATCATGAAGGTGTGGGCCAAGTTCTAGCCCAATCTGAGCTCAATCGAGCTTGGATTATGGCCTAGAACATGGACGGATCCCCTTTCCCATTGGAAATGTAGGAATGGATCTCTGGCCATCCATCTATGCATTTTGGATGGACGGTCGAAATTAACATGCGTAATATCCTTATTTTTTCCCCTCAGATCCACGACTTTAATCGATCCATCCTTGATCGTCTTCTGGCGAGAAAGCCGCCCCACATGACTCTACTTACATGTGAGGTTAAATACCCAATCCGACTACGATGCTTGTAAAGTGCATGTCGCGTTAGTGGCATACGTGGTGCCAGTGGAATTAATAATATGATTAGGGATTATTTAATTCCTAATTAATCACCTAAACTTCTATAATTCATATCTCAATATAGAAAAATAAAAAAAATATGAAATAAATTGCATTAGAAAAATAATTGAACATAGAATATTCTAAAATTAATTTTGATTGATTTTGAGTAGTTCTTTTCTCCAAATTTGGGTTTTATTGGGAATGTTAATTTGCAAATTACTCTGTAATTAATCCACTGATTAATTCCAAATTTCTTGGGTGTAATTAGATGGATGACTTCTGCCTCCCCTAATTTTCTTGGGATTTATTGGTAGCTTAATTAGGGGAATTTATAATTCATTCCTTAATCACTATCTTAATGTAATTAGAATTAATTAAATTTATAATTAAAGATTTAACCCTCTGATTGAGCCAATTAAGTTTTTATTAAGTGAATATGAGGTTTAGGGAATAATTTTGGGATATTCTCCTTAAGATATTCCTTAAATCCCCTTTATTTCTTAATCTTACCTTAATGAAAGGTTAATTCACTAATTATCCCCTTAATTAATTTCATAAAATTCTAAAACTTTCTATAACTCAATTAATTCTTCTTGGGTGTTCAAGAGCTAAGTATAATTAAGGAAATCAAAATTCAACTCATATGTGTGAGGGGTGTTTTGAAATTACTTAAATTAAACCCCTTAGCTTAATTAATCATTAATCATGAGCCAAATTGCATTAGGCCCTTTTCCTCCTAGGTGCATTACTGATTTAAATTTCTTGTGTGGTTTTATGTCATATCATTGGTTCATAATTATTTGATTAACTATGCTAAGGTAGTGTAGGTAAGGGGTAATTAACATGCTTAATTCATACCTTAGCCTAATCAAAATATAAAATGAATCTAATCACCTAAAAATTGAGCAAAAATATCAAACACATGTGGGAATGGGTTATGAACAACAAACTCACCTCACATTTTCTAAATTAAATCAAACTCAAAATCAAACAAAAATCACATTAAACAAACTTTGATTTGCTATAAGATTTCTTATTTCATAAGATTATCTTTAGGAATTAATTAAGGTGAATGTGTTCACATGCTTTCATTACTTTAGTTCTTTCCTAACATGCTAAATGTGTGTGTCATATGATTTCATACATTCATTCTTTTTAAAAAATCAAATTTAAAATGAAAATGTTTCCTTTATGTCAAATTGCATAAAGTAAGATTATCAGTGGCTATTATCACTATTAAATCTAAATTATTTTTAAAATATATGAGTCAATTATCAAAACTGAAAGTGTGTTACTTATATCTTACTTATAAGCTTGCATGTGAGTAAAATATAAGGATGTGCTTAGTGTAATTTTCCTTCTATTCTCTTTTGGTATAGTTTTGAATAGGATTTGGTAAAGTGTATAGTTCATTTGAAAAGAACACAATACTTGCCTAATTCCATTTCATATTCATTCCAATGCTATGACTTAAGAAGGACACTTACACTTACATATATAAATTGCATAAACAAACCAAAATAAAATAAATACAAACTTTTGCATCTTTCTTTTTCATTCATTTCTTTTGTACACATGCTTGTATTTAAGGAAAGTAGTATATTAGTCTAGAAAACCCTGGGGTTGTGAGGCTTTAAGTAGCACCAAGTAGGTCTTGTACCATACACTCTGGTGCTAACAATGGCATTGTACTCACTTATGCCTTTCATACATTCATATGTGCATGTGAAAATTGGATAAGAAACCCCTTTGCTACTTAATGAAAATCATGCATCATAAACATTCAAATTTTCTTAAGTAACTTATTTAGGATGCATCATAAAGTGTGCTAAACATTCCAATTTGGTATGTATAGATATGCTTAGGATTCATTAATATGCATGTTATGCATGTTGGGAAAGAAATGAAGTGATGTGTGTCTTGTGACCTTAACTCACTTTATTTAATCTTAAAATGCCTTTCTTTTTGAATAAGTTTATTTAGAGTTCGTCTAAACTTAGGATTAATTAAAATACATAATAAGGCATTCACTAAATAAAACTAAAATATGAATCCACTTTAGAAATTACTTAGGTTAGGGAAGGAAAGAGAAGTTCTCTTCTCTTTTCCTCTCTTCCCAACTTGGTAATTAATTGTAGGACTCATTTGAGCCCAATAAAAAATATGAAATAAAATCAACCCAAAACAACTAAACCACTTAAATGAAACCCTCCTCTAAGTTGATCATTCTTCACACTTAGAAAATTCTAACTTAATGCCATGGCTAAGCATACCACACAAACCTTAAAAGCACACACTTTAGACTAAGTCCTATATACTTGCTTGGGATTTGTGTGGTTTATTTATCTATTCTCTATTTTGCATGTGTTAGTTAGATTTACTCTTCCTTTTCATGTATTTTTTCTATTAGGATTTTGGAATGATTGTTATGGGGATTCGGGTGAGCATTGGTCATAAGATTACATCTTATTGGGCAACCACCTTCCAACCATCCAAAAGAAGGAACCAAAGAAGAAAGAAAAGAAGAAGAATGAAGAAATGAAGCTTGAAGACCCCCCATAATAATGAATTCCTTACTTAATTGTACTTAATTCATTTATAATCCGGGTTGTATAAGGGTAGAGCTCGGCTACCCAATTTGTTATATTTTTGGGTTTGTGCGATGGTGCCCGACCACAAATAGCCTCTTATTCTTTTGCGTTAGCTTTATAAATTGATTGATGATTTGTTTAGATTGTGCATTAAGATGGCATCCTTTTTCTAATTTTTTCCTTGCTTGATATATAGCCTGGATGTGGATTAGGCTCTTAGGGAAAAATAAATCTTCTACCAAATTTAACAATTCATAATTAAAATAAAGAACTCATAACCTCACCTAAAGTTTAGGTTAAAATCAAGATAAAAGAATTAGCAACCCCTTAGCTGGATGAGTACTTCTTTTATAACATCATGCACAAATGCATATTGTTTTCACTCTTGATTGGAGGGTTTCCACCTTTCTTGAGAAACTTGGCTTGACCTTTGAGAGCCATGGTGGAAATACACCTCCTCCCTTCTAATTTTGGCCAATAATCTTTCTCATGCATTAGCATATGAATCCTATAAGCTTGAGTTAAATGATTGTCCAAAAATGAAAATAAAAATGTAATATGATTTGCATTAGATTTAGGTCATTTGAAGCATACCCTTACATGATCTAGTCTCTTTAGGGAGTGAGTTTAAGGACTTAGTCTCTTTCTAAATAAATAATACCTAACTATCTTGCATAAAGCATATGACTTGTTCACATGAATTTAAAATCATAGGAGGAGTTAGTTGGCAGTCATCCCCAGGCGATTGTAAGTCCAAGCAGTCGGGTGGTTTATCCTCTCTTGTGGAGGCAAACCAAATACCCATTTTTCACCTTCGATTTAGTAGTGCTTTTTGGCCCTCTTGAAAGCTCCCTAGATTTAAGTTCTGAGGTTGCTTCTCCCTTCTATGGGCCATAGGCATAAATCCTCACCTCTTAGGCATTTCCATAATCTTGTGTTATGGAATCATAAGCCCAAAACTTCTAATAAAAAGTCAACTCAAATTAATAATTCAATCTCAAAATTATAAAGCCTAATCGTAGGATAGTTTGAGATGCTCCTTAGGTTTCCTAGCATCATGAACATCTCTTACTTAACTTTCTTTGGCTTCAATAATAACTCCCTCTTTTTGATCAATCTTATTTGATCTTCTAAAATTAACTAATCGATTAATAGTCCTATCTATTAAAATCTTTGGAGACAATGATCATTTACCTTTATCGAGAGTATTCCTATAGGATCTCATTCCTTAGGATGAAATTAACTATAGGGGCTTGCCCCTGTAAGGAACTTAACAAACTCGATTTAAAATAAACCCTATTTTACTTTTCCATATAAAGTAAGGGAAGAATCTTTGGTACACATGCAGACCCATTATCCCTATGAGTCCTTTTGGAGGTGATTAGGTCAATTGTAGGGTGGTGACTTCTATCTTTAGGGATAGTACACCCCTCCTAAATGTCATACCCGATCACTCTCAATAAGAACATCTGCAGATCAACGTGGTGTCAAAAATGCATAAAAAGAAAAGAAGTATATTTTTATCTTTATTATATTCAACATAGAGTAAAGATGGAAGTATATTTCTACTCTTTAGAAATTCTCTTATCATAGAAATTTTGCCACAGATTTTTCTGGTGACTCCGCTGGGGATGGTTCCTCTTTCCATCTTTCATAAATGCTTGTTGTCTCCAAGTATCGATAGTGGGTTTGTACTTTAGTATGAATCCAAGACTATCTTTCATTCCGTTGCACTTAACTTATTTCATTCTTAAGTTAAGCTAGCCAACATCTTTAGGTTTTAGGACCTCACCCAGTGTTGGTCTTAAAACCCCCCATTAGGATCTCTAATGGGTAAAAATAAAAATATCTAATAAAAAAACAATTAATGTCTTCCTCCTTGTCATTTCTATGGTAAGGAAATGTTCATTTTAAAATAATAAAGACAAAATAAACCCTTATCAAAAATCATGCTTTTCAAAAAGCACTCTTTCAAAAATGCACATAATAAGATATTTTGCACAAAATTTTCTTAGATTATCTTCATCTAATAAACTTTATGATTGTTATATGTGAAGATCATCTTTACAAAAATCAAATTCCAGCAATCATATTTTCAAAAGCATAAAATTTGAAGATAGGCCTTTCCATTCAATACACCAAAATGTATTGAATGGATATTACCTCTTCAAGTAAAATCATAACTTTGAACTTCCACCTAATGCATTCCACATGTGTTAGGTAGGGATTTTCATATTTTCAAAAGCACATATGAACATCTCCATTCAATTTACCCAAATTTATTGAATGAAGATTTCATTCCCAAATAAAAATAACAACATTTGGAAATCCCACTTAAACATATTCCTTATATGATTAAGTTGGAATTCCCTCTTTCAAAAAATAATAATCACACACAAAGAAAAATTTTCACATTGCAAAAATAGGATTAACTTCCATTCCTACATACCCAAATTTGTTAGATGGGAGTCTTCTTTTTGAAAATCAAAACTTAACAATCATATTTTCAAAATTCAAAACACATTTGGAACTTCATTTAGCACACTCAAATTTGCTAAGTGAACCTCCAAATTTTAAAAAACAAAATTTTCAAAATACATTTGAAACTTCATTCTAGCATATCCCATTTGCTAAAATGAAGTCTCTCCTTGTCCAAAAATTAATTTTGAAACACACTTTTGGAAATTTTATTTAGCATACTCAAATTTGCAAGTAAAATATCCATCCCACAAACATTTTCAAAACATATTTGGAATTTCAATTTAGCATACCCCATTTGCTAAAATGAAGTCTCCCTTTTTCAAAATCCAAAACAAAAATTTGAAACACCTTTGGAATTTCGTTTATCATACTCAAATTTGCTAAATGAAATTTCCACTTCACAAAATTTTCAAAAGCACTTTTGGGACTTCACTCTTTAGCATACAAAATTTGCTAAAGTGAAGCCTCCATTTTTAAAATAAAACTAAAACACAAAAATTTTAAACACATCTTTTGGAATTTCAATTAGCATACTCAAATTTGCTAAGTAAAATTTTTATTTCACAAAATTAAGTGGAACTTCATTTTCTTAGCATACAATATTTGCTAAAGTGAAGTCCCCACTTTCAATAAAAAACAAACCAAAGCCAAAAAGGATACACATTAGGATTTCCTTAGCATACCCAAATTTGCTAAAGATCCTACTTTTACAAAAATCAAAATATCCAAAACAAATGAAACACTTTAGGATTTCTTTAGCATACTCAAATTTGCTAAGAATCTTATTTTCAAAAAATCTTTCAAAAATAAAACACACTTGGGTTCTTCACTTAGCATGCCTAAATTTGCTAAGTGAGAATTTTAATTTTCAAAATCAACAATAATTCACAAGATATAGCAATAAAAAAAGAAATAATTATTTTCAAACACTTCACTTAGCATACCCAAATTTGCTAAGTGAGTAAATTCCAAAATACAAAATCAAAAACAAAACTAATTGACCTGTACTTTAACACACCCAAATTTGTTAAAGGAAAGGGTCCTCAAATAAAAATCTAATTTCAAACATGAACCTATGAAAGCATCTTTCTAAAAAATATTTGAATCCATTTTTCAACATACCTAAATTTGTTAAAGTTGGATTCATATTCAAAAATTTCTCTTTCCAATCAAATCTATAAATCTTCTCTAAATCCATTTGAACCCCACTTAAAACTTCAAAGATGTTGGATGTCAGTTTAAATTTTAAAATTTAAATTCAAAAATCAACAAAATAGAAATCTGATCCAAGCTTATTTCCAACATTGCAAATTCTCATCATCAATCTCAGTAATAGCTACACTTAAATTCTTCAATTTTTAGTTGATTATAAATGGCAGTTTCACAGAAGTTTGTGTTTACTTTCCCCTACGGCATGGACTTGGCCTTAGATCAGGTCAATCTCCCCCGAGCTAATCACACCCATCTCATCCATTTTGGCAGAGGTTTCGAGGGGGGTGAGGATCACCTATGAGGGCACTCCCCTCATAATTGTTAGCAGGACTGCGATGGTCGGGCATAACTCGGTCATTCAGATCTATTTACCATTGAATTCTAACATCCCCTCACTAAAGAGGAAAGCAGTGGTAGTTCCATCAGTTCCAACAGTGCCAGTGATAGTGACAGTGCCTGCGTGCCTCATGGTTTCTTGTGCTGCCATAGTAAGGGCTAGCACCCACTCATTGGCACCCTCTAAGGGTAAGGCTCCACTGATCCCATAGATTGCCTTCCCAGCCTTTGAGGTTGGGTCTAGCCTTTGAGGTGAAATAAAATTTGCATGATTTAGTGGTATCATACACATATTGCTAGGGAGATGGAGGCCACTACGTGGTCAGTTGTGGAGGAGGTACCCACTCTGATCACCCCACTAGTTATAGTGAACTCATTTCATCCTCTCTTTGGGTCTGACAGAGAGGATGCTAGGAGGATCTATACTTCACCTCCACCAGTGGTTCAGAATCAGCCCCCAGTTAGCCAGAGGAGAAGGTCATATGCCAGCCTCCGATCGGTTCTACGCCAGGTTTACGAAGCTCACAAACATTCTGAGTTTGGAGCTTAGTTTGATTTGAGATCTGTGATTCCCTATAGCGTGGGAAAACACCTATGATAGGAGAGAGCCAGAGAAGCTTGCACTTCAGTACAGATCACTAGCAGAGAGGCATGGAGCTTTGGTCGACAATCAGCGGGCTTCTCACTCATTGATTCCTCTGATCGGCATGCTACTCGCATCGATCACACAGATAGTATTTTGCTTACAGGGATGACCTATCGTAGGAAGAGGGTCCCTGTCTTGAGAGATTCGGTGGTTTCTCCACCACACTACTCTACCCCTTGTCCACTGTCACCCATTCATATTGCAACATCTCCAATTTCGTCGAAGGCCATGAAGGCCACATCCGAGGAGAAGCGTACCCCGTTGGTGATCCGGCTATGACTGAGGGACCCTATTCCATCTACATCACTGTGGTGAGGTTGAGCTCTCCTGCTCAATGTTTTGCCCCAGTTATGGTGCAAAGGGAATGGCAACCCAGAAGCATAGTAGTCATCCCTTCACCAACACCACCAGTTCAACAGGACACAGAGATGGCAGCAGAGATTATAGCCCGCTTGAACAGGATAAAAACCTCCTAGGAATGTCACCCCTTTTAGAGTTAGTGACAGTCAGGTGTGTGTCACTTCCAGTGAGTACAATCCTTATAAGATTAATTCTTCAGCAGTCAGGGAGGTCCGATGCCTCACAGTACATGATAGTGATCACACAGGTCAACTAAAATCATTTATGACCTTTTAGATTGATCATTCTCTTATGGACATAATGGCACATTATCTTGTAGAAAAGAAGGAAATTCTGGGGTATGACTGGTTTGATGAGGAGAAGATCAATTAGGTCCCAATGAAGATAATTTGTTGGGAGACTTAGCTGGGGTTTTCATGGTAGATACCAGAGGATCCCTCCTCAGAGTGCAGCAAGCCATGGAAGGTGATGAGGTTGAGCAGGAAAAAATAGCCCAATCAGCCCAACACCTCAGATATCAGTTAAAGCAGAGAGATGAACAAATAGATAGGATGGTGAGGTAGCTTGAGAACTTGTTAGCAACAGTCTCAGTACTTCAAAAATAAGCCCCAATAGTTCATCCTACTACAGCTGATATTAGTTAGCCAGAGTTAGTGCATGTCTTGGACCCGCCTAGAACCTCTTACCTAGCACTAGCATGTATAGGAAAAGTACCTCCATATAGAAGAAAAGTATATGAAGGTATGGTGAGAAGGAAGCGTTGGCTCAAGCTCGAGGAGGATCATCAATTCTAAAGGGTAGACCCTACCCAGAGGAATTTGATGCAATCCAATATCCTAAGGGTTTTGTGCCACCTTCCTTCAAGAGTTTTGATGGCAGTAGAAACCTGAGGCATCATATTGCCACCATTCCTAATTTTATTGGGTATTTTTGGATAAATTTGAGTTTAAATGAAATAATAAAACTCAAATTAAACTCAAATCATTAATCCAATTAATTTGAAATTTTGGGGGAATTGGAATTAAGATTAAAATACACCTTGGATAATTTTATCAAGATTTATTGGCAAGTAAATATTAAAATATAAAATTTTCAAGCCATAGGCCTTAATTTAATGAAAAAATTAATATTGAATTAGAAAAATCATGAAAAAGTATAAAATCAACTTAAACATCATAATAAACCTTAATAAACCTAAAAACATCATTAGAACTCTCTGGAATCCAATAAACCCTAAAATGACCTAATTTGTTAATTAATTCAATTTATTAATTTGAACTTCAAAAAATTATAATAAATCAATTAAAAATCCAAAAAAATCTAAATAAACTGTCTATGGATTCATCTTCTAGAGGAGAATTTAAAAAAATTAAAATTCATAATTAATTTCTTTTAATTCAAGCTTATTTTAAGTTTTATTAAAATAATTAAAACCCTAATTAGTTCTAAATTATACATCTCATTAAGGTGAAACTTTGCAAAACTTAAATTGGCAAGGAACCCCATTTATCATAAAACTTTCAAGGTCAAATAACCTTTGGATTAGAAGTTGTTGAATTATTAATCTTTCGATAAATTTAAGTGAAATAACAAATCAAAAAAATCATAAAAATGATAAAAATTCATAAAATCAATTTAAAACATTTTCATTAACATCATAATAACTAAGAAAAATCTCCTAATTCTCTGAAGTTAAGGAATATAATTATATATGCACTTAAGGTTTAATGAAATAATGAAACCTTTTAAAGGAAAATTCCATTAACTTAAAGAATGAATTAAGAATTTATAAATTGATGAATTTTTCTTAATTCTAAAATGAAAACATAATAAGTTATTTAAATGATGAAATTAAAACCTTTTAAACTAAGCTTGAATTAAAATATCAACTTAAATGAATTAAGTGGATTCATTCAAGCTAATGAATAGAAAGACTAATAAGCATAACATTAATGAAATAAATAAATAAAATCAGTTAAAATTCAAATAAATCAAGTAATTAAAATTCAAAATAATCAAGGTTATCTAATCAAGTTAACTCATCCAAATTCATAAACATTAATGAATTGAATAAGTAAGATCAAATCAAATGAACATTTAATTAAATGAAAGGAAACATAAGATTAAATATAAAGCTAAGTTATAAAAATAAATAACATAAAACATGAATGAAACCATTTGATAATCAAGATTTAAAAGAACAACTTAAATTTTAATAAAATAAACTAAAGAAACATTAATAAAAGCAAAATAAATGAAACAAGAATGAAATCATCAAATCTTAATAAGGTTAGATTACATAAACTCTAAACTTAAAAAAATTAAAATATTTATCAAATCAACCTCAAATTAAAATAAATCACTTAAATGAATTCAAAAGAAGCTAATTAAGATAAATATATTAGCTTGACCTTATAGAATGGTTGAAAATTCATTTTATTATGATTTAGGATGTTGATTAGAATGGGTTCCACCCAAAGTGGGACTTATTTCATTCTTCATTCTTTAAAACCTAAATTCCACCTTAATATAAAAAAAAAACTTAAAATGAAAATAAATTTATAAATCAATTAAATTACTTAAATTGAAACTATTTAATGGTAAATTAAACAAACTTTGAAAACCAAATCAAAACTTGAACCATAAATGTCTAATATAGTCATTCCACATAAACCCATTTTCACAAACACTAGATTATCAGGTCACAGACCCTAGATTTAGGTTAGATTAATATTTTATGATATTTTGTGATGTGATGTAAAATATGTTTTTTATTTTGTGGTATAATATTTTAGACTAGATGGCTAGGATTGTTTTCCCACTGATCTGAATGGTAGGACATTTTTTTAGCCTAACACTATTTTCTACAAGGGGTTGTGCTAAAAGGGACTTTCACAATAAAAATATATAAATGTTGTTTGCTTGCAGGTATGCCTAAGTCCCTAAGCATACCCCAATAGGATAGCTAGGCTTGGCAAGCAACTAATAGTAAGCCAGTATGTTTGTATTATAACTGCTAATGTGCTATGTGCATTTCCTAATGCTTATTTTGTAAAGTTTAGAATTTTATTTTTGTAATTTTAAATGTAATTTAAGCATAAAATTAGATTAAGATCTATGGGGTCTAAGAATAACTGGAGTTGACCTTATTAGTGCATGATCTCAGTGGTCCCCTATGAAGCCTATGGTGGTCCCTAAAGAAGGGTGATGATCTTAGAAGAAGACCCTTGTAGATCAAACTTTAGTTTACTCTTTGAGATTCTGATGAGACTTTACAAGAACATTTTATAATTGAATTCATTTGATTCATAAGCATCAAGTTCAAAAAAAGGATGGGAATTAGTTTGATTTATTTTTAGCACTCAATAGAAATAACCTACTTTTCTAGATTTTTTTTGTGGTGTGTATTCGTGATGCAATGGTTGGAATGTTAGGCTCCTAGAAAAACTTAATTTTTTACCCCATATAAATCTAACCAAAATGAATATATAAATAAAAATTCATAACCTCACAAAAATTAAAGCCCTTGGAGAAACTTAAAACAAATTAGAAATAATTTATTTTTATGAAACATGATAGCATATTTTTTATTCTCCTTGAATTTAGTGCTTCACCCATTGCACATAAGGGGGTATCTGGCATTTAAGGATGACCACCTTTCTTGGAGGAAGTGTGTCTTCTCTTTCTGATTTGACCCATGTCATTTCTAACTGCATATCATTGTAGGCATGAATTTCATACCCAAATCTTAAAATAAATTGTGAGTCCAAAACATAAAAAAATAAAACTTGGTGCATTAGTTAGGTGCATATCATAGCCAACATTATCTTAGGTTAAAGAGTGAGTTTAGGTTCATATAGAGTCATTCCTAAAATACAATAGCCCAGCCATCTTGCATAACATGATGTTTGAACTCATGGATTTAAAAGTGCTTAGGTGGTGTTAGCTTGCAACCCCTTCTAGGCAGGTTATAAGTCCAGAAGAGTTAGGGATAGGTTTATTTTCTCAAGTGAGAAGAAGAACCTTCCCAAATTATAAAATTTGACCAAGTCAAGTTTTTGACTTCTATCAGAAGCATTTATAGACTTAGGTTTAGAAGCATCCTTTTGGAGTAAGACTTCAACTACTAGGCATTTCTATGATCTTGTGGTGCTAGAATCTAAGTCTTAGATTTCTAAAAAAAATGTTAATTTGAATTTAATAATTTTGGGCATCCTAGTATTTAAATAATTTCCTACTTATTCACTATTGGTCTCCAAAAGAACTCTTCCACCTTGGAGTGTTCCCTTATTGAATTTCTAAATTATCATTCTTTTAAGACAAGCTTTGAAATTCACAGAAATAAAAATCTATTTCTTTAATCAAGTGTATTCTTAGGAAGAGATCCTTCATTTCAAAGATATAATTAACTATAGGGGCTTACCATTATAAGGAACTATGAACCCTGCAATAAAGTACACCATGTTCTACTTCTCCATATAGTTCAAGGGAAAAATATATAATATATCAAAGACCCATCAGCCTTAGGAATCTTTATTAAGTAATTGAATCCATTATATAGTAATATGTTTATCTTTTAAATTTTATATATATATATATATATATATATATATATATATATATATATATATATATATATATATATATATATATATATATATATATATATATATATATATATATATATATATATATATTCTTAATGGCATATTTGATTCCCTAAACCAAAATAAGTACCCCAAAGATCTACGTTGTGTTCCAAATAAAAACACTTTCAATAATATGTATGCATGTTGTTATAACATTCAACCATATAGCTAAGAGGTTGCTAAATATTTTATTTTTTTGATTGGAACCTAAGCTTTAGAGTGAGGTTATCAATTGTTAAATTTTAATTAAAGTTATTTACTTGAAGTAGAAAATTTAAATTTTGTAAAGAGCCTACTACATCCAGGACATACACCACACATTCAAACTTTAAGAAACCTATGAAAAACATATAATTTTTATTACACAATCAATGTAAACACATCAAGCAAACATTATCGATTGAAAGAATAAATGGCTAAGGAGGTTAGGTACCATCTTACACCTAGAAAAAGAAAAATAGATGGGTAGTCAAGCTCTACTCTTATACAACCCGAATTATAATTGATTTATAAATGAAACTAAAGCTATGAGGGTCTTCATTCTTCATCTTCAATTTTACTTCTTAGGTTTGATCACTCTAGGAATCATAGGGCCTCCCAAGTCTGAGCCTTATAATCACTACTCATCCAAAACCCCCATAGCTCTAATCCTAATAATATTACAAAAAATACATTTTTTATGAAAATAAAATCTAACTACACTTGCAAAATAGAAGTTACCTTAACTTTCATTCAAGTTAAACAATTATATATTGCACATTTGGACTCCACACCCTACCTTAGGTTACTGAGCCCAGCAATCCTATTGGATTATGCTTATGGACTTAAGTAAAACTTACAAGTAAGAAGTATTTATATTTTTATTATTACAGTAGTCCCTTAAGCATAATCTCCTATAAAAAATATCATTAGTCTAATGTCATCATAATATTTAGACTATGCACATACAACCCTAACATCTACAAATCTCAAGGTATGTGCCATTATTATACTAAAGGTACAAGGTATCAAGATCTCTTATGGACCAATAACCCTGAGACCTCGGGTTTCTAAACTATATAACTTTTAAATTGTAGTTCAAACATATAAGAATTAAGTTTAAATTTTAATTATTCACATTGATTTATATCTACATTAATAAAAATAGTTTAATTAATTGAGAAGATAATTTGAAATTTATCAGTGATAATAATCACACTATTTAATTCAAGGGCATGAAATTAAATGCAATATTTTTTTACTTTGATTTGTTTTTTTAATATAAATGCATGAATATGAAACACAAATTTATGACTAATTAAAGTAAAACAATTAAATGTTATCAAATAACTTGTTTGGATTTATTAATTGCTATACGATATTCATATTAAGATAAGCACCCTTAAGACTAATCAAATTCATTAAGAATTGATTTTTTGAGATTTGATTTATTTAATCCTAAAGAGTAGAGAAAACCATTAAAGTTATCCTTTATTCCATCTCTATTCATTAAGTGATGTAATAATAATTTAGATAATATTTATGAATTAATTAAGGTTAATTAATTATTTAATCAATAAGTTAAAAAGAGCCAATAAATTCAATTAAGCCCTAAGTATAACCACAAAAATATGATAAAATTATTAGAAATGCATAAACATGAAATAAATGTCCTAAAATTCTAATTTAATTGGGGTTACCATTAAGGATTAATTAAATAAATAGGGAAAAATCAAAATCATCAATTACACTTAAAGTACCCATAACTAATTGGGGATTTTGATTTCATTGAAAACCACTTTATTAGCTAAGTGCAAAGAGGGCTTGGTCAAATTTTTTAGAGGTTTGCACTAATTACTTTGATTTTCCAATGCTCTAAGTTAATTAATGATTTAATTAATTAAATAAAAACTTTTTAGGGTGATTTAAGAAAATTTTAGAACTAAAGGTCCTAATTAATTTTTCTATTCACCCTTACTATTTTAACGCATAATTTCATTTTCATAATTAATTTCATGATTTTCTTGATTTTATATAATTATTAAATGCACAAAATGGCTAATGTTGGCTTGATAATTTGAATTCCCAATTTAACTTGAGAAATTTATCGGAGGAAGAGGTCATCACAAGGAATAATCACACCAATTTCCAAGTTGATTAGCCAAGTAATTAAGGCTTAATAAAGCTAATTAAGTGAAAATTTAAACCATAATTAGTCATTATTCACTTAATAAAAATTAGGGCTTTTATTTTTCTTAAGTTCTCCTTTGTCTAAGCTTTCCAAAAAAAAATTTTATTTATATATATTTTTAAATTTTCTATAATTATTTATGATTTTTAAAAGTTTCATCTATTTAAAACTCATTTTAAACCCTGATTAATTGATTTACACAGTCGGTATCATGTCAGTGCTGATGCGGTAGTGTTTTCCATGTGGTGCTGGATTGGTTATTTAAAACATCTCACATGGCTACTAACTCCTTGGAGGTGGACAAGTTTTCTTCTCAACCATCCAATGCATGTAGAGATTAATCGCATGGATTAAATGGAGATTTTAGCATGATTAATTATAGTCATTTGTTCTAATCATATATAATGGATGGCAGGTGATCAATCGTCGACCTTCGGTGAAAGATGAACATTGTTCATCTTTCGCCACTAGATCTAAGCTTATCATAGCTCAATTGATGGGGGATCCTACAACTTGATTGACACCAAATGCAAAAATCCTTCACAAAAAACTAATGGCTAAAGAATTTTTTATAGTTTTCCAAAATTTACTTTGACAGAGCTAAAGATCACCAGCTCAATGACTAAAGTAACTTCACTTTAAAGAAGTGAAGCACTATATCATGAACTGCCTCCCTGTTGATTATCCTCTAGACCAAGCAACATTATGAAGCTCACAGAAGTCGGTCTAAGAGTGCTTTCTAGTGCTCTAATCGAGTGTTTCTCAATTTATTTTGGTTTGTCAAATTGATGTGAAGGTGTGAGAAGAGTTAATTTGAGTTCAGTGAGGTTAAGGAGAAGGTGAGTGTGAGAGGTGCTTGGTCTCATTGGTGGATGAGTTTATAGCGAGCTTTGGAAATTTGAGAGATTGGCTATGGGCTTATGAGGAAGGTGTATGTTGAGTTTGAAATGAGGAGAGGGTATATATCCTCCTCTCCAAGTAAATTAGTTTGATCAAATTAGTTTAAAATGGTAGTTGAAGGGTGTTTGATAATCAATTTATGATTGATTGGAGGCATTAGTTCAATCCAATTTGGTTTGTAATGAGTTTTGGCCCAATTTTTTCCTTTAGGTCAACTTGGGTCAACTTGAGTCAAAAGGACAAATTGACTCGGTTGGGTTCATTTAATTGTAATTGAGTGGTTCATCATGATCAACAATCATTTTGGAAGTACTTTAAATAGTTGATTTGGTCTAATTTGAGTTGCATTAGGATTTGATGTTATTTAGTCATTTAAGCCAAAGTAGATCAAGTGAGTCAATTAGTTTGATAGGGTTCAATTGGTATCAATTGAGTGTCAAAACATGTTCAATAGTATGGCTCTGAATAGAAGTATAACTCAAGATTTTGACATGCTTGAAGGCATCTCTCTTCAAGACATTTGAGTTCTTCCAATCGTAGCTTAATATTTTGTTTGGTTATAATTTTGTTGCTTGCAGCTATCCTTAATGATGGGAGTTGTACTTCTAGGGAAAGAATGGCTTCGGACCCATACACTAAAGAAAAAGGAGTGGCTTACAACTAATTGGTCGTACCACTATCATTTATTGTCATCAAGTATCTTCTTTAGTATTTAAATGAGAGTTTTATGAAAGGCCTCGGCTTACATGTTTTCTCAAGGGTAGTAGATGGTAGAGTATCTCTAATCTATGTTATATCATATGTTAAAGTTGTATATTTTTATATTCTTGAATGTACCATTATCAGATATTATCTAGTGGGGCACTCCAAATCTATACATGATATTGTATGTAAAGAATTGAAGGACATGGTGGGCTTTAACTTTCGTTAATGGAACTACTTCCACCTACTTGGAAAAGTAGTCTGCAGGTGCTATAATGAATCATTGACCCATAGACAAATGAGGATCAATCAGACCCACTATGTCGGTACCCCAACACTCAAATAACTATGAGGCTAAAGTTGGATACAAAATGTTTGGTGGTTGATGTAGGACTACTCCATCCACCTGACACTGATGGTAGTGGCGTGCCACATCCATGAAATTTGTTATCATTGTTGACCAATATTATCCAAGTATTTTGATTTTGGCTTTCATCATTGAACCAAGTTGGTGAGCTCCACATAGTCTTGAATGTTTCTCGATAACAATTTTCTTGGCTTCATGTTGTTTAAACAACATAACAACATGCGATAAAAGGACCATCGATATAGAGTGCCATCAACTAGAGCATAGAATAATGTTCTTTGCTTGATTTGATTGGCATGTGATTTACCTCTATTCAAGTATGAGGATTGCCTCCAATCTAATTCTTCATCATTTTTAATAATGACAACCTCACCTTTAAGAGTTTTTTTGTTAATGAGGTTAGCATAAATAGGAGAGAGGATATGATGATTTCATACTTCTATTGATATGAACTCATTATCCAGACATGCCATCTCTTTAGCAAGCTTTGCTAGAGCATCAGCTACAACATTCTCCCCTAGGGGAATCCTATAAATGGTAACCTTTAGAGTTTGGTCTAACAACTCCATGGTGTACTTATGATAGTGATGGAGTTTAGGTTTGAAAATTTTGTAAGATCTAACAATTGGGTTAATCACTAATTATGAATCACCAAAGATATTGAGGTCTTGAATGCATAAAGAGAAGGACAACTCTACACCGATGATTAGAGCCTTGTATTTGGGTTTATTATTTATGCAAGGCCCTGATAGATGGCATAAAGATTATATCATACCATAGTTTGGGGTCAAGAGGACAATCCATATCCTTGCTTTGCCTGGGAGAATGGGTTGTATTTCTTCTCCACTTTGAGAGGAAGTCATACCATCAAAGTACTTTTCCCATCGATGATTATTTGTATCCCCTAAACTCATGATTTGCTCATCTAGATGATCATCATTTATAAGAGAACTAGTAGAGAGGGGGTGCACTGCTAGGAAGTCTATGAGCGCTTGCCTTTTAATAAAGCAAAGGGACTAGAAAGTGATATCAAACTGGTATAAGATTATGGACCATCATCCAACCTTCGAATATTGTCAGTCACGTCATGAGGTATTAATGTGGGTTGACTCTAGAAATCAAGTTGACTTCGTGAGAAAGCATGTAATGCGATAAATTTTGAGTGATGAAGATGAGAGCTAGGCAATGATTCTCAATGGGTGGATAATTTTCCTTAACAATAATTAGATGATGGCTTAGGCAGTAAAGTGCATTCTCCTTCTCTTCATCATTGGCTTGAGCTAACAAAACATCAAGAGAGTCATCTAATGCAATTGTGTAGAGTATAAGTGATTTGCTAGGACGGGGGTGGCTAGAACTAGTAGCATCATGTGGTATTACTTGATGCTCTCAAACACATGTCAGCATTTATCATCATATTTGAACTCGACATCCTTCCTAGTAATGTTTTGAATGGTTGACATTTGCTAAATAGGTTGGATATGAACCATCTTAAGTACGCAAACCATCTCTAAAATGGAATGATCTGAATTGAGTTAAACTTTTAAAAGGTGGCATTTCTAATATCGCTTTGACCTTTTCTAGGATGATTTTAATCCCACGGTGTCATATTATAAACCTTAAAAACTTTCCTGAAGTTATTCTAAATGCACACATTTTAAGGTTCCTCTTAAGATTTTATTACCTTAACCACTTGAAAACTAATCTCAAGTCAAATAGATGGTCTTCCTTTTTTTTTACTTTTAACCTCGAGATTATCGAAATAACATTCAACATGGTGATGGATGAGTTCATCAAAGATTTAAGTCATGGCCCGCTGGTAGGTTGCATCAACATTTTTGAGGCTAAAAGGCATGACCCTGTTGACCTCACTTTCGGAGTGAGTTCTCAACTTTCTCATCATAGATCTAAGACTCTTACAGACATTAAGAGCTCCTTAGTCTTAAGACACTTCTAGTGATTTGGTGCACACTTAACCTAAGCCTAGAGACTTAGAAGGGTTAGCCATAAGAATAAGTTATGTCTTATGGACTTAGGAAGACTTACCTACCCTATAGCCTAAACCCAACCTATGCTTTCCTTCTCAAATCAAACCTCAAATTCACACCAAATACAAACCAAATTTCCAAAACACATAATCAATCTCATAATCAAATCCAAGCTCAATATTCTCCATGAACCTTATAATTGATTTCAAAACCCTATCTAAGCCCTTTGATTTCATCATATGGACTTAACTTTAACCAAATCCAAATCAATCCTACTTCTTTTGATTTTCTAAAAGATCAATTCAAGCCTCAATAATTTACAAAATCCAAATCAAAACTCCAAACCAAATAATTCAATCCCAAGATCAAATCCAAAATCAAAATTCCTTCCTAAGCCATATGACCCATTCTCTTAAATTGAGCCAAATCTCCACCCAATTCAACCCAAACTTGATTGATCTCTTCATGAATCATTTATATCTTGATTGACCTCCATAAGCTTAGCCAAATCTCATACAAATAAATCCAAAATCAATTGGTTTCTTTATAAACCAATTAATCCTTCATTTATATTCATAAATATAAATGAAACCCACCCTCTAAGGACCAAAAATAAATCAAACTAAATCAATTCCCTACTTAAGCCCTTTTGACCTACATCCTTAAGCTTGATCAAATTTCCTTCCAAATCACTCCAAACTCAAGTGATTTTCTCATGAATCTTTTATATCTTCATTTATACTCCCAAATATAAATGAAATATAAATTCGTATGACCAAAATAAAGTCCAAAATCATACCAAAGCCCAATTCAATCCATTTTAGCCATTTCCTTGGACTTGGCTAAATGCTATCCAAATCAAGCCAAAACCAATGGAATTTCTCTTGAATCAATCATTCCTTCAATCATTTATCTAAATATAAATATAAATAATAATTATCAAACCAAACTCAAGTCAAGCCCAAGTTAGTCCTTTTAGCTTGAAAACTTCAAACAAGCCAAAATCCATTGGACTCCAAATTGATTATAGTTGGATTCATATTTCAATCCTAGGCTTACATATAAGTGGAACTAAACTTGAATCAAGCTAAAACCAAACCAATTGACCCATTTAGATCCACTTAACCCAAAGTGGCCTAAAGGACCTTTTTGAGCCTAGTTTTAATTCAACCAAAATTGGATTGAACCAAGCCCATCCAAATCTCATATCATGATCAACAATCACCCTAAGATGATCAACCACCTTGGATTGGGTCAAACCAAGTCAACTTTGCCCTTTGAACAAGTCAACCTTTAGCCAAAATGAAACCTAAACAAGCCAAAACCCACCATACACTAAATTGATTTAAACCATTGATTCAAACCAACTCATGATCATTGGTTGAACATGACTTGACTCTCAATTAAGCCAAACTAAGTCCAACTGGCCATATGACCCAAGTTGACCCAAATTGGCCTAAAAGGCCAAAATGGGTCTAATCAAGAGCTAACCCAAATTGATTGCAACTAATAGCTTAAGTTCATTCCAAATTGATTATTGAACTTGACCAAAGCCATAATTAAGCTCAATTTGCCCAATTAGTCAAACTTGACCCCAAATTAAATGATTAAATTGGCCAAAATCCAAATTAAATCCAAATTGATTCAAACTAAAGCCTACACTCATTTTAATTGGCCAATTAAACTTGAACCAACACCTAACCCAACCCAGTTTGGTCAACCTAGCCCATTTTACCTATATGAATCCAAGTGAGCCAAAATCAAACATAGGGCAAATTGATTGAAACCACTTGAACTAAAATTCTTCAAATCATCATTTGAACCTAACCCAAGCCTTGGTTTAACCCAATTTGACCAATTGGTCAGCCCAATCCAACATGAACCTATGTGGACCCATTTGATCAAATGAAGCCAAAAACCCATAAAACCAGCCCATGAGACTTTGGTGGCTGACCAAACCTCATCCAAACTGACCCTAAGTCAGCCCAAAGTTATCTCAAAAGCCAAGTGGGCCCCATCCAAGCCATAATCCATTGGTTAAGTCCTATTCATAAAGGATTCCACCCATAAATGGGAAAGTCCACTCTCTCATCACTTTGGTAGCCATCCAACTTCCATGACGAATCCCTAAGCTTCCTAGCCCACCTTAGAGGGAAAAGGACTTTCCATGAACCAAAGGGAGGTGAGCGAACTCACCTCCCATACAAGTTGAGAACCCAAGGGATCAAGAAAACTAAATCAATCAAGATCAAGCCTTGAGCCACCTCCCATGACTTCCTCCAACCCAATCGAACCACGTGGACTCAATTGAGACACCTCCAATGCTCTGATGGTGGTTGGCTAGCCAAAAAATGGGAGGCCATCTAGTCCATCCAACCCAGCAAATCAAGGGGGTATACTCTTCCAATTCGAATGGGAAACACACCAATTCACTTCGTGCAAGCTTCCTAACTCCAAGATGAGCTTCCTTATGAGTTCTAGAGTGATTCCAAGTTTCCCACTTTTGGCATTCTCTCTTCTCATGCGAAACCAAAAAAAAGTAGGCTAGCTTTGATCCTAACTTCACCAATACCCCCACCTGAATCAAATTTCTCATTCCTACACCATCTCTACACCTCGTCGAGACCACCCAAATCATTTCTCGAGCTCCAAATCAACTCCAAGCTCTAGTTCAATCAAAGTTGAATGCCAAGGAGGAGGATCTTGGTCCCTAAGGTAAATCACACCAAATCAAGGCACATGCTGATCAACATGGCTTCATCCCAACTAGTCGAAGCTTCCTCAAGCGTGCGAACTATCGATCTTAACTCCGATGAGGTATTTCCATGAAAATTGATCTTTGGCTTAAGTGTGGTTGGTTCTTTTCAAAGAGAATTTCCATTACATGCAATCTTGATCGTTGGATGTGCTCATATCTTTCCCTTGATGGTGTGAGTTGATTTTGAAGTTCATCCGAGCTTGGGTGAGCTCGGATCAAATGATCCATTATGGATAGACGTTATCGTTCATCACTCGTAGGAAGAAGGATCATGGGTCATCCATTTCATGTGATTAGAACGGACAACTCTGATCAAATCATGCTATATCAAATGAGATTATCCCCTTACACCTCGAGTTTGATCTGCGTCATCCGATCTAAGATTGGACTACATAGATCAATGCTCCACTGCCAACTGACTTGGTGCGCAGACGTGACAGCTTAAATAACCAATGTTGTGGCACCATGTGGAAAGTGCACCATGTTAGCACGCCACGTGGCACCAGCGGGATTAGATTTAATTAAGGATCATTAATTAGATTTTAAGGTTGAAACTTCCATAATTAATAACTAATTGTAGAAAATCCAAAAAAAATGCAAATAATGGCTCATTTTAAAGGTAATTTTAGAGGAAAATTTAAAAAATATATTTGCATTTGATTTTGAATAATAAACATAGCTTAATTATGGTTTAATTAAAAATTTAATTAGCTTAATTACTCTCTAATTATTTAAGTGACTAGTCCCAAAATTTTTGAGATTCATTGAGAGGATGACCTCTGCCTCCTATAATTTTCTTAGAATTTATTACTTGTTAAATTAGAAGAATTGATTAATTAAGCCCTAATTATATTCTTAACTTAATTAAGGGATAATTAAGCATATGAATGATAATTACTTAATTATTTGGACTCTCTAATCACTGTTGAATAGTAAGGAGACTTAGGGAAGTGGATTGGAGCCTCCTTCCTAATCCTTTTCCCAAATTTTCCCTCCCTTTCCAACCAAAGTGCTAATTAAGGATTAATTAATTAATTAATGAATTAATTAGCTAAGTTAAAATCCAAATCACATTAAATCATGCTTGGTTAGGTAGGTGGCTTATGGAATTAGGTTGGGACCTCTTTCCCTATCTTTTTCCCTTAAGCCCATCTCATTTCCAAGATAATTGTTTAACATTGTTAATTAATTAAAGAAAAATGAATTAATGGATTAATCACCTAATTAAGAATCTAATTTCCTTATTTTAATCTTGGGTAGAGCTTGAGTTGTTCAAGAATCTAAAGAGGCTAGTGAAATTATGATTAGCTCACATGTGTGAGAAAATCATGAAAGTAATTAAAATAGTTCCTTAAGCTTAATTAATAAATGATTATGAGCTAATTGAATTAGGCCCCTTTCATTGCATAGGAGCATTGCTATTTACTTCTCAGTGTATTTGCATATTACATTAGCTCATAATTATTTAATCAATTACCTTAAGGTAACATAGGATAGGGTTTAATTAATTGATTTAATTCACACTTTAACCTAATTAATCTACCAAATCAACCTAATTTCTTTTTCTTAAATCAAATTAACTTACACTTGGGGAATGGGATTAGGATTAGTAAATCTTTCTCACACATGTTAAATCAAGTTAAACATAAAATCAAAAGTGACATTAAGAAACTTTGGTTTATTTTAAATAAGCTTATTTAATATGATTATCCTTAGGAATTAGTTGGGTGGAATGAAATTACATGCTTGTGTCTCTTTATTTCTTCCCTATCATATTAAAATGTTGTATGCCACTTGATTCAAGCATTCATTTCTTTAAAAATTAATTAAACATAAATGATTTCCTTTATGCCAAACTTGTATGTGTTGATTTAAATTAATATATGTGTGGCTATTGTCACTATTAAATCTAAATCTACTTTCCAAATCTTATAAACAAGTGATTATATATGCTATAAATGCTAGTTATGAATATATAGGAAATACATATGATTATAGCTTAAATGCATGAAGTAAAGTTCTTTTCTTTCATTCACATATATTGATTTATGTAAGTAAGAATGTTAATGGTTATTTAGTCTAGAGATCCCGAGAATATGAGGCTTTAAGTAGCCCCAAGGAGGTCATTTGATTACCTTACTTCCCTGATTAATAATGGCATGTACTCCATTTGATTTCATTCTTACACATTTCAATATTAGAATTTAAATAAGACTTCACTCCATGTACATAAATTATTTCAATCAAATAAAATACAACTTTTGCATGATTTTCTCTCTTTTATTTGTATGTACATTCATATGTATTTAAGAAAAGCAAATAGCTGGTCTGGACAACCCGAGAATATGAGGCTTTAAGTAGCCCCAAGGAGGTCATTTGATTATCTCACTTCCCTGGTTAACAATGGCATATACTAGCTCATGTCTCTCATACATGTGTGTGTACTTAATTATGGAGTCAAAACCCCTCTTTCTTTACCAAAATACATGAATTTGCAATTATTTAAGTGATAGAATTAATTAATCATGTGATAAAATGCTCTCTTTCTTACATTCATGTATGCAAACTTACATCTATTTGAATACAAATGGTATTTAGTTTGGACATCCCGAGAATACGAGGCTTTAGCTAGCCCCAAGGAGGTTATTTGATTACCTCACTTTCCTGGTTAACAATAACACACACCTTTTTTAACTTCATTCTTATGTATTTTTGCTTAAGATTTTAGATTGAGCTTTAAATTAATATAAAAAAATAATTCAATCAAAAATAAAATATAAACTTTAAATGTACATGTTCATATTCATCATTTAAGTGTGCTAACACATAATGCACGTATAGGTATGCTTAGGACTTAATCATATGCATGTTACATATGATGGGAAGAAATGAATAAACATGTGTTATGTGATAGTAATTAAATCCAATTAATCTTAAGATGCCTTTTTTATTGAACAAGTCTATTTAAAATGAACCTAAACTTAGGATTAATTTAAAATATGTAATAAGCAATTCACTAAAGAGAATTGATTATTAATATCCTTTAGATGTGGCTTAAGGTTGGGATAAGGAAGAGTGATCCTTTCTTTTCTTCTCTTTATAACATTTAGTTGTTAAGATTAAGTCAAGTGGAACAAAAGAAAATATTAAGTTAAAATTCCTAAATTAACTAGATCATTTAAAGTGAAACCATCCTTTACAATTAAATCCTTTCATACTTAGAAAATTATAAGAAAGCCTTGTTAAGGCATACCACACATGCCGTAATGCACACACTTAAGAATTAAGTCACCACTTTTAGCTTTGTGTTAGGGCAGTGCATGGAGTGATGTATGTTTGGTTTTATGATGTATTATTATTATAGACTGGATGTTAGGGTGTATGTTTCATAGACTAGATGTTAGGCTGTGATTAGCCTAATCATATTTTTTGTAGGAGATTAAGTTTAAGGGGTACTTAAAATAAATATGAATGCTCTCTTTTATAGGTTGCTTAATCTCTAAGCATAATCTAAGTTAGGACAGGTGGATTTGGTTACCCATGTGTAGGGTGCTAAGTCCAAATTATTCATATAATTTTTTGGGTTGTATGGTGTGTTTAGCTAACATTTATTTTACAGGTGGATTTGGTTACCCATGTCCAGTTAGATTTACTTTTTTTTACTTTTAATATAACTTTGAATTAGGAATTATGATTAGTATTATGGGGATTAGGTTGAGCAGTGGCAAGATGGACTTGTCCTAGGAGGCCCAGTGATGCCTTCAAAGCAAGCAAACCAAATGAAAAAAATGAAGAAGATATGAAGTATGAAGACCCCCATAGCATTTATTTATTTGTATTTGTAATTATTCTTTCATATACTGGGTTATAGAAGGGTAGAGCTCGACTACCCATTTCTCTTTTCTGGTTGTACGGCGGTACCCGACTGCACCAGCCTTTTATTCTTTTTACATTAGATTTATAAATTGTTTGATGTTTTGTTTTTAATTGCGTAATAGATATAGAACGCCTCTTCTTAGTTTCTTAATTATATGGTGATTTAATGTGTGGCCTAGATCCAGTTAGCCTCTTAGGGAAAAATAAATTTTCTACCCCAACTACAACTCATAACAAGATTTTCTTAATAACTCATAATCTCACATAATGCCTGGGCACTAAATCAAGATAACTAAAAGATTTAGCAACCCCTTAGCTGAATATTGTATGCTTAATATCATGCATCCATATTGCTTCACTCATGCTAAGAGAGGGTTCCCATCCTTGCATGATAGGGGAGAACTTAACCTTTGAGGGTCTCCTCTATGGTGGAAAATACCTCTTTCTTTCTGATTTAACCAATAACCTTATTTCATCATGCATTTAGATAAATAAAAAATTTTATGGCCTTTGTCAAAATAAAGAGACAAAAATTAAATAAAAATTGATATGATTTGCATTAGACTAAGTCATTGTTCATGCATTTAGATAAATAAAAAATTTTATGGCCTTTGTCAAAATAAAGAGACAAAAATTAAATAAAAATTGATATGATTTGCATTAGACTAAGTCATTGTTCATACCACTCATGCTCTAGTCTCTTGGGGAGTGGGTTTAAGGACTGTTGTGTCTTTATAAATAATAACAATCCAACCATCTTGCAAAATCATATGACTTGACCACATAATTTTAAAGTGTAGGAGAAGTTAGCTAGCTACCACTCCAAGCGGTTATAAGTCCAACAGTCAAGTGGTTTATCCTTTCTTGTAGAGGTAAACCATATACCCATCTTCACTTAGACTTAGGTCATACTTTGGCTTATGCCAATGCTCCCTAGATTTAAGATTCATGGTTGTTGTTTCCTTCAAGCTACTAGCATAAATCCTCACCTCTTAAGCATTTCCACAACCTTGTGTTGGTGGATTATAAATCTTTGCTTTCCAATAAAATGTCAACCTCAACTAAATTGATCATCTCAATTTTAAACATATAAAGCCCAACCATAAGATAGATTGAAATGCTCACTAGGCTTCCTAGTATCATGAGCATTTTCTACTCATCTCCTTTGACTTCAATAATAAGTCTCTCATTTTTGATCTATCACATTTGATTTTTTTAACATAGCCAATTTATTGATGGTCTTATCATTGAAATCTTTGGAGATAATAATTACCTACTTAAATGAGAGTATTCCTAAGAACTCACCTTCCTTAGAATGTAATTAACTATGGGGCTTTCCCCCATAGGGAACTTTAGAACCCGATCTAAATAAACCCTACTTTATTCATCGATGTAAAGTAGGAAAAAAAATCTCTGGTATATTTGAAGACCCATCATGCTTTAGGAATCTTTATTAGGTTATTAGGTCCATGGAAGGGTGATGCCTCTATCTTTCGAGATAGTACATCATACCTTAATATTGTGATTGATCACTTCAATAAGCACACCCTCAGATCTGTGTGGTGTCCCCCATACACACATCAGAAATAAACACCATAGACCCTATAATAATAAATTTTGATTAGGGTTCTAAACACAGTGTTTTTTTTCATTTTCAAGTGCCAACTTAATTTAATTATAGCCAGATGTGTCATCTATGAATGAGAAGATTGTATGAGATGAGAAAATGTCCACCATCAACTGCAATATAAGTAATTGGAACTCATCTTTAGGATATGCATTATTACGATCCTTAAAATTGACACATATGTGAATTTGGTCATTTTTCTTCTTAATTGGGATGATGCTAGCCAACCATGTGGGGAATTTTTCTTTCCAAATGAAACTAATATTGATTAGCTTCTTTACTTCTGAAATGACCCATTTCTCATTGTCAACTCGCATGTGTCTAGGAGCTTGCTTGATAGGGATCATGTCAGGCTGGATTGCTAGTTTATGAACGACGATTTTGAGAGCTAATCCTGACATTTCTTCATAGCTCCATGGGAAGCAATTTCTAAACTTTAAGCGAACCCTAACTAAGTTATTAGTTTTAGTTTGAATCAATAAAGAATTGATATATGCTGGGCATGAATAATCTTTAATTCCCAAGTTGATCTCCTTTAGCTCGTTGACTTGATCTCTTTCTTAAGTTATGGGGTTGCGGTGCATCCCTAACATGGAGGTCATCTAGATGATTTGAAGTTTCTAAATACACCTTTTCATATTATTTGGCATTATTAAAAAAAACCTATTAAACTCCAGGTGGTTGGTGACAACTAGGCAGTACTCATCAACATCAACTTAACCCATAATACCAAAACCTAGTCTTCATCTTGATTGAGAGTTGTTGAATTTATTATTTCATAGTTTTTTAAAGTACTTTGACTTGTACTTAAATGATGTATGTGAAATTAAATATTTTTTTCTAAATTTAAAACATAAGGCTAGTACCATTTAAAAGGTGGTTCTATTAATTTTTTGAATGAATTATCCTTAAGCTCTACATTAACTTCTAAGCTTGAGGATGATGCTCCTAGATAAAATCCCTATGGTATAGCATCTATATGTAGTTTAAGACCAACCTTAACTTCCAAACCCTTAATATTTTATGGTGAAAGTGGGGTTAAAGTTAAGGTTCTTACATGATATATCATAGTTTCATATAATAAAGATTCAGATACACCTATGCATTATTTAGAGACCCTATCCTCATCATTGTCTAGCTCAAATGTCACTTCCATCTGAGTCTTCTAGAATAGGGAAGTGGTTGGTGTGCTCACTACAAAAGACTTATCCTTTGAAATAGATTCTAAGTCTATGTAGATCATTGGTGTATCCCTTAATGCTGGGATAAATCTCTAAGTAGGAGGTAGATATGGAGGTCTCCCTCCCCTGGCACTTCCTTTGAGCTTGCCTCTTTTTTTCACCTAGAGGAGGTCAAAATATCTCACCCACTCATTAGAAAAGAGTGGTGAAATGTGGGTGGAATGCAATGTCAGGCTCTACTTCATCCCCCAGATCTTCTTCTCTCTCTTTTCTTTTCTTTTTTCTTTTTTTATCCTTTCCTTTATTGTTTTTTTTTCTTTCTTTTATTTTTCATTTTAAATTAATTCATGAGAACACTTTATTTCTTGGGGAGATAGTAGGTTGTGTCTTTATAAATCATGACCTCATGTACTGAGAATAGCTTTAGATCTCCTTTGTAATAGTACTCTAAGCCATCTCATATAAACTTGATGCACCAGTGGAGTGAGGATGGTACCATGTTGTTCTCATGAATCCATTGTCACCCTAGTAAAGCATTAAAAGATGTATTTGAATCTAATATATGAAACTTAGCCTCAATCTTTCACTCGTTTATCTTCAAAAGTAGTGTGATGGAGTATAAGGCCCTCTTTCTTTGCTCATTGAATCCTTTCAATATCATTTTTTTATTTCAATCCTCAAAAGGCAAGGGTTCTTAGGCTCATGATATTGACCGATGCACCTAGGTCAACAAATACTTTAGATAGTCTAAACTAGACAGCATCATCTATAATATATAAAGGGAAATATCCTCTATCATCCCAAGTAGTAAGTCTTCATTTGAAAAGGTGACTCTTAGGACTTCCTTTGAGAAACACGCCTCTTCTTCAGTTGGACTCATAGCAACCAACTGAGCTAAGCATATTTTAGGATCAAGTAATGGTTTGATTAATGAATCTCTCATCTCTTTGGATAACATAAGGGTATCATATGTGCTTAGCTTAGCTAGCAACTTTCTTAGATGTGCTAAGACATTGTAGTCAATTTTGGGCTAGCACTCGATTTAGCATATCCAAAGGTGGAGCATCTTGTGGAGGGGCTATCTGCTCACTAAAACTAATGACTTGTTTACCCTTATCTTGAGGTGCTATCCTAGGAAGTAGAACTTTACCATTTTGGACACTAACTTCAGTTATTTCTTAAAATGGAGGGCTTGTAGTGAGTTCTACCTTCATATAGTGTATACCTATAGGTTCTCTTAGAGGATCTTCAAAGTCAGATAACTTCAAATTTGTCTCAAGTGGTGAACCTTGAAGATACAGAAAAAAAATCCATTTTTGAATCAAAGAGAAAATGATCAAAATTATTTAGATCATTATTATGACTTAAAGAGCTTTTAATAGGAATGAAATCACTAAGATCATAAAAAAGATAAGATGTAAGTGGAATCTTTCTTCTTCATTGATTTAGTTGATTTTAGTGGTACAAACTAGAAATCATATACAATAAGTGGCATGAGTGTCTTGGTACCATCATCTATGGATACAATGCTCCTAGAGGTAATGGAGGAGCTTGTAGTGGTAGTGGCTGTAGTAGTTGAGGTAGATGCTGGACTTAGGTAGTGGTTGTGCTAATGGACTATCCCAGGCATGTGGTGGCTACTACTGCTACATGGACCCCACCTTGTTCAAGTTATCCCTCATAATTGGTAGACCTTCTGAGGCATTGGAGGTCCGAGCTAATTAGGTAACTGCATATAAAATTTCTTGATTTTAGAGATAATCATTTTAGAGGTACAAAACAAAAAAAATGTCCCAACTGTTATTAGTCTTAAGAGGATATAGTGATTCCCCAGAGATTACTTTAATAGAACTAGAAGGTTATTCTACAAAATATTCATTGGGTATCAAGATCGCTCCTAATTTATAACTATGTTCAAGCCAATCCTTGAAAGTAAAGCAATCCTCTAAGACATAGCCTAGCATACGATGGTAAGGGAAGAAGTTAAAATCATCGTTCATGCTCACTTCCTATGGCTTCTTAGGCTTGGATAGCTTCTTATAGCTTTTTAAAGATCTTTCTAACTACCTCCCTTTTAAATGAACATAGTTTGTTGTGTTTGTCTGCAAGAGTAGGTAGAAAAATGTTACTTGATTGAAGATACTGATATCACTGCTATGGAGGCTATTGTGGTGACTGAGGAGGTGGAAGAGGTAGTGAAAGTGGAGGTTGTTAAGCTCTAAAACTCTTGAAGCGCAATCTCATGGGTTTCTTCCTCTTATCCTCATCTGACACAACCCCTGCTTCTTCTCAAATACTTTTTGAGGCTTTGGCTTGCATTATTAGTCAAAGAAGGGTAACTATTTGGCTCCTCTTATAGGTTAGCTGTCGTGCTGATTAGCTTCTTAAATATTTTTATGATAAATCCCTTAAGCATGAAATCGATCGGGCCATGAATATTCTTGAGAAGAATTCTCTTATAGCAATGGTTCATATTTTATACTCAGGTTATGCCACCTAAGAATATAATCAATTAAAGGCTCATTGGGATTTTGTTTATGTACAACAGTTAGCCTCTATTGAGATCCCTCAAATCCCTTGATGAATAATTGCTCTAGCTCTGCAAAAGATTTCACCAAACCGTTGGACAATTTAACATACCAATCAAAAGTGACCCCAAAAAGGTGGCTAACAAATTATCAGAAGAGTATGTTGTCATTTCCACCTGTATTGTAGTAACTAGCCTTGAAGTGTGTAATATGTTACTTAGGGTTTCCACTGCCATCAAATACTGTGAAGGATGGTTACATAAAACCCTTAGGGTATTATTGACCTCACTTTTAGAGTGAGGATTCAATCTCCCCATCATAGATCTAGGAGTTTTCTAGACACTAAGAGTTCCTTAGTCATAGGATACTTCTAGTGATTAAGTAAACACTTATTCTAAACCTAGAGATTTAGGAGGATTAGCCTTAGGTTATGTCATGACTTAAGAGTTAGGTAAACTTACCTAGCCTAGAGCTTAACAAAAGCCATGCCTATCTCTTTAGCCAAATCCAAATTCCAAATCAATTTCAACCAAAACCCAATCCCAATTATATCCAAACTCTAAACCAAAGCCCATTATTCAATCCTATGGACTTCACCAAAATCCCTTCAATCTAAACTTAACTTAATTTATTTTCTCATAATCAATTCAATCCTTCAATCATCATTCCAAACTCCATCAAAATCTACAATCAAAACTAATCAAACCCAAAATCAATTCAACTCAATCTAACTTAACCTATTTGACCTAAAATATTCAAATGAGTCAAAACCCAACTAAACCCAAACTAATTGCAATTTAAGCCATCAACCAATCTGAAATCAATATTCAAACTCAGCTCAACTTGATTTAGCTCAAAACCAATTCACTAGACCCATTATGCTTACTTGACCCAAAGTGACCTAAAGGACCCATTTGAGCCAAACTACAATCCAACCAAATTGGATTGAACCAAATCATCCAAAACCTCCTACAATGATTGTTAATCATCCTTAAATGATCAATTACAATCAATTAGGTTAAAACAAGTCAATTTGGACATTTGACCAAATTAACCTAATTAACCTATATGAGCCAAAAGAACCAAATCTTATCCTACACCAAATCAACTAAAACTAATGATTCATACCAACATAAAATCAATCCTTGAACATGACTTGACCATCAATTTAGCCAAACCAAACCCAATTGGCCCTTTGATCCCAGTTGACCCAATTTGTCCTAAAGGTAAAAATTGGGTCAAATTAAAATCTAATATAAAATGATTGCAACCAATGACTCAAATCCATTTCAAATTGACTATTGAATATGACTAAATCCTTGATTGAGTCCAATTTGACTAATTGAATCCAATTGACCCATTTAGCCCAAATTGACCTAAAGGGCCAATTTGGCCTAAATCATTCATAAATCCAAATTGATTGAAATCAAAGCCTACAATCTTTCTCAAATGATCAATTAAATATAAACCAATGCCTAACCCAAGCCAATTTGGCTAATTTGGCCAAATTGATCAACTTAGCCCATTTGACCCATATGAACTCAAATGGGTCAAATTCAAATCCAAGCTAAATTAAACTAAACCAATTGAACCAAAACATTCCAAATACTCATTTAGAGTTGACCCAAGCCTTGGTTTGACCCCAATTGGTCAGCTGGACCCAACCTAGCTCAATTTAACCCATGAATTTAACCTACATGGGTTAAATTGAGCCAAACCCATTCAAACTAAGCCCAAACCCATTGAAACTTGGCATGACCTATCCTTAGGTTAGCCCAAATCCAACCCAACCCATGTCCAACCTGAATTGATCAGTTACCCAATGGATAAAGCCTCCCACATGAGACAAAACCCACATTTTGGTTGTTAAACCCACTTTCCTCCCCTTGGTAGCCACCCTAAGCTCTAAATGAACACAATGACCACTGGCTCATTTGACCCAAAGTGGTTTGGGTCAGCCATGAGCCAGGTGGAGGTGACCTAACCTCTTCAAACCTATTAGAACACTTGTAAACCCAAGGAAAACCACCTCAACCCATGGCAACCACTCCTCTTCCCATGGCCACTCAAACTGACATTGATTCCCTATCACCCATGGCGGCCTGCGTCGACCGAACAGCCACAAGAGGCCAAAGTAATCCCATCCATTCGATTTTAGGGAGGAGGGGGTATCCCTCTCATTCCATTTAAATCAAACAATTGAGCTATCAGAGCTTGAGCACTTAGAGATGAACTCTCCTAAGTGCTTCCTGAGCTCCCTAAGCCTTCCCATCACATCGATGATGAAATCAAGCTTGCCCAAAATAGGACAAGGATCAACTCCATCCAACTCCCCCAAACCACAATAATTTTTAAATTAACTCATCCCACACATTCACCAAGCTCCAACAAGGCGAAAAGAATCTTCAAGCCATCTTCTTAGTAGGGCTTCGTCTCTTTAAGATGAGGCTACTTCAGTCAGTTAGCTGCCGATTCTGAGCTCCAATGAGGTAAATTCTGATAAATAGTTCTATTTTCAATTTTTGTTTGTCCTTTTTGAATAAAATTGTAATGCCAATTCTCACCATTAGATCCTTCTAGATCCCTCCTGTAAACATTTTGGATCGATCTCAAGCCTCCATGAGCTCTAGCGAGCTCGGATCGAGCAGAGGAAGGTGGACGGTGTCCATCTTCCGTCACTCGAGGGATGAAGGATCATCCGCCTTCTATTCCATGTGATTGGAATGGACGGTCATGATTATTTGCTATATTTAATCTTAATTTAATCCTTAAGACTGCAGGATTAATTCTCACCATCAATCTTAAATTAGATAGTGGGGACGAAAGCATGCCCACCACCGCCACATCAACGCCATGTTAGATGATTTAAATAACAAATCCCACAATGCCAAAAGGAAAGCATTGCAACTTCAGTGATCCACATGGTGCAGATGGGATTAGGGGTTAATTAGGATTAATAATTCATTTTAATCACTGAAAGTTCATAAAATCATAAGTAATTATAGAAAAATCCAAAAAATAGAAATAAATACTCATTGGAAAGGTAAAACATATAAGATTTTATTAAAAATATTTTGATTTGATTTTGAATAGTGATTGAGGCTTAAAGAGTTTAAATATTTTCTTAATTATCTTAATTGAGCCTTAATTACTTGTTCAATTGATTCCAAACTTTATGTGTTGATTTAATGGGATGACCTCTGCCTCCCATGATTTTCTTAGAATTTATTGCCTAGGTAATTAGGGGAATTGATAATTCAAATCTTAATTACTCTCTTAATCTAATTAATAATTAATTAGTATTACAAATAGCAAAAATTAATTAATTAAAACTCATTAATCACTAATCAATAGTGGGGTGATGAGGGAGAGTGATTAGGACCTCTTTCATAATTATTTTCCCAAATCCATTTCATTAAAAAGAGTTAATTAATGTGAGATATAATTAAGGAGTTAATTAATCAATTAAATGGCTAAATAAAATCAAATTGAAATGTTAATCACATCATATAATTAACAATTGAACTAAGGGTTCCTCTTTATGTGTTTAATAACATAAAGACCCTTATTATGATTAACCCATAAGTGTGGAAAAATCATAAAAGTACTTAACTAGGTTCTTTAACTTAGTAAACTTTAATTATGAACCAATTGCATTAGGTCCTTTAGGAGCATTGCAATTTTATTTTCTCACATGTTCATATCATCTACGGCTCATGATTAAATGGTTAATCAAATTAAAGAAGCATAGGAAAGGGTAATTAAGTGATTTGATTAATGATCCAACTTAATCAATTCATAAAATCCATCTAATTATCTTTCCTTAAATAAATTATGATTACTAACTTGGGAATGGGATTAAAATAACAAATGATAATCTCTCTTCTCCAAGTTCAATCCAAATCCAAAAATTAAATTAATAAGATGCTTTGGTTTTCTTTAAATGGTTTTATTTAATGTGATTTTCCTTGGGAGTTAGTGTAGTTGAATGAATCATTTGGTTGTGTTTAGCTTTTTCTTTTCAATCACTTTAAATGTTGTATGCCATGTGATCCCATGCATTCATGCTTTTCAAATTCAAATTAATCAAATGAAATCTATTTATGTAAGCTTGCATGTGTTGGCTTAATTTATTATATATGTAGCTATTATCACTATTAAACTCAAATGTATTTTTCAAAGTGTATAAATTGATAACAATGTTTGGAATGATAATAGTTATGAATACATATAAGGCTTGCATGTGTTTATAGTTTAAGCATGTTAATGTGAAACTCTCTTTCTTATGATTCATATATAGATTTTCATAGATTTGAATGATGATGGGTATATAGTCTAGACATCCTGGGAATATGAGATTTTAAGTAGACCCAAGGAGGTCATTTGATTATCTCACTTCCCTGGTTAATAAAGGCACGTACTCATTTAATATCATCCCTACATATGTTTGTATTACAATTTGGATAGAGCTTTAATTCACATGTATAAATATTTCAATCGAACAAAATACAATCTTTTGCATGATTTTCTTTCTTCCAATTATGTATATATTTACATGTATTTAAGATAGCAAGTATATCGTCTGGATATTTCAAGAATACGAGGCTTTAAGTAGCCCCACGGAGGTCATTTGATTATCTCACTCCCCTGGTTAACAATGGCACATACTTGCTTACATCTTTTATACATGTGTATGTCTATTTGATTAAAGGATGATAATCATCTTTTTCATTAAAAGTACATACTTCCATAGCTACTTAAATCACTAAAAATATATTACATGTAAAGGTAGTACTCTCTTTCTTATGATTCATATATAGATTTACATATGTTTGAATACTAATAAGTATATAGTCTAGATATCCCGAGATTACGAGGTTTTAAGTAGCCCCAAGGAGGTCATTTGATTATCTCATTTCCGTAGTTAACAAAGGCACGTACTTATTTAATTTCATTCTCATGTATATTTGTATTAGAATTTGGATAGAGCTTTAATTTACATGTATGAGTAATTCAATCAAACAAAATATAATTACCAAATATATGTATTCATTCATCATTCAAGCGTGCTTAAATATATTGAATGTCTAGGTATGCTAAGTGTTAAATCATATGCATGTTATGGGTGATGAAAAAGAATGGCATACATGTTTCATGTGATAGTAGTTCAATTACATTAATCTTAAGACACTCTTTCATGTTGAATAGGATTCTTTAAGGTTAACATGAACTTAAGATTAATAAAAATATTTAATAAGCCATTCACTAAAAGAAACTAAATCATAAAAATGTGCCTTTAGGAAATAACCTAAGCTAGGGATGAAGAAGGTTAAGCCCCTTTCTTCTCTTTACAACATTGAGATTCTAAGTGTAAACCAAATGGAACAAAGTAAAACACAAATTAAAATTTGCAAATTATCTAAACAACTTGAAATAAAACCAACCTTCATGTTAACTTAAATAATTCTCAAATTTAGAGAATCATAATTCAAATGTTTAGCTAAGACATACTACACAAAGCCTTAATACACACATCAGAATTAACCACCACTTTTAGTCCTAAGTTAAGACAGTGTATGTATGATGTTATTTTTTATTTTGTGATGTAATCTTCTAGACTGAATGTTAGGGTGTATGACTCGTAGACTGGATGTTAGGTTGTTATGAGCCTAATCTTTCTTTCTATAGGAGATTATACTTAAGGGGCTACTCATAGATAAATATAAATGTCCTCTTTTCAAGTTGCTTAAGCCCCTAAGCATAATCCAAGTTAGGATAGATGAGCTTTGTTACCTATATGCAGGGTGCTAAGTCCAAATTATAAATATAACTACTTGGGAATGTATGTATGTTTAGCTAACCTCTATTTTATAGGTATAGTTAGATTTACTTTCTATAAAGAATGTAATTTTGCAATAGGCTGAGCAGTGGCTAGAAGGCTTAGTCTTGGGGGTGCCCTATGATGCCTTGAAGCAAATCCAATCAAAACAAAAGATAAGGATGAAGAAATAAAGAATAAAGATCCCCATAGTATATATTCAATTTCAATTGTAGTTATTCTTTTGTAATCCGAGTTGTATAAGGTTAAAGCTCGGCTTCACAATTTTCTCTTTTTCGGGGTGTATGATGGTGCCCGGCCGCACAGGCCTTTTTTTTTTTATAGAATCTAGTCATGTTTGATTGATGTTATGTTTAGATTTCACAATAAAATTATATGCTTTACAAAGTTTCTTAATTTTTGATGATTGTATGTGTGGCTTAGCAGTAGGCTCTTAGGAAAAAATTAATTTTCCTACCCCAATCAATAACTCATAATTGAATTTTAAATCAACTCATAACCTCACTTTAAGGCCTAGGTTATAAATAAGATAACCAAAAGATTTATAAACCACTTAGTTGAATGGTGTATGTGATAATATCATGCATATCATCTTGTTTCCAATCTTGAATAGGTAGGGTCTCCACTCTTGCATGATAGGGGAATGTTTGATCTGTGAGGGCATCCCTTGTAGTAGAGAACACATACTCCTATTGATTTAGCTAATAATCTAATTTCATCATGTATTTAGGCATAAAATATCCTAAGCCTTTGTCCAAAATATTGTGTCAAAAATAATTTAAAATTTGAAAAGATGTTGCATTTTTAGACTAAGTCATATGTTAATATCACTCATGCTCTAATCTCTTAGGGAATGGGTTTAGGACTTTAGTTACTTTCACAATTAAATAACAAAGTCTAACCATCTTGCAATTTCATAAGACTAGACTACATTGTTGTAAGTCCAAAAGTCGGGCGAGTTTATCCTCTCTTATGGAGATGAACCTTTATGTCCACCCTTTGCTTAGATTTAGGTCGTGCTTTAGCTTGTGCTAAAGCTCCCTAGATTTAGGATCTAAGATTATTTGTTTCCTTCAGGATATGAGCATAAATCCCCACCTCTTAGACATTTCCATAATCTTGTGTTAGTGGATTAGAAGCCCTAGCAATCTAATAAAATTTTAACTCAAACAAAATAAATTATCTCACTTTCCAAAATATAAAGCCTCACCGTAGGATATGTTGAAGTGCTTACTAGGCTTCTCAGTATCATGAGCACTTCTAACTTACCTTCCTTTGGATTCTAAAATAAGTCTTCTAATTGAGCAATCCCATTTGATTTTTTAAAATTATCAATCCTTTGATAGTCTTAACCTTAAAATCTTTGGAGATAATAGTTGACTACTTTAATCGAGAGTATTCCTAGGAAATCACATTTCCTATGATGTGATTAACTATGAAGGCTTTCCTCCATAGGGAACTAAAGGATCTGACATAAAATAAACTCTACTTTACTTTTCCATGTAAGGTGGGGAGAAAGATCTCTGGTATATTCGAAGACCCATCATGTCGTAGGGGTCCTTATTAGGTGATTAGGTCCATTATAGAGTGATATCTCTATCTTTCAAGATAGTTTATCATACAATAATGTCATACCCAAATATCTTCAATGAGTACCCCCTACGATCTATGTGGTGTGCACATGACCATCCAAAAATAAACACCACAGGTATTGGACTACATCAAATTTCTCTAGGTAGGGTCTACCCTTTGGAATAGATGATCTCCCTTGGGATTATGCCAACTCCTCCTTTACCTAATGTTCTATCATCTATTCAATATCCCTTTATTGGATTACTATGCTATATGTTTTTTCTATGAAGACTGTCAATATCTTCTTCTAATGGAGTGGTGTTCTTTTATCGATCTATAGTAAGAACCAACTCTGGCCTATCTGTCTCTATAGGGGTAGACTGAGGTGCTAGTATCTAACCCCAGAGAGCTAACACTACTAACATTAACTTCTCCATCCTCCTCTTTATTTGGAAATCTGATTGTTCTTTAATTTAAGTTAATGAAAAAGGTACTGAGTTGAGTATGATGCCTCATGTTTCTCAACTATAGCTTCTTGAACAACAGTGTTGTGATGCCACTCTTAATGGGAGGAGGTCCTAGTCTCTACCTTATGGGCCTCTACTATGTCATCCAAGAGGTCATTTTCATCCATGTCAAAGTTGACTTGCTTTTCATCGCTCCCATCTCTTTCCATTTCCTTTATGGTTGCCTTATACTCAGTTATAATCCCCTTAAAAGAATAACTATCTTTATTTATAAAATCAATAGGGATGTATCCAATGTGATAGTCTTCTACTATGTGAACTTCTATGGAAGGGTGACACTGGAAATCTTGGGCTGAAGATGTACTGACCATAACTGGCTCTACTGACATATGGTCCTCCCCTTCATCCTTTTTCTTCTCTTCCGTCTCCTCTCCCTATTGGATTGGTAAAGCAATAGAAACACTCATAGCCCACCACTCCTTCTTCTCCATTGATGATGTGGAAGGCCGAATAGGGGCCTCACCAAGGGTGAGGATTTCCCTCCAAATGTAGACTTGATACTTGGTGGGGATTTTGGATGGTGGGACATGAACAGGTGATGGTGGAAGGTGAGTCAAGCAGTGATGAGAAGGTGGTGGCATTGGTTGTACCTCTATCAAGGATCTCCTCCTTTAATTGGAACCAGTGAGAACTATATTGTTTGAATGATAAACTCTGTTAGCTCATTAATCAGGGTAGAGGTCAACTAATGATGAGGTCGCCAACTACCAGGCAAACCTCTTCTTGTATCTCTTGCTCACTTAAGTTGCTACTTTGGCCTCCATGGCCCTCTCTTTATGGATATAATCTCTAACACTCCTAGTTATCACTTGTCTCAAGTCATGAATCATGGTGGACTCTGAGCATCCATGGGCTCTCCCTACTCTCCTGAGCACGAACCTCAAACCAGTATAGAGCTTCCTCCTCTTCCTAGCTAATGTCTCATTCTCCATAGATCATGGGGGTAATGCTGCTATCTTTCTGACATCTTCCTCTCTCTCTCTCTCTCTCTCTCTCTCTCTCTCTCTCTTTATAGCTTAAAGTGGATAAACCTACTACCACCAAGAAAGGGAGAGGTCTCATGAGGGGAACCATCCTCAACTACAAGGGAGGTAGACTCAACCTTCTTGGGTATCCTATCATAATATCTCTTCAACTTATGATTCTTATTGTAGCGCTATATCTTGGTCAAAGGGACATAACGGAGCTAGAACCAACCTCAAAAGTAGACAGGACAATCTCTGACACAAGTATCCCTCTTCTTTGGAGGCTGGGGTTATCTTTAAGGCGATTCTAGTCTTAGTGGTGGACACAACAAGTACTCATAGCAGGGGAACCTCTATGGTTTTCTTATTCAAAGAGAGAAACTTAGTGTCAGACTGTAGGTGAAATTTAAGAAGTGGATTCTTGTTAGCCACCTCCTCCTCGCTGATGGTACTAAGGGCTAGGATATCATAAGTGATCTTAAAATGCTTGAAGTCTATGTCAAACTTGATGATGGCTGCTGTGGTGAGTATGGCCTGATCCATGGCCAAATGTACACTATAGAAAAGAAAAAAAAAAGAGCTTTTAGATGACACAATTGTTGTTATTGTTGTTGCTTGCAGATGGAAAGTTTGATGGTTTGTCTCTGTTCAAAGAGAGAATAAAGGGTTAGTGAACCTAATTTCTTTTATAATTTGAGTTTTTTTTTTTTTGCATATGAACATCCATCTAATAAATTTGGTTATGCTAGATGGGTTTCATAAATTAGAGAGATTTTATTTTGAAAGAGAGACTTTAATTTTGAACCTCACTATGAAGTGGGTTCAATGAATTTTTGGAAAGATCACTTAACCTAATTTGCCTAATTTTGGGTATGATAATAGGTTCAATGACTTGATAATTTCTTTAGAGTTGCATGATTGATATATATATATATATATATATATATATATATATATATATATATATATATATATATATATATATATATATATATATATATATATATATATGATTTAACTCCACCTATTAGGGACTTAATAGGGGTTCTAGGACATACTGGATTAAGGTTTTAGAATCAAAGGAGATGTTGTTAACACTTGTCTAAGGTTGAAATGGACAAGAAATCTAATGGAAAGAAAGGTAGTCTTGGTCCTATAAAAAACATTAGTTTATTATCGATATTTAGAGATAATAATTGACAACTAAAGATTGAGAGAAGAACTATCCCAAGTGGAGTCGCTAGAAAAATCTAAGGTGTTAGTATTTGGAGTCTTAGGGACACCACACAAATCTTAAAATATACTTGTTAGAATGATTGAGTGCGGCATCTAAAAAATGACATACTATCTCGAAAGATAGAAACACCATCCTATAATGAACTCAATCTTCTAATAAGGACTCCAAAGGTAGATGGGTTTACAAATACCAAAGATCTTTCTCTCGCTTTATATGGATGAAGTAAAGTAGGGTTTATTTTATACCAAGTTCTTAATTTCTCTATGCAGGGACCTCCAGAGTTAATTACATCCTAGAAAATGATGATTTCTTAAGAATACTCTTGATTAAAATAGTCAATTAATATCTCCAAAGATTTCAAAATTTTGATATCAAAGAATTAGTAATTATCGAGAAACAAATGGGAAGAATCAAAATAAGAAGAGTTCTTAACGGATTCTGAAGGAGGATAAGTAGGAAGCACTAATGATACTAGGAAGTGAGCATTTTAGTCTATCCTATAGTGAGGCTTTATATTTTTGAGGGGGAAAAGTTATGTTTATTTAATGTTTTCATTAAAATGCTAAGACTTAGATTCTAACAATACAAAATCATGGAAATACTTAAGATGTGAGGACCTATGCTCATAGTGAAAGAAAAATAATCAACCTTTGAACTTACATCTAAAGTGAGCTAGCACAAGTTAAGAGCTTGACCCAATTCTACTCGATAAGGTGGGATATATTGATTCACTTCCACTAGAGAGGATGAACCGATCTTGACTTTTCTGAACTTATAATCGCCTAGAGTGACCATCAACTAACACCTCTTATAATTTAATACAATGTGGGTTGGTCTTATATAAATACAAGATTGCTTGATTGTTATTTATTAGGAAAAAAAATATAGCATCCTAAACTCACTCCCTAAGAGACTAGATTATGATTTATGTGCAAATTGTGCCTTAGACTAATGTGATAAAATTTACAAATTTTTATTTCATTTTTACTCATCATTTTAGAATTAGTCTTGTGAAAGTTTTATGTATACATGCATGATGAAATACAGTTATTGTCTAAATTAATGGGAAGGGGTGTTCTCTACTATAAGGTACTGCTCTCACAAGTCAAGCCTTATATCTTATCATGCAAGAGTGGTGACCCCCTATTTATAAGAGAAGACATAATATGTATGCATGTTGTTATATCATTCAACCATATAGCTAATGGGTTGCTAAATCTTTTTTTCTTTGATTAGAATCATAGGCTTTAGAGTGAGGTTATGAATTATTAAAATTTAATTAAAGTTAATTAGTCGAAGTAGAAAATTTAAGTTTATTAAAGAACTTATTGCATCCATGCCATTCAACAAGCATTCAAACTTAAGAGCCTATGTAAATCATGCCTTTTTTTATTGCATAATAAATGTAAATGCATCAAACAAACATTATTGATTGAAGGAATAAGAGCCCAGTGTGGTCAAGTACCATAGTACACCTTGGAAAAGAAAAAAGATGGGTAGCCAACCTCTACCCTTATATAGCTTGGATTATAATTAATTTATAAATAAAAATAAAGCTATATGGGTCTTCAATCTTCATCTTCAATTTCACTTCTTTGATTTGAGCACTTTAGGCATCACATGGTCTCCTAGGTCTAAGCCTTCTAGCCATTGCTTATCCTAAACCCCATAGCTCTAATCATACTCTTATTACAAAAATTATATTTTTATGAAAATAAATATAACTATATCTGTAAAATAAAAGTTAGCTTAACATACATTCAAGCCAAATAGTTATATTTCACACATTTGGACTCAACACCCTGCCTTGGGTTACCAAGCCTACCTGTCCTAATGGATTATGCTTAAGGACTTAAGTAGCACCTGTAAGAAATAAGCATTAATATTTTTATTATTATAGCAGTCCCTTAAGCACGATCCCCTACAGAAAATTTTATTAGTTTAGTATCACCTTAACTTCCAAATTACACACATACAACCCTAACATCCAGTCTAAAATATCATATCATCAAAGAAAATATCACATCATCACAATAAGCACTAGCCTAACTTAAGACTAGGATTGTTGACCTAGTATTCTAATATGTGTGCTAGGTTTAGTGCAGTATCTCATGATTGGGCTTTAATTTTTAGAGTTGTCTAGTGATGAATGTTTAAATGTTTATTATGGATGATTACACTTTAAGTAATTAATAATTTTAAATGGGTTTTAGACTTAAACCTCTAATTTCATTTTGGGTTTCACTTTGATTTGGAATAATAAAGAGAGAAAGAAAGAAAAAATCTCCACCTTTATCTATAACCTTAGGTTGAATCTAAGAAATGAATTCTTATGATTTTTAATCCTCTTAATGAAATATAATAAATCTTTTTATTAAACTCTATGTTTGGATTTGACTTAAGAGATTTTATCTAAACATGAAAGGGATCTTAGAATTAATAAGACTAAGCCATAATTAATTTGATGACATTTTCTTGACTTTTCTTCATTATTCTTTAATATTCATTTAATTAAATAATATACTTAGTTGAATAACTAAATTTAATAAATATACATATATATTTTAATTATTCCACACTTGATATATGAATGAATTGATGTACTTTTATATTAATTTGATGCTTAAATTTTATAGAAAAAGCTAATTTAATTATACCTTATACACATACATACACAGAAATATTTTGAATTTATGCAAGTAAATGTCATTATTGAACTAGAGAAGTAAGGTAATCAGAGACCCCTTAAGACTACTAGATGTCTCATGCTCCCAAGATGTCCAGATTATATACTTGTTAATTCATATACATATGCATACATAAATGGACATATCAATAAAATTATCAAAATTTTAAGATATTTCAGATATATAGGTGAAAATTATTTTACCTTAATATGTATTTCGCTATAAATCTCAAGGTACATGCCTTTGTTCTACCAAAAGTACGAGGTATCAAGATCTCCTTCAAACTAATAGTCATATGACCTCGAGTTTTCAGACTATATACCTTTCAAATTGTAGTTCATGCATATAGGAATTAAGTTTAAATTTAAATTATTCACATTGATTTATATCTAAATTAATAGACATATTTTAATTAATTGATAAAATACATTGAAATCTATTAGTGATAATAGTCACACTATTTAATTCAATGATATTAAATGTAATCTTTTTATTTTTGTTTTCTTATTATTACTATTAGTTTTTTTGAAAACATGAATGCATGAACATATGAAATATAAATTTATGAATAATTGAAGCAAGCAATTAAACACTATCAAATAACCTGTTTGGATTCATTAATTACTAAGCACATTCATATTAAGATAGGCACCCTTACGCCTAGTCAAATTTATTAAAAATTGATTTTTTTAATTTTTTAATTCTAAAGACAAGAGAAAATCATTAAAATTATCTCTTGACCCATCTCTATTCATTAAGTGATTTAAAAGTAATTTAGATAATTTTTATGGATTAATTAAGCTTAATTAACTATTTAAAAAAATTCAGCCCAAAAGAGCCCATAAATTCATTTAAGCCTTAAGTATAAGCCTAAAATTATGATAAAATTACTATAAATGCATAAAGATAAAAAAAAAAAAAAACATGTTGTAAAAATTTAATATAATTGGGCTTATAATTAAGAATTAATTAAATAAATGAGAAAAACTTAAAATCATTAATTACACTCAAAACACCCCAAACTAATTAAGGCTTTTAATTTCATTAAAAACATTTTGGTTAGCTGAGCATAAAGTGGGCTTGGTCAAAATTTTTAGAGGTATACACTAATTACTATGATTTTCATAAGCTCTAGGTTAATTAATGATTTAATTAATTAAATAAAAGTCCTTTAGGATGATTTTGAGAAATAATTAGAATTAAGGGTCCTAATTAATTTCTCTAGTCACCCTTACTATTTTAATCAATAATTAGGTTTCCATAATTAATTTCATAATTTTTTATTTTATATAATTATTAAATGCAAAAAATGTCTAATTTTGATTTGAAATTTTGAATTCCCCAAATTACTTAGCAAATTAACTTGAGGAAATTATGAGAGATAGTTGTCATCACAAGGAATAATCACACCAATTTCCAAGTTAATCAGCCAAGTAATTAATGCTTAATTAAGCTAATTAAAGAAATTTTAGATCCTAATTAGTCATTGTTCACATAAAAATAATTAGGGCTTTTATTTTTCTTAAATTTTCTTCTATCTAATCTTTCTAAAATAGATTTATCTATATCTTTAGATTTTTATACAATTAGTTATGATTTTTAGAGGTTTTGTCTAATTAAAACTCTATTTTTAAACCATGATTGATTTACATAGTCGGTGCTGCATCAGTGCTTTTCACATGGTTCCCCAGGAATGGTTATTTAAAATGTCCTCCATTATTGATGACTTAGCAACAGTGGACGTGCTTTCTTCTCAGTCATTCAATCATAGATCAAAACATAGATTAATATTATGGATTAAATTGATATTTCTAATATGATTAATCACAGTTGTCCATTCTGATCACATAGAATGGATGGTGGGTGATCTATCGTCAACCTTTGGAGAAAGAAAAACATTGTTCATCTTTCTCCACTCGAATCTAGCTCACCATAGCCCGTTTGATGAAGAAAATGAATGCAAAATAATCAAGAGGTAAATCTAAAGGGGATCCTTTGACTCGGTCGACACCAAATGTAAAAAGCCTTCACAAAAGACCAACGTTTAAGGAGTTTTCTATGGTTTATAAGAATTTACATCATCGGAGCTAAATACTGGTGGCCCAACAACTAAAGTAGCTTCACCTTGAAGAGGTGAAACTCCGTTGAGAAGATCATGATTTACGTCGTAGCTAATCATCCTCTACACGAAGCACCACGATGAAGCCCACTAGAGTTAATTTAGGTGTCCTTTTTGGTGCTCCAATCAAGTGTTTCTCGATTCATTTTGATTCATCAGAGTGAGAAGAAGGTGTGAGAAGAAGGTGTGAGAAGAATTAATGTAAGTTTGGTGAGGTTTTGGAGAAGGTGGGTGTGAAAGGTGCTCAGGTTTAGATGGGGCTTGGTCTCACTAGTGGCAAGTGCACACGGAACTCTAGGGATTTGTAGGGCTATTCTTGGGCTTGTAAGGAAGGTGTATGTTAAGCTTAAACTAAGGAGAGAATTTATACCCTCCTCCCCAAGTGAACCACTCAATTAGGTTAGTTTAGGTTATTAATTGGTTTAGGTTTTGGAAACCATCCAACTAGTAAGGTTGGTAAAAAATGGAATGAGACTAGTGAGGTGGATGTCCCCTACTAGCTAATGGAGTTTGGTGGTTAGTGGTGATAGGAACAAGTCCCTTGGACTGAACCAAGGGTCAGCCAAGATGAGAGAGGCCTCAGCTTGGTCAAAGATTGATCTCAATAGCATTGGATCAATGATCTTATGCTCAAGGAGTACTAATGGTGACTACCATAGCCTAAAGGGGGTTGGTAGACCTTCTAAATAATGATTTTATCCTATATGGAACCCATGGTCACTTGATAAGGGGAACCTAAGAGTGAGTCATGTTAGATTTGGCTAGGTTTTGACTTAGTTTAGTTGGGTTTGACTTAATTTGACTCATATAAATCAATTCAAATCTAATTTGGGGACCAACTGACCAAAATAAAGTCAAGAGGGCTATTATATTATGATCAAATGATCTTTTTGAGTATATTGGTGCAATCAATTTGGTTTAATTTATAGTGGATTTGAATTTTATTCATATGGGTCATATGAGTCAAATGTGTTAAGTTGACCAAATTGGGTTAGATGGGAGATTAAATTACATTTGATTAATCATTTGAGAGTGATTGGATTCTTTGATTTGGATTGATTTGATTTAGAGTAGATTTTAGTTCAATTTGGTCCTTTAGGGAAAATTAGGCTAAATGGGTCAATTAGGTTGGTTTGATCAAATTGACTTTAATTGGTGCTTGAATAAAATTTGATAATCACTTTATGATTTATTGGAGACATTGGTTCAATATAATTTAATTTTGGAATGAGTTTTGGCCTAATTTGGCCCCTTAGGTCAAATTGGGTCAGCTTAAGAAAAATGGCCAAATTGGTTCAGTTGGGTTTAATTGATTGTAATTGAATGATTGATCATGATCAACAATCATTTTAGAAGTAATTGAAGGAGATTATTTGGTCTAATTTGAGTTGAATTAGGATTGACTCAATTTGGTCTTTTAGGCTAAATTGGGTCAAGTGAGTCAAATGGATTGATTGGGTTCAATTGGGATCAATTAAGTGTTTGAACATATTATATAGTGGATTTGGAGTTGATTGGTGGCTTTGATTATAATCAATTTGAGTTAGATTGGGTTTTGACTTTTGGACTTTTTGAGCAAAATGGGTCAAGTTGGGTTAATTAGACCAAGTAGTGGAATTAGATGGGTAAAAATGGATTGAGATGTTCAATTGAATGTTTGGAATGATCATGAGGTTAGGATTGATTCAATTTGGCATCAATCAAGTTGAATTGAATTTTAGCCATATAGGATTCAAATGGGTTAACTTGGGTTAAGGGCCTATTGGGTTCAATTTGATTCAATTTGATTACAATCAAGGCTCAATCAAGTTCAATTCAAATTCAAATAAGGTTAGGTAAGATCAATTTTAATTAGATTGGATTAATTTTGGATTTAACCCTTTTAAGTTCAATTGGGTCAAATTTGGTCAACTTAGCCATCAAGCAAAATTGGACCCTAATGGATCAAACTAGATTTCAAATCAATTAGTTTTGGGTTTAAGAAATTGATAGGTATATAGTTTTGATTGGATTTAGAGTAAGTGGGACCTACTTATCGCAGGTTGGGGTCTAACCTTAGGGTTGAACCCTATGAGCATCTAAGCTTAGGATTAATGTTCTCCTAGCCACTATGAGTGTCTTAGCTCTAGAAAATCCATAGCGCTTAGATGAATCCTAGGTCTTACCAAAAGATGGTTAATGTCAATCCAAAAGTGAGGTCAATAAAATCTCAGTCTGGTGAGAGACGCTTCATACTCGAATTGATTGTTTATCGCTTGAAAATTGAATTAGGTGACCTGGGTTATAGTGATTCCAGTTGGACTTTTCAGCATGATGCCCACTCCCATGCTTTGCTTGCCTTAGGAACCATCTGCATATAAACTCCATAAAGGTTGTGAGTTGATCAGGAATTCATGCAGATTGCTGAAATCTGCAAGGACATCTATGAGTGCATGTGTCTCGATCGCTATTCTTGACAAATAAGATATATTGAACTTACTGAGTTTTATTGAACATTCAGTAATCTCCTTGAATGGTTTGGCTTAGTGAGTATAGACTTGCACCAATTTTTTATGAGAAGCCATATTGAATGAGCTTGGAAATATGGTCGGAGATGCTTTGTTGATATGATAAGTGTGACTGTGAGTTTTTTCATAAAGGATAATGTAACTTGGCTAGTATTACTCTTTCCCAAGCACACTTAAGTGTAAAGTTTTGATAGAATATGATGAAGTGGTGCTAGTATGGTCATATCCATTAGAGTTTGATCATAAATTATCCTTATGGAGTGCTTAATCGAGGTGATCTTGGTGTTCTCAAATGGCAGGGACTCAAAATAATAGAATTTGATGTAGTGGGGCCCACCTAACACATCATCCGTCTCTTGATGAGCTTTCTAAAATGGGGTTATATTGGCAAATTGGTATGTGGTCCATGAATTAACTTTGTGAGACCCACGATCAAGTAGTGCCCCAACCTACTTTTTGAAGGCAAATAATTAATTATGCAACATTCAATAAGAGTGAAAAGTACAAAATAATGGATGATAATAAAAAGGGAGTGGAGCACAAGGACTTCTTAGGAGACCACCTATCGTAATACTATTCTCGTTCAATCACGTTTAAGTATAGAACTCTAGTGGGATTCGGTACACTAATATATGAATTGTTCAACGTGCTAGAGTTTCAGTGTAAATTATTCTTTTTAGGGAGCTCATCTAAGTTGATCTCAGCTTCATCAGATGGTAGGGCCTTGAAATAGTAAAATTGGATGCAATGGATCCTGCTAGGTCTCATCTATCTCTTGATGAGCTTTCCAAAATAGGCTTACAATGGTGACTCATTTAATAAAATTATTTCAATTTTTGTGAGGCACTATGATGTCCATAAGACCCACAGTCTGAATTTTTTCACTTGAGGGGTGCCTAAGCCTATTTTTTGATGACAAGTGATTTTACAACAATCCAACTAGAGCAAATAAATAGAATGGAATGGATGACTATAAAAAGGGGTGTAGCATGAAGACTTAGTTGGAGGTCACCTATCTTAGTACTACCCTTACCCAATCACTCTTAATTATAAAATTTTATTGGAACCCTTGAAATATTATATTTTTATTAAAATTAAAAAGTCTCATTCTACATTAAAGAAAAAAAACCCAAAAAAAGGCCAGACCTCTTTTACAAAAGTTAAAAAGTACAATTAGTATAAGTCAAAAAGCTAGCATGAAGGCCTAAATCACAAAGGTCTTTAGGTGATTCCCAACTCCAAGTAAACAACATCTACAAAAGCTTGGAAACCCATGCCCTGGGGGGGTGGGCACCAATGAGGGTAAAGAAACAACCACAAGGGCTAATTAGTGTCCTTGTGCTTCCACATTAATTCCATAAGTATCCACATCTTGATCATAAGCTTAATAGTAAAGGAGGCAATGGGAGTCCCAAAAAGTAGAGGAATCATATGATCTCAGAAGTGAGCACATTCCCCATATCAAGTAAATCATGGGGGACCCCCTTTTATGCTTTCTTAAAACCATGGGTCCAAGCTGAGGTAGCTTTATTTGAAAGTGGGCTCTTGTAACTCTGCACTAATAAAGGAAAAGATCATAATGGATGGATGAAAAAAGAGATGCTCCAATATTCTTCCACTCATCAAAGTAAAAGAGAGAAGAAGATCTTCCACTTATCAAAATGGAAGCTATATGAAGTTCTACTCACCCAAGTAGAATGGTAATGAGAGATCACCAAATCTCTCGAATGGCTAGCCATCAAGCTCCAACTAAGAATGTTTTCACTCAAATTTCACACACAAAAGTTAAAAGTTCTTCATTAGATCAGAAATAGAGTTTAGATAAGTACAATACCCCAAGGATGCATCCCTTAGGGAGAAAACCACCCAAAAACTAAAAGAACTTGGAACTATCATTTCGCAGCATTGTGATGCCACGAACTAGCACTATGGCACCATAATCCAATGTTGAGGTGCTAGACCCACACCTATGAAATTAAATATATAAACTCACATGTTTTCAATCACAAATCTAATACAATACTTATACATGATTAAATATACCCATTACTACATAATGCAACACATGAAACATAAATTCATATATAAAGTCTACTAAAGTTCTCTTGAGTTCATGCTTTGGCTTGTGACCTAAATATAGGTCCTTTTCTCCATTAATGTGCTACATCAACTCCCTCGAACCTTAAATAACTCTTCTTCAAAACGTTAAGATTTTGAAAGTCTTCAAAAGTTTGAGGGTGAAGCTTTGTAATTCTTCTAAAGTCATTCATGTATCCTTACATAAAGTCTTGCCTTTTCACTTGACTAAGAATCTCTAACTAGTACTATCACCTATAGGTACCTTAACTATGATAATTTTCTCTACCTCAAAGAATATTGGTTGGATAGGTACCTACAAATAATTTTTGTCTCCTCTTATAAAAGCATCATTCTACATATTTGGAGATTAAGTAACTTCTTTAAAAGATATTAGATCCTCCACATTAAAAACATGTATAATAAACATGTGATGGAGGAAATTCAAGAACATAAGTATTAGTATCAAATTAATTAATAAATTTGAGTGGCCCATATGCCCTCACTTGTAACATTTTATATTTAATGGAAGAAAATCTCTCAGGATAGATACAAATTAATACATAATCACCTACCTTATATTCCTTAAAATTTTTATCTTTATTATTTTGTTCAACATACTTAACATTTCATCTTTCCATTTTGTTTACTTCTTCATGAAGGCTATGAAAATTACATGAAAATGTATATGCTGAATCAAAAAATGTGTCAGTAAGTGTATTATCTAGGTCAATAGGCAATTTAGTGTTATATCTATAAACTATCACAAAAGGTGATTTTTGGGTTATCTTGGAAATGGAACTATTATATGCAAACTCATATGTAAGTAATGTTAAATCCTAATTTCCTAAATTGTTTTTCAACTAAACACCTTATTAGATTTCCTAATGTTATATTGACTACTTTTGTCTGTCCATCTATTAGTAGATGAAATGCAGAGGAGAATTTTAATTATGTTCTCATTAGTTTCCATATGCTTTTCTAAAAATAGGATACAAATTTAATGTCTCTATCAAAAATTATAGTGGATGGGACTCCATGTAACCTAATAAATTCTCTAAAGAATGATCTTTTTATGTGAGATGCATCATTTAATTTTGAACGAGGTATGAAATGTATCATCTTAATATGGTGTTTAAGGCATGATAGGTTTTCAAATATACCAGAGATTTTTCTCATACTTTACATGGATGAATAAAGTAGGGTTTATATTAAGTCAAGTTCTAAAGTTTCCTATGGAGGCAAGCCTCCATAGTTAATTAAAGGTGAATTTCTTAGGAATACTCTCAATTAAAGTAGACAATTAGGGTCTCCAAAGATTTCATGGTTAGATAGGATTGGCTATATTTGGAAAATCAATCGGGATAGATCAAATAGACAGACTTATTTCGAAAGCCAAAGGAGATGAGTAGAGAATGCTCATGATACCAAGAAGCCTAGTGAGCATTCCAATATATCCTATAGTTGGGCTTTATATATTTGAAGTTGAAGAAAATTATTTGTTTGAGTTGAAATTTCATTCGATTACTAGAGCTTATAATCAAATAATACAAGATTGTGGAAATGCCTAAGAGGTGAGAATTTATGCTTGTATTCTAAAGAAAATGGCAACCTCAGATCCTAAATCTAGGGAGCATTAGTATAAGCTAAAGCACGACCTAAATCTAAGAGAAGATAGGCATAAGGTTTACCTCCATAAGAGAGGATAAATTACCCGACTGCTGGGCTTACAACCTCCTAGAGTTGCCACCAGCTAACTCTTCTTATGATTCAAATCCATGGGTCTAGTCATATGAAATTACAAGATTGTCAGGCTGTTAACTAATTAAAAAAGAGACTAAAGTCCTTAAACCCACTACCTCAGAGACTAGAGCATGAGTGGTATGAGTAATGACTTAATAATGCAAAAAAAATCTTTTCAAGTTTCATTTAATTTTTGACGCTTCATTTGGACAAAGGTTTTAGAATTTTTATATGCCTAAATGCATGATGAAGTATATTATTGGCCAAATCGAAGGATAGAGGGTGAAGCTTCGTTAGTAGGGGTTGCTCTCATCGGTCAAGCGGTCGCTATGCGTGTAAGGATGGAGACCCTTATTTTGCAAGAGTGATTCAAGATGATATGCATGATGTGAGACATACAACCATATAGCTAAGGAGTTAATAAATCTTTTAATTATTTTAATTACAACCTAAGTCTTATGATGAAGTTGAAAGTTATTTTAAAATTTAATTGTGAGTGATTAGTTGGTGTAGAAAAGTTAATTTTAGCCTAAGAGCCAACCGTATCCAGGCCACACATTAAAGCATCAATCATAAGAAACTATGAAAAAGTATTACATTTTTAATGCACAATTTAAACAAATAATCAATCAATTTTATAAACTACCATGAAAGAATAAAAGGCCAGTTTGGTCGGGTACTGCCATACAACCCGAAAAAAGAAAAGATGGGTAGCCGACCTCTACCCTTATACAACCCAGAATTATAAATAATAATTACAATTTATAATGAATGGATTCTATGGGGGGGCGTCTCCATTCTTCATTTCTTTCTTCCTTGCTTCTTTGATTTGGTAGGTTACAAGGCATCACATGGCACCCCAGGCCAATGCTCATCCTAAACCCCCATAGCAATAATCCTAATTCCTAATGCAAAATTACATTAAAAATAGGAAAAGTAAATCTAACCACACCTATAAAATAGAGGTTTGCTAAACATACATGCATTATCTAGTAGTTATATTTATGGTTTGGACTTAACACCCTATAGATGGGTAACCAAGCCCACCTGTCCTAACTTAAATTATGTTTAGAGGCTTAAGCAACCTGCAAAGAGAGCATTGATATTTATTTTTAAGAACCCTTTAGCACAATCTCCAGTAGAAAATACAATTAGGCTAAAAGCAGCCTAACATCTAGTCTACGAGGCATACACCCTAACATCTAGTCTAAAATATTACATCACAAAATAAAACATACACCAAACATACATCATCCTAACTTAGGGCTAGAAGTGGTGACTTAATTCTAATGTATGTGTTAAGGCATGTGTGGTGTGTATCACTAAGCATAAGAGTTGTATTTTCTAAGTTTGGAAAGGTTCAATTTAACATGAAAAGTTGGTTTCACTTGAAATTGCTTAATTGATTTGGGAATTTTAATTTGTGTTTTCTTTTGCTTCATATGATTACACTTAGCAACTAAGGGTTATAAAGAGAAGAAAGTGGGTTTCCCTCTTTCATCCCTACCTTAAGTCACTTCTAAAGCACATTAATTTAACATAGTTTTTTCGAGTGAATGGCTTATTAAATGATTCTTAATTAACCCTAAGTTTAGGTTCACTTTAAATAGTTCTATTCAATATGAAAGGCTTCTTAAGATTAGTCTAATTGAATTACTGCCACATGATTTGTATTAAATTCTTTCTTTCTATCACATATAACATGCATATGATTTTAATCCTAAGTGCATCTATACATGCAACATGTTTTGGCACACTTAAATGATGAATGTACATATATGCTTGAAGTTTATATATTCCATTTTTGATTAAATTATTTAATCATATTAATTTAAAGCTCTATCTAAATTCTTATACAAAAATACATAGGGATGAAATTAAATAGGTACGTGTCATTGTTAAACTAGAGAAGTGAGGTAATCAAATGACCTCCTTGGGCCTAGCTAAAGCCTCATATTCCCGAGATGTCTAGATTATATACCCATTTGCATTCAAACATATGTAAGTTTGTACATGTGAACATGAGAAAGAGAACTCCAAATCACATAATTATATAATTCAATTATTCAAATGACTACGAATACATGTATTTTTAATAGGAAAAGGGGATCATCATTCTCTAATTAAGCATACCTACACATGTGTGAAAGATGTAAGTAAGTATGTGTCATTGTTAAACTAGGGAAGTGATGTGATCAAATGACCTCCTTGGGGCTAACTAAAGCCTCGTATTCCTGGGTTGTCCAGACGAAACACTTGTTATCTTAAATACATATGAATGTATGCATAACTATAAAGATGAAAATCATGCAAAGATTATATTTTTCTTTGATTGAATCATTTATGCATGTGAATTAAAGTTTTTTCCAAATTCTAATGTAGAAATGCATGTAAATAAAATCAAATAAGTATGTGTCATTGTTAAACTAGGGAAGTGAGGTAATAAAATGACCTCCTTGGAGCTACTTAAATTCTTGTTTTTCAGGGATGCCCAGACTATATACTCATTAACATTCAAATTCATGTAAAACTACATATGAATTAAGAAAAAGAAAGCTTAACATTCATACACTTAAGCTGTAAGCACATGTATTTCTTATGTATTTTAACTAGCATCATAACACATATTGTTATTCATTCATAAACTTTTTTTTAAATACATTTAGATTTAATAGTGATAAAAGCCACACATATATTAAATTAAATAAACACATGCAACCTTACATAAAGAAAATCCATTTTACTTTACTTGACTTTGAAAAGATAGATGCATGAATTCAAATGACATACAAAATTTAACATGATTTGAAAGAGAACAAATAAATATAAGCATGTGATTCATTCAACCAAACTAATTCCTAAGGATAATCAAATCAAATAAGATTATTTAAAGCAAATCAAAGCTTCCTTAATATCATTTTTAATTTCATGTTTTGATTTGATTTGAGGATGTAAGAAAAAGTTCACTGATCCTAACCCATTCCCATATTTGGTAATTAATTTTGGGTTAAGAAAACATAATTAAATTGATTTTATGAGTTAATTAGGTTATAACATGCATCAAATAAATTAATTAACCCTTTCCTAAGTCACCCTAATATAATCATTCAAATAATTATGAGCCAATGTGATATGCACATGAATTGGAAATTAAATCAGTAATGATCCTAAGAAATAAAAAGGGCCTAATGCAATTGGCTCATGATTAATGGTTAATTGAATTAAGGAACTTAATTAGGTACTTTCATAATTTCTCCACACATGTGGGTTAACCATAATTTTTCTTAAATAGCTTTAGGTTATTGAACACCTAAAGGTCTACCTAAGAGTTGACCAATTGAGGTTTAATATGATTATGATTTCAATTTAATTAATTATTTAATTAATTAGTTAAATCTTAATTGATTTTATTTTAATTAATGGAATGAACTTAGGGAAATAGATTAGGAGGGAGGCCTTAACCTTATCCCATGGGTTCATTCATTGTTGAATAATGATTAACAACTTAATGAATTAATTTTTACTGTTCATGGGATTAATTAATCATTAATTAACTTAAGAGAGTAATTAAAGCTTGATTAGTCAATCTCCCTTATTAATTAAATGATAAATCCCAAGAAAATTACGGGAGGTAGAGGTCATCCCATTAAATTAACCCACAAAGTTTGGGGTTAATTACTTAGGTAATTAAGAAATTATTAAGCCAAATAATTTTGTAATTAAACTCTAATTAAGCATTAATTACTATTCAAAATTAATTAAGAATATTTTTTATAAATTCTCCTCTAAAGTACCTTTAAAATGAGTATTTATTTATATTTCTCTGATTTTTCTATAATTAGTAATATTTTTATAAATTTTAGCCATTAAAATACATTAATTAAGCCTAATTAACCTTTAATCCCATCGGTTCCACATGGCGCGCTGACGCGATGTGCTTTCCACATGGCGCCATGGGATTAGTTATTAAAAATAATCCTAGACAACGCTTGTGTGGCAACAGCGAAATGCACTTTCTTGTGCACCATCCAATCTAAGATCGAACGACTTTGATTAATTATGTGGTTTAATAGGATTAAATTAGATTGATCTATCAGATCTAATCATAACCATCCATTCTAATCATGCGGAATGGATGGTGCATGATTTATCATCACATGAGTGAGGGAGAAAGGAGTCTATCTGCCATTGCTCACATGATCTGAGCTCACCCGAGCTTGGATTGACTCCAAACAGATCCCACACCATCGCGTGATGGATCCAAGGGGATCCAACGGCTAAGATCACACGGGATGAAAGTTTTCTTCAAAAAGCTCTAACAAATTTTTCACCTAAAGTTAGTTTTAATAGTATACCTCACTGGAGCTCAACATCAGTGACAAATCCACTTGAGGAAGCTTCATTTAGTGGAGACGAGGCCCTATTGATCAACACAAGCTCCAATTTGTGGTGGATGGCTTAGAAGGTTAATACCCGAAGCATAGGAGGCTGGCATTGATCAAAGTCCATCCTCTGATCATCGAGAAGCTTGGGGAATGTTTCTTTTTTGGTCGATTGGCTCCAAGGATGGTGTGTGCAAAGTTAATTACACTTTGGTTATGATTTGAGTAAATGGGAGTCAAGGGGAGGATGCCCTATTTCAGCTTGAAGAAAACTAAGAATAGGGAGGCTTGGGGGCTTGGGGGCTTTGGAAAAGCTCTAAGAAACTCTCTTGAGGATGTCAGGGCTCTCACTATGCTCAAGCAGTTTGGTTGGGTAAAGGTGTGGAGGTTGCTGCTAAAGAGGGTAGTGGGTGTCCTACGGTTTTCAAGTGCTCCAATGGGGGAGATAAGATGATTTCACCTCCCTTTGGGTCATGGATGACCCAACCACCCTTGGGTCAGGCTGTCCAGTGTCCTAGGTACCCATGTGGACCAATAGGAGGATGTCAAGTGGCCAAGGAAGGGAAATGATCACTTACATGGGGCGGGGGGGAGATACCCCCTCTTTCCTTTAATCAAATGGTTTAGCTTGGTTCAGCTCCTAGCATTGTGGGTGGCAATGAGTGGATCAGGTGGCTCGATTTTGTTGGGTAAAGAAGAGGTTCCCAGAGGGTGTTTCCAAGTGTGGACCAATAGGAGGATGCCAAGTGGCCAAGGAAGGGAAATGATTACTCACATGGGTGATTTATCTCATGTGATACCCTTAACCCAAGGGTAGAATGATCATTTGGCATAGGATTTGATTTTGGCATATTTGAAATGAGCCAAAAGTGGGTTGGGCCAAATTTCAAGTCTTTTGGAGTTCATTTGGTATGATTTGGCTCAATTCAACTCAAATGGGTCAAATTGGGTTAGGTTGGGTCAAGTTCATATGATCATTTGGGATGTATTGATCTCATTGGTTTTGTTTGATTTAGCTTAGATTTGATTTTGACTCATTTGAGTTCAAATGGGTCAAATGGGTCAAGTTTACCAATTTGACCCAATTGGCCAAATTATCTTGGGTCATGGCTTGGTTGATCATTTGGAATATGTTGTAGGCTTTGGTTGAGTTTAATTTGGATTTGATTAGGTTTTAAGTTGGTTTGACCCTTTAGGTCAAGTTAGGTTCAACAGGTCATTTGGGTCTAGTGGGTCAATTGGGCTTAATTGAGGCTTTGGTCAAGTTCAACAATCAATTTGAAATAGACTTGAGTCTTTGGTTGCAATCAATTTGGTTTATATTTTGATTTGACCCAATTTGGTCTTTTAGGTCAATTCGGGTCAACTTGGGTCAAGAGGGCCAATTGGATTTGGTTTGGCTTAATTGAAGGTTAAGTCATGTTCAAATATTGATTTTGAGTTGGTATGAATCATTGGTTTCAAGGGATTTGACTTAGGTTGTAATTTGGCTAGTTTAGGTTCATATTGGTTAAGGGGTTGACTTGGTCAAAGGACCAAGTTGACTTGGTTTGACCCAATTTATGATAATTGATCATCCTATGGTGATGAACAATCATGATATGAGGCTTCAGTGGGTTTGGTTCAATCTAATTTGGGTAGGATTGGAACTTGGTTCAAATAGGTCAAATTGGCCACTTTGGGTCAAGTGGACCAATTGGGTTTAGTTGACCTAATTTTAGGTTGAGTTTGATTTAGTTGAGTTTATATATGGATTTGGGATTGATATATAAATTCAATTGCAATGGGTTTGGGTTCAAATGGGTTTTGATTCATTTGAATATTTCAAATCAAAAGGGTTAAGTTGGGTTTGACTTGGGTTAATTTTGGTTTGGCTTGATGATTGTAGATTTCATTTATATTTGTGAATATGATTGAAGGAATAATTGATTCATGAGAAATTCAATTGAATTTGGGTTTTGGAATGAAGGAATTTGGCTAAATTCATGAAAGAAGGTCATGTTGCTTAGGTTTAGATTTTGATTTAGTTTGATTTAGTTTGATAATTTAAATGTATATTTCATTTATATTTATGAAGATGATTAAAGGAATAATTGATTCATGAGAAAATCAACTGATTTTTAGGTTCATTTCAGTTAAGACTTGGCTAAGCTCACGAGATTGATTCAGAAGGCTTAGAAAGGATCTTAATTTATTTTGATTTAGTTTGATTTAGTTTTAATTATTTGAATGTAGATTTGATTTACAGTTTAGAAGATGATTGAAGATATAAAATGGCTATGGGAAAATCAAGTGATTTTCGATTGATTTGGATGGGATTTTAGCTAAGTTTATGAAAGAAGGTCACATGGCTTAGGTAGGATTTGGAATAATTGCAGATTTTGGCAAATTGGATTTGGAATTGAGTTCGATAGATTGATTGAAAGGTTGAATTGATATTTGAGAAAATCAATTAAGCTTGGATTGATTTAAATTTGGATAAGGCTAAGTCCATAAGATAATATCATAGGGCTTGGGTTGATTTTGAATTAGGATTTGATCATGAGCTTCAATCATTTGGCTTGGAATTTGGATTTGGATTCGGATTTGGTATTTGAATTGAATTTGAGGTTTGGTTATGGCTTAAGAAGGTGAACATGGATAGGGATCAGGCTATAGGGTAGGTGGATCTCCCTAAGTTCTAAGGCATAGCCTAATCCTATGATCAACCCTTCTAAATCTCTAGGTTTAGATTAAGTGTTCACCTAATCACTAGAAGTATCTTATGACTAAGGTAGTCTTATTATCTAGGAGATCCCTAGGTCTAAGATGAATATTGAGGACTCACTCCAAAAGTAAGGTCAACAACTATACTCTCAACATCTTCTCTTAGGGATGACTAATAAAACCTTTGCTCAACTAATGTTTGGGTCTTTAATTTATCAAATATCCTGATATACCTCTTGAATGTAATTTAAAGATAAGGAATTCTTTAAGAGATATTTTAGAAATACATAATTTCTTTCCTTTATAAAGATATTCACCTAGAATGACAAAGGAACTATCAAACGTTAAGGGCTTAGATTCATGCTCTAAGTATATCATATGAAAAATAGGATAAATTTTGTAATCTTCCTTCAAAGTTGTAAATCTAAGAATTTGAAACTCAAAGGATAAAACCATTAAAGATACTCTATAAAGTGCATCTGCTAGTTTATTTTCTATCTTGGGTTTATGTTAACAAAGGAAAAGACTTCAAGATATTCAATCCACTTAGCTTGTCTATGATTTGGTTCCTACTCGGAGTTAATTAACTTTAAGGCTTGATGATCTGTATTGAGGAATAAACTCTTTATGTAATAGATAATGCCTCTAATTCTTAAGAGTTTGTATAATCATATAGAACTCTGGATCATAAGTGGAATATTTTTGCTTAGCATCATTTAATTTCTCACTAGAGAAAGTTATGGGATGATTTTCTTGACTTAGTATTATATCAATTATTATACATTTTACATCACAAGTCACTTCAAAAACATTATTAAAGTCAAGAATTCTTAAGATAGGTGAGGACATTGTAAGAGTTTAAATTCATTGCATGGCTCTTTTGGTTTCTATTTTTTCATATTAATTTGCCTTTCTTTAGAATGTCCATGATTGGGGCTACAACAGTACTAAAGTTTCTTGTAAATATCCTATAAAAAGTTTCTAATCCATGAAAACTTCTAACATCTATAAAGATTTTGGAGTGGGCCACTTCAAAATAGATTTAATTTTTGATGGGCTAGCCTTTAATCCATCAGTAGATATAATAAATACTAAGAAAATGACTTCTCGTTGATAGAAAAAAAAATATTTCATAAGGTTTACATATAATTTTGCTAACCTTATCTTCTCAAAGACCATTTCTAGATGATATAGATGTGACTTCTCATCTGGGCTATAGATAAGAATATCTTCAAAATAGAATACAAGAATTGACCAATAAACAATTTCAAAATAATATTCATTAGTCTCATTAATGTGCTAGGGGCATTTGAAAGACCAAACGACATGACTAACCAATCACAAAGACCATCGAGAGTTTTGAACATTATCTTTCATTCATTTCCTAATCTAATCCTTACATGGTGGTATCTACTTCTCAAATTAATTTTAGAGAATAATGATGAACTTAAAATAAGATCTAACATATCATTCAATCTAGGTATAGAAAACTTATTTTTTATTATGATCTTATTTATTGATCTGCTATCAATACACATCCTCCATGTTTCATCTTTCTTAGAAGTTAAAAGATCAAGTACAACACAAGAACTAAGACTTTCTTGTATAAAATCCTTCTTCAGGAGATCATCTACTTGTCATTTTAACTCAGCATGCTCAGTTAGTTTCATCCTATAATGAGGCAAGTTAGGTATTTGTGAGTGTGGTGTTTTTTGTTTGGAGTCATAGGTATACCATGCAGAACTTAAGGGGTACTTATTGAAATGATTGAGTATGGAATCTAAGAAATGATGTACTATCTTGAGAGATATAAATATCACCCTACAATGGACTCAATCATCTAATAAGTACCCTTAAGATAGATGAGTCTACATATACCAAAGATCTTTCTCGTAATTTATATGGATGAAGTAAAGCATAATTTATTTTATGTCCATCTCTTTAGTTTCCTATGGAGGCAAGCCCCATAGTTAATTATATAATAACACTCTCAATTAAAGTAATCAACTAATGTCTCTGAAGATTTTAAAGTTTGATACCAAAGGATTGATAGTAATTGGAAAAATTAAGTGGGAAGACTCAAAATAGGAAGAGTTTTTAATAGATTCCAAAAGAGAATGAGTACAAAGCACATATGATAATATGAAGTTTAGTAACATTTCAATCTATCCTATAATGAGGCTTTGTGTTTTTGAAAGAGAATTTATATATATATATATATATATATATATATATATATATATATATATATATATATATATATATATATATATATATATATATATTTAATTGACATTTTATTAGAGTGCTAGGACTCAAATTCCAATAACATAAGATTTTGAAAATTCTTAAGAGGTGAGGACTTATGCTCATAGTAAAGGAGAAAAGAGTAGCCTCTAAACCAACATCTAAAGTATTCTAGCATAAGCTGAGAGCATGACATAATTCCACTTGAGGAAAGTGGGAGATGTGGGTTCACTTTCATTAGAGAGAGTGAACCAATCCTGACTCTTTTAGACTAACAATTGCCTGAAGTGCTGTCAGCTAACACCTCCTACAATTTAAAACTATGTGGGTTGGTCCTATGTAAATGTAAGATGGCTTGGATAACATTTATTAGGAAAGACTTTAGAGTCATAACTCACTCCCTAAGACACTAGATCATAATTAGTCTACAAATAATGACTTAGGCTAATGCAATAAAATTTATAAATTTTTATTTTATTTTGACTCGTAATTTGGATTCAAATTTGGGAATGCTTGTGCCTAAATGCATGATGAAATTTGGTTTGAATCAATGAGAAGGGTATTCTCCACTACAAGCGACTGATCTCATAGGTCAAGCCTTATCCTTTATCGTGCAAGAGTGGAGACCCCTATTTTTAAGAGTGGAATAATATGCATGCATGATGTTGAAACATACAACCATACAGCTAAGGGATTACTAAATCTTTTATTTCTTGATTAAGATACCTAGGATTTATTATGAGGTTATAAATTTATTAAATTTAATTGAAGTTGATTAATTAGAGTAGAAAATTTAAGTTTCTTAAAGAGTCTACCACAACTAGGCCAAACAGCAAACATTGAAATTTTAAGAAACTTATGAAAAGCATATCATATTTATTATGCAATCAATGAAAACACAATAGTCGAATATTAATTAATTAAAAAATAAGAGTATGGTGTCATTGGGTACTATTGTACACCTTGAAAAGAAAAGAAAAAAAATGGGGTAGCTGAGTTCTACCCTTATATAGCCAAAATTATAATTAAATTATAAATAAAAAAACTAAAGTTATGGGGGGTCTTCAAACTTCATCTTTACGTTCACTTCATTTCATGGATTTGAGTGCTCCAGGCATTACAAGGTCTCCTAAGTCTAAGCCTTTTAACCACTACTCATTTTAAGCCTCATAGCTCTAATCCAAATTCTATTTCAAAAATTATATTTTATCAAAATCAAATCTAACTATATCTGTAAAATAGAGCATATCATTTATAAATATTTTTTGCTTCCTAGTGCTGCTTAAGTCCCTAAGCATAATCCATAAGAACATGCGGGCTTTGTTACCCAACGTAGGTGTAGTTAGATTTAAAGTTATAAAGAGAGAAAGAATTAATAAGATCTACCTTAATTCCTAACCTTAAATTGAATCTAAGAAATACAATATTATGACTTTAATCCCTTTAATGAAATATTATGAATTTTATTGAATTCTATGTTTGGATTTGACTTAAGAGATTTTATCTAAATATGAAAAGGCATATTGAGATTAATGAGACAAAATTATGACTACTTTAGTAATATTTTTCTTAACTTTGCATACATTTAACTAAATGATATGCTTTATTAAATAACTAAATTTAATTAATGTATATGTCTTTTGATTATTACATACTTGATGCATGAATGTATTAATATATATAGTTTATATTAACTAAGATATGGGATACGGTGCATGAATTTTGTAGAAGAAATTGTAATCAGACCTTATACATATACATATGCTTTAATATTTTTAATTTATACAAGTACATGTCTTTGTTAGACTAATGAAGTGAGGTAATCAAAGACCCTCTTGGGACTACTTAAAGTCTCATGCTCCAAGGATGTCTAAACTATATACATGTTAATTCATATACATATGCATATATAAATGGATATAAGGATATAGGTATAAAACTTTTAGAATGTTTTAAATGTATGGGTAAAAATAATTTATCCTTAATATGTAATTCACTACAAATCTTAAGGTACATGCTTTTGTTAGACCAGAGAAGTGAGGTAATCAAAGACCCTTTGGAACTACTTAAAGTCTTGCACTCTCGAGTTTTCAGACTATATACCTTTCAATATTATAGTTCATACGCATAAGATTTAAACTTAGCTTTTAATTACTTATATTAATTTATATTTATATTAATAGATATTTTTTGATTTATTAAGAAAATAATTTGAGATTTACTAGTAATAATAGCCACACTATTTAATTCAAAATCATGCAATTAAATGCAACCTTTTATTTTATTATATTTTTTTGGAAAACGTGAATGCATAAGCATATGAACATAAATTTATAAATAATTGAAGCAAAGATATTAAACATTATCAAATAACCTATTTAAATTCATTAATTCCTAAGGACATTCACAATAAAATAAGTACCCTTAAGCCTAATCAAATTCTTTAAGAGCTAATTTTTAGAATTTAGGTTATTTAATCTTACAGAGGAGAGAGAATTATTGTTATTATATCTTAACCCATCTCTATTTATTAAGTGGTTTAAGAGTGATTTAGATAATTTATAAAAACTAATTATGGTTAATTAATTATTTAATCAATTAAGCCCAAAAGAGCTCATAAATTCAATTAAGAGTTAAGTCTACGCCCAAAAATTATGAGACAAATTTTGGAGATGCATAAACATAAAATAAATATGCCTTAAAAATTCTAATGAAATCGAGCCTATAATTAAAGACTAGTTAAATAAATGGGGAAAACCCAAAATCATCAAATACACTCAAAATATTCCAAACAAAATGGGGATTTTGATTTCATTGGAAACCTCTCTGTTAGCTAAGCACAAAGAGGATTTGTTCAAAAAAACATTTTCTGATCAATACTAATTACTATGATTTTTTTTCTAAACTTAAATTAATATTGATTTAGTTAATTAAATAAAAGCCCATTAAAGTGATTTTAAGAAATAATTAGGACTAATGGTCCTAATTAATTTCTTTGCTTACCCTTATTATTTTAATGAATAATTATATCTCCATAATTAATTTCATAATGTTCTTAATTTTAAATAATTATTAAATGCACAAAATGGCTAATTAGGTTTTGAAAATTTGACTTTTCTAAATTACTTAGCAAATCAAATTGAGAAAATTATGGGAGGCAGAGATCATCCCAATGAATAATCATGCAAATTTCAAGTCAATTAACCAAGTAATTACAGCTTAATTAAACTATATAAGTAAAACTTTAAATCATAATTAATCACTAAAGCTTTTATTTTTCCTCGATTCTCCTCTGTCCAAGCTTTCCAAAATTAGTTTATTTATATTTTTTTGGATTTTTTATATTAGTTATGATTTTTAAAGTTTTAGATAATTAAAACTCATTATAAATCCTAATTAATTTATTTACATAGTCGGTGCCGCATCAGCGCTGACACGACTGTGGTTTGCATGTGGCGCCATGAGATTGGTTATTTAAAATATCTCGCATGGATGCTAACTTAGTGGCAATGGACACTCTTTCTTCTGATCTACTCAATCATGAATAAGATTGCAGAGATTAATCTCATGATTTAAATTGAGATTTCTAATGTGATTAATCATGGTCGTCCATTCTAATCACTTGAAATGGACAGTCGATGATCCATCACCGACCTCCGATGAGAAACAGACACCATCCATCTTTTGTCACTTTATCTGAGCTCACTAAAGCTCATTTGATGGTGAATCAATTCCAAATCAATTAGAGAGTGATTCTAAAGAGATCATATTGCTTGATTTGCATCACACACACATTTCTTTTATAAAAGACCAACACATAGATGGCTAGATCAATTTTTTGAGGGGATAACCTTGCCAAAGCTAAAGACTGACAATCCATCAACTAAGGGAGTTTCACCTTGAAGAGGCGAAGCATTGCTAGAAGAACCTCTCTTGCCACCTCATCAAATGTTCCCGAGACCAAGCTCCAGCACCGCTCATCTGAGTTTCATCAAACTCGATGCTTTTGTCATTGAGTTGAGTGGGAATTGATTCATTTTGGTTACAGGAATGTGGGAAGAGTTAATTTAGATTTGGTTGAGTTTAGGTGAGCTTGGATGGAGGGAAGGCTCAAGTTTGAGGTGGTGTTGGTTTCACTAGTGATGGGGTGCCCGATGGGCTCTAGGATTTTAAGGGACTAATGGCAAGACTCTTTGGAAGGTGTGTGTGAAGTTTGAATGGATGACATGTCGTATACTCTCCTCCCCAAGTAAACCAACCAATGAAGTTGTTTTAAGCCGTGGCATCCATCCAGCCAATGGGGTGGCTGAAAAATGGCAGGGGACTGATGAGGTGGAGGTGCTTTAGTGGTTGGTAAAGTTTGGTGGCCTGCCATGATGACAACACCTCCTTTAGGCTGAACCAATGGCCAGCTAAGGTGAGGAGGTCCTCACCTTGGTCAAGGACTGAACCTAATAGCTTTGAGTTATGTTGGATTAGTGATCATATGTACTAAGAGAGCCGAAGGTGGCTGCCATGGGCTAAGGGAGTGGGTAGGCCTTCCAAATGAGGATTTTATCTTATTTGGAACCTTTAGTGTATTTTATTTAGGTCAAACTGAGTTCACCATGGGTTGGGCTCACTTGGGCAGGTCAAGGGGGACTTAAGGATGAGTCATGCCAAGTATAGTTGAGTTTGGACTTAGTTTGGTTGGGTTTGATTCAATTTGGCCCATATAGGTCAATTTAAGTTCAAGTTGGTTAGGTTGACCAATTAACCAAATTGGATCAAGGATGCTATTGAATTATGTTCAAATAATCATTTAAGATATATTGGTGCAATAAATTTGATTTAATTCGAATTGGATTTGAAGTTGACTCATATAGGTCAAATGAGTTTTATACAGCCTCATGATGCAGCCCATAGATCAACCTTGTAAGACCCATAGTCCAAATTTTATCATATCAGCAATGCCACGAGCTAGCTTTCTAAGGGCTGGTGATTGCACAAAAAATTGAAAAATAGATGATAATAAAAAAGGTGTGCAACGTGAGGACTTCTTAGGAGGTCATCAAACTTAGTATTACTCTCACCCAAGCACACTTAACTATAGATTTTTGATGGGTTCCATTAAAGTATCTATTTGCATTAAAATTAAAAAAAGTACAAAATATGGAGTAAAAAGAAAAATAAAGAAAGAATTACAAGCTTTCTTTCATTCTCCAAATGACAAAAAAGTGAGGAGGAATAGTATCCATATTGCTATTATGCCAAAAAAGTCAAAATGTAAAACTATAGAAGCACAAAAATTATCCAACCTATGGTTGTCTCTATTGATGTAATTGAATATGATTTAGTGTAAGTTCTAAGGAAAATTAAGATACGAGCCCCCTTTAAACCTATGGCTCTTACATGTGTCTTTATCTAAGTTTGCTTGAGGTAGTCAACTATGCTAATTTTGTCCCCTTTAATAATAATTCTCTTATACTTATACATCCAAGGTTTAACAATCTGCTTGATGGACTTCGAGTTCAACATAGGTGTAATCCCAATGTAGAAGATGTCAGCTCATAGCTTTGATAAAGTTGCCACTCTCATTTCTAATGACAATACTGATGCTAGCCTTACTTAAAGAAAGCAAGAATCCATATATATTTTCCTTGAGCCACCTAAAAGGGGGGAGGACACCACAAATTAGAAAAAAATAACCCATAGGGCTGAGTAATGTCCCATTGCTCTTAGAAATGTAGCAACATGGTGAAAGCTTCTAAGATGGTGGCTACAATGACTTTGGGGTGGCATGGGAGCGGCCACAGACTTAGGTATTTCTAGCATGACATACTTAGTAGAATGCACAATATTGGTCCTCTTAAAATCCATTTTAATAATGTTTGTAATAAGCACGAGCCCATGGCATATTGGTGATCTTCACTATAGATAAGGCTTATATTTAACTCTTTAGGTTATGGAAGGTAGAGTGTGGAGACCCATGAAGAGATGACTTTAATAATATTTATAATAAGAGAGTACTGGATAGCAATATGCTTAATATTTCCATCCTAATTACACCCCAAAAAGCAAGTGCATTTCTCTTTAAGCCCTTTAATTTGAAGCCAAGGTAGGCAAAGCCCTTTTAGTCAACCTTCACCAAAGGAGTTTCCCCCTAAGATGTAATTAGAGGTTTCTCAACCATTCAAGTTGGTCTTTGTTGTCTAGGAATTATGCATCATACGCCAAAGTTATAATAGATTTTCCAATTGGTAGTTTTAGGAGATCAGCCCAATTATGATGGAGCTCTGCTTGGATTTGGACATTCAAGATCTATTGCACTAAGTCTTCACCAAAGTGTTTCCTTAGCCGATTCACATTCCATGTTATTTTAGTTATGATAAGTTTAGAAGTCTACAGCCCATTAATGTGATTATTGTTAATTAGAGAGGGCCATTTACATAATGTTAAGTCAAAGAGTCATGTGTGTTTAATAGCAGCAATACTATCTCTATTAAATCCAATTTTATCCATGGGTCAAGTAGAACCAACTTTAGGCATCATGAGAACAAAACTATTTAGGCCATTAGAGCAGTAGAGCAAGAGGTAGGGAGTATAATCTTTGGGATCTTCATTATATCAATAAATCAAAGTAAAAGTAGCCTTCATGCTCTAAGGAAGGGTTTCTTTTGTATGGAGAAGATAAACTTAGGAGAGAATGCAAGATACAAGAAACCTTCTCGGATCCCCTTTTAAAGAGTTTGGATGGGGAATCTTTACAAGTAGTTGATATATATGAAAGTGTCTAGTAAATAAGTAAAGAGTTAGACTCACACGTGAAGTGTGAATTCATCATTGTCAGGTGAAAAATTACCTAATTAGGAATCATGACTTCTTGAGGATCAACCTATCTACTCCATGTTTGGAGTGTATATTCACCTGCCTATGAGTGAGCTGCTGAATGAGAAGGTGAGTTCTAACCAATTGGCTGGAAGGGTCTCCTTCGTGCCCTCCCGGCATGAGGGCGAGTCTCTATACTTTGTAGTTGATCTATGTGTTTTGGTTATCCTAGTTCTCACCTTGCATGGGGTGAGTACTTGGCTCCTGAGGTGGGTTTACACGTTCTAGCTATCTAGGTTCAGATGGTTTTGAGATTACTTAGCTTATGAGACACTTCATACGTATACATTTAGCTCCCTGATTCTTTTTTATTTTTGCAGAGGCAACTCACAAAAAAATAGATGAATGGAGAATTAATTGATCTTAAATGTTCATTATTAATGAAAGTTCAATAGTTTTCTCATAAATATTATTACGTCACCTTTTTTTACTATTTTCATTTCTCAAGCTATAAAAGGAGCACCTCGATGTTAGGGCTTCCTTGCCCAAATATCTTACATAATATATATTGCTCTCCCTTAGTTGAATTCATGTGCCCAGATCATGATGAATCCTAAGAAACCTCATGGATATGTGGACCTAGCTGAGATTTGGGCAAGCTTTTGGAAGGCAAATAAGATCATAAAAGTGAGATAATTTGGAGCTTCTTTCTCCTATTTGATTAAGCACTGCGACGACTACTGTTTAAGCTAATGTTGTTTCTTCAGCCAAGGGTGATGGTGTGGAATTGCGGAAAGATGCAAATATTTTTTTCTACCATTGTTGTGAGGGGTTTGATAGCTATGGTAAATTCATCTTTTGCTTTACCTCCCATGGAAACAATAGATGTATGTAAAGATAAGGAAGCTGAAGTTCCCCTCCTACAATGGAGGAGTGTGAATGTAAAAAGCTTGATGAGGACTTCCTCCATGGAAAAGGCGATGGAGGAGTGTCTCGCTGAGATAGGATTTATCCTCTTGTTCAATAGTTTAATAGAATTAAGTATCCCCAGATTCTCCTTCTTTCTAATTACAGCTTAGGTTGATGAGTCTTAAAGTAGTGTTGGGGAGTGACAACATGCACTCATTACTTCTTAGGGTCATCTCTCTAGATTCCCCATGGTAGTTTAAAATCTAATTTGTTTTACCATGGTCAAGCTATTAGGGCATCGTCCAAATGAGGAAGAAGTTCATATGCTTCAATGGTGGCTTCCTTTCCTGAGGGCCATGACTTTAGCAGATTGCCTCATAGAAATTCTTTTGACATTGAGGCAACTCTTGCTCTTTTTATTTCCCAACTTATAGGCTTGAACATTTTTGACGAGATGGAACTTTGGACTCTAGAAGGGGATTGTACTATCCTCATTCAACTGATCACCAAAATGGCCAACTTTACTTCATTTGACATCTAGGAGATGCTGGTTCATTAGTTTGTCAAGATAGTTGTGAGTCAGAGAAAGGAGTGTCTCCTCGCTACAAGGCAGTAGATGTTAAAGTTTGTAGAGGTTACTTTTCTACTTCTCCAAGGTTGCCTCCTTGCAAATGAGGATTGTTGGCTTCCCTCAAAGAAAATGTGAGCTCATCGAGGCAGGATTCAATCAAGCTAATGGTGTGGCTGGAGTCTAAATTAAGTTGTGGCCAGATAGCAGAAGAGGAGGAGGTGCAATGGGAGCTACAGATTATGGAGACCAAGCTGACCTCACTTTAGCAACATGATGAGTCAAGCAAGTTAGCTCTCTTTATAGCAGACACTAACTTCATGTTTAATTATGTATGTAAAAAAGGAGCACTCATCAGTAGTGGCACTCGGACCCCATTGTAAAGCATTTTAATAGATAATGTGAAGTGGAATTTATTAGTGAGTGCATTTGTAATAACATTTTCAACAATAATAAAGCATATTTGGAAAAGTGATTGCAATTGTTACCCACTCTTTTTCTAGTGGGTTATCTTATGAGCTTCTTAAGAAGGTGATCAGTCACCTTAATTATTTTTGTCATAATCTATGCTACCTAAGATTTTTGTGGGATATGGTAATGATTTCTTTATTAATGGTTGATGCAAAGTTCATGTTATCGAGCTCTAAATGTCATGTCTATAAATTATCTTTTATTATGGTCAAGTGAGTTTTTTTTTTTTACTTTTCACTTTTTTTACTCAAGTGAGTAATCTTGCATTATGCAAGTTGCCATGCTTTTTGCTTGTTCTCTTCCTTTGTGATCGTGAATAGGGTATGAGGATGGAAGCTATGAAAAAGGTTGCCAAGTGGTTCATTCACGTGGAAGCCAAAAATGTGGTTGAACTCTATCGATTGATTACTTCATATATTTTTCAAGGTTATTGTCATGGAAACCCAAATTTCTTGGTGAGAAGATAGCCAAGAAGGATAAGTGTCTAAACACCATTTTTGTCAATGAGCTGTGCATTCCTTTCAACCACTTTTAGAGTGGTTTCATGATTTTCTCTTCTTCGTGAGTGTGGTGGGCATTCTTACTTTTATGGGGAGATGCCACCCAAGTCTCACCAAACCTAGTGGTGGGCATCACCACTTTTTCTATTTTCTTGAGGGAGGAGGGTATCAAATGGACTTGACTCTCTTCTGTTATGTTTTTGGGGTCAAGTGGCAGCCAGAAAACACTGTGTAATTATTGACCTCATTTTTAGAATGAGCTCTCAACACCTCCATCTTAGACATAGGATTCCTCTTAGACTTTAAGAGTTCCTTAGTCTTAAGACACATCTAGTGATTAGGTGGACACTCAACCTAGCCCTAGAGACTTAGAAGGTTTAGCCATAGGAATAGGTCATACCTTAGGGGTGTTAGGAAACTTGCCCACCCTTAGCTTGAATCATTCCTCACTTGCCTTCATTCAAGTCAAACTCCAAATCAATCTTAGTTGATTTTCTCCAAATCCAAATCAACTACATATGATTGAAATCCATGATTGAAATCTATGATTGAAACCCATGATCAAAATCCATCAAAATTCCTAAGTTCAAATTTTCCTAAGTCCCTAAATTTTCAATTAAAGGACTTATCCAAAACCATGATCAAAACCAATTCAAATATTTGAGATTTTCTCATAACTCATTTATATTCTCATTTATATTCACATATATAAATGAAATATAAATATAAATCAATCAAATCAAATCAAATCCTCAAATTAAATTCCTTCTTAAGTCCTTACTTTTCCATTAATGGACTTAGCCTAAATCTTGATCAAATCAATTCAAATTCATGGGATTTTCTCAAAACTCATTTATATTCTCATTTATATTCACATATATAAATGAAATATAAATATAAATTAATCAAATCAATTCAAAAATTCAAGCTTCAAAATTCAAAATTTTCCTAAGTCCTTTAAATCCTTCTTAATGGACTTAGCCCAAATCATGATTAAATCATTTCAAATCCTTGAAATTTTCTCATGATCCATTTATATTCTCATTTATATTCACATATATAAATGAAATATAAATTCAAACAATCAAAACCAATTGTAAAAATCAAACTCAAATTTACTCAAAATCCAATCTAAGCCTTTAAAGTCAAAATCTTGAACTTAGCCAAATCAATTTCAAATCAAGCCAAACTCTTGATTTTCTCTATGATTCAATCAAACCTACAATCATGAGTCCATATATAAATACAAACTTCAATCAAACAATCAAAACCTAGTTCAAAAATCAAAACCAAAATCTTTTCATATTCTTTCTTTGAATATAAAATTGTCAAATGAATCAAAACCCATTTGACTTCAAACCACTTGCAAATTGATTTATATTTCAATTATAAGTCCATAAATAAGTCACTCAAGCTGAAATCAAGCTTTGACCAAGCCATTTGACCCACTTAGGCTCACTTGATCCAAAGTGACCTAAAGTACCCTTATGAGCCAAATTCTAATTCTAACCAAATTGGATTGAACCAAACTCATCTATGCCTCCCATCATGATCAACAATCATCATGGGATGATCAATCAATCAAATTAGGTCAAACAAAGTCAAACCTAAGGGTTGACCAAGTCAATACTTAGCCCAAAATGAAACATAACATAGCCAAAATCCACCGTAGGCCAAATTGATTGAAACCATTGATCTAAGTTCATTCATGAACTATGTTTGAACTTGACCAAGCCAACATTTGAGCCTAACCTAATTGGCCACTTGACCCAAGTTGACTTGACCTAAAAGTCAAAATGTATCAAAACTTGATCTAAGCCAAATTGACTCAAACCAATGGGTCAAGTTCATTCCAAATCACTTGTTGAACTTGACCAAAGCCTCAATTGGCCAACTAGACCTAACCTAGCCCAATTGACCTTAGACCCAACTTGACCTAAAGGGGTCATGTTTGAGCCAAATTTGAACTTAACCAAAATTGATTAGAAATAAAGATACCAATCCACTCCATATGACTAACCTAACCTAAACCTACCCTTGAACTAGCCCAAATAGGTCAAATAGGTCAAATAGGTCAACTTGACCCATTTGACCTAAGTGAAGTCATATGAGCCAAATTCAAAACTATATCAAATTGAACCAAATCAAAGCCACCAAAATATTTAAAATGGTCATATGAACTTGACCCAACCCTTGGTTTGACCCAATTTGACCAATTAGTCAACTTGACCTAAGTTGACCCATTTTGACCAGAATGGGTCAACATGAGCCAAACCTTATCAAATGAATTCCAAATCTCATGAAACTTTACCAAACCTAGTTTCTCCACATACCCAACATATCCAAAGTGAAAAATCAATAAAATGACCATCCCCTAGGCCATAGAACAATTTTTGGCTGAATCCATGGGTAATGTGGTCATACCCTCTTCATATCCACTTGATGCTTTCCTAATAGCTCAAAGGGACCTAATGAAGTGTGGTGCACCCAACCTAATGGGTTTGGGTCAGCCCAATTGGCCCCAAGACCAAACCCGACCCCATTGGTCAAAATGGCAAATTCAAACTCCCTCTCCCACTCAATTTCAAGCACATGGGAGGTTGGCATTCCACTCAAAGCATCAAACCGACCATGTACAAGCATCTAACTAATCAAACAACCCTCCCATTATGTTCAATTAGCTAAAAATGGCATAATGGCTTACGACCATCCGATCCTTCATGGGGGAGATATACTCTCCCTAATTCAATATGAATTAAGAAATTCCACATTTGATTGAGTACTAGAGAGCGTAAGGAACCATTAGAGAGTGATCCCTAGCTTTCTAGAGCTCTAGCCATTTTCCTATCCTCAGTTTTTGAACAGTGAAAATAAGGGAGGAAAATCAAGAGCTAACTTTCTCCATAATTAATTTCCACCAAATTTCATTTGCGCACTCCATCAGAGAGGCAAGTCAAGTACACCCAAGCTCTCTTTCAAGTTCCCAAGGCAAGAGGAAGGCTAGCTCGATCAAGGTTGCAAGCAAGCTGAGGAGGAGTTGGTCCATAGAGCTCTACACTCAACTTCAAGAGCGCAAACTCTCAACAAAGCTTCGTCTCAATTAGATGAAGCTTATCCAAGGGAATTGAGCGCAGTGATCACCTCCGATGAGGTATGCCATTTTTTGACCATTAAACTCAATGTGGTGTGAAGCTTTGTGAAAGAAATTTTAATTCCATGGAGTTTTGACCGTTAGATGTGTTTGTACCCATGCTTAGATTGTATAGGTTGATTTCCTATACAATCCAAGCTCAATCGAGCTCGGATCATGGCTGCAAAGGTCGACAGTCTCCATTTTGGATGGACGACAGAGATTAAACATCCATTTATAGAATCCTTTATCCATTTTAAAACTACGGGGAGATCTATGGCCATCCGATCTTTGATCGGATGGCCGAGATAAAAGGGCATCCACTGTCAGCCACTTTTTAGATTTGACAACTTAAGTGAGCAGCACACTGCATGATGCGTGTAAAGCGCGCTGACCGCCAACGTTACACGTCGCTCCGTGAGCTATAGGATTAGTTAAAACGCTTTAATTAATTCTAATTAATTTAGGGATCTTCTAAATTTCATAACTCTCTTTATAAAATTCAAAAAAATATGAATTAAAATTTTATAGAAAGATAATTCAACCTAGAATATTTTAAAATTAATTTCAATAGATTTTGGTTTATGCTTTTCTCTAATTTTGGGTTTTCTTTGAAAGTTTATTTTTCTAATTACCTTTCAATTAAGCCTCTGATTAATCCCAAACTTCTTGGGTATGTTTTAGGGGATAAACTCTACCTCCCCTAATTTTCTTAGGATTTATTGAAGGCTTAATTAGGGGAATTGCATATGGATTTCCTAATTACTCCCTTAACCTAATTAAGCATAATTAGGGTGTGATTAGTAGTTTTAATCCATGATTGGGGTTGATTAAGGTCAGATCTAGTAGATAGAAAATTTAGAGAGTAGTTTTGGGGCATTTTCTTTAAGCTATTCTTTAAACCCCCTTTTCTTTCCTTAATCTGCTCTTAATTAAGGGTTAATTCACTAATTATCCCCTTAATTAATTTTCTAAAAATTCTAAAAACTTTCAGAACTTAATTAATCTACTTTGGGTAGATGCTTAGGTATTTAATAACCTAAGTTCAATTAAGGAAATCAAAACCTAATTCATATATGTGAAAGGGTATTTTGAAATTACATAAGCTAAACCCCTTGGCTTAATTATCCTTTAATTATGAGCCAAATTGCATTAGGCCTTTTTCTTATTAGGTGCATTACAAATTTAAATTCTTTGTGAGTTTTATATCATCTCATTGGCTCATAATTATTTGCTTAATTATTCTAAGGTGGTATAGGTAAGGGTTAGTTAAGTTACTTAATTCATACCTTAACCTAATCAATACATAAAAATGAATCTAATCATCTAAAAATTAAACAAAAATATCAAACATATGTGGGAATGGGTTAGGAACAGCAAACTCATCTTACCTTTTTAAAATTAAATCAAACTCCAAACTAAACAAAAATCACATTGAAGTCTCTTTGATTTATTTTAAACTTTCTTATTCCATAAGAATATCTTTAGGATTTAATTAAAGTCAATGTGTTTACATGCTTTCATTGCTTTGATTCTTTCCCCCAACATGCTAAATGTGTATTTCATATGGTCTCATGCATCATATTTTTCAAATTTAAAAATGAAATTATTTACTTTATGTCAAATTTGCATGTGTTGGCTAAAGTAGAAATATGAGTGGCTATTATCACTACTAAAATCTAAATTATTTCCAAAACACATAAATCAAATATAAAATCTAAAAGTATGCTACTTATATTTTAATTATAAGCTTGCATGTGAAGAATATAAAGGTGTGCTTAGCATAGGTTTTCTTTCTCTTTTATGTAAGCATAGTTTTGAATAGGAGTTGGTAAGATATATGGTCCATTTGAAAAGTACCTAATACTCACCTAATTCCATATCCTATTCATTCTTATGCTATCACCTAAAAGGGGCTACCTATACTTGCATACATAAATTGCATAAACAAAAAAACAAATCAATTAATACAACTTTTGCATTCTCTCTTTTCATTTCATTTCTTTTGTACACATGTTTGTATTTAAGGAAAGTGGTATATTAGTCTGGACAGCTCTGAGGTTGCGAGATTTTAAGTAGCCCTAAGTAGGTTTTATATCTTGCACTTCTTGTTAACAATGGCACTATACTCACTTATGTCTTTCTTACTTTCATGTGTGTATGTGAAAAATTGGATAAAGAAACCCTTTTCTACTTGAAGAAAATCATGCATCATAAGCAGTCAAATTTTCTTAAGTAACTTACTTAGCATTCATCATAAAATGTGCTAAATATTCCCATTTGATGTGTATAGATATGCTTAGGAGACATTCATATGCATGTTATACATGTTGGGGAAAGAAATGAAGTGATGTATGTTTTGTGAATTTGATTCATTTTATTTAATCTTAAAATGTCTGTCTCTTTGAATAGGTTTGTTTAGAGTTTATCTAAACTTAAGATTAATTAAAAGATTTAATCAAAATATTTACCTAAATAAAATCAAAATGTGAATCTACTTTAGAAATTACTTAGGTTAGGGAAGGAAAGAGAAGTCCTCTTCTCTTTCCCTCTCTTCATAACTTAGTAATTAATTGTAGGATTCATTTAAACCAAATCAAAATATGAAATAAAATCAACCCAAATCAATTAAACAACTTAAATGAAACCTTCCTCTAAGCTGAACATCTTTTCACACTTAGAAAATCCTAACTTAAAGCCATAGCTAAGCATACCACACAAACCTTCAAAGCACACACATTAGCCTAAGTCACCACTTTTAGCTTTAGGTTAGGTCGGTGTATGATTTGATGTTTTGTTTTATTTTGTGATATATTTTTTAGACTTGATGTTAGGGTGTATGCTCATAGAATAGATGGTAGGATGCTCTTAGTCTAACTATTCTTTTCTGTAGGGGATTGTGCTTAAGGGGCGCTATCATAAATAAAGATATAAAAATTCTTTTTCTTGCAGGTGCTTATACCCCTAAGCATAATCCATAGGCCAGGCAGACTTAGTCACCCATGTATAGGTGATAAGTCTAATATACATGCTTGGGATTTGTGTGGATTATTTTAACTAACTTTTATTTTGCAGGTGTTAGTTAGATTTCCATTTATTTTCCTTTTCATGTAAATTTGTGCAATTAGAATTTTGGAATGATTATTATAGGGATTAGAATGAGCATTGGTCATAAGATTATAGCTTATGTACCATGTGAAGCCTTGGAGCATCCACCTTCCAACCATCCAAAAGAAAGAACCAAAGAAGAAAGAAGAAGAAAAGAAGAAGAAGAAGAAGAAGAAGAAGAAGAAAAGAAAGCTTGAAGACCCTCATAATAATGAATTCCTTGCTTAACTGTAATTTAATTCATTTGTAATCGGGGTTGTATAAGGGTAGAGCTTCACCAATTTTTTTAGGTTTGTGCGGTGGTGCCCGACCATAATGGCCTTTTATTCTTTTGCGCTTAGCTTTATAAATTGATTGATGATTTGTTTAGCTTGTGCATTAAGTGGCATGCTTTTCCCATTTTATTCCTTGCTTTATGTATGGCCTGGATGTGGATTAGGCTCTTTAGGAAAAAAATAAAACTTTTACCCAACTTAACAACTCAAAATTACAAATAAAGAACTCATAACCTCACCTAAAGCTTAGGTTTAAAATCAAGATAAAAGATTTAGCAACCCCTTATTTGGATGAGCATTTATTTTTCAATATCATGCACAATAACATCTTATTTCACTCTTGATTGGAGGGCTTCCACCTTTGCCAGAGAAACTTGGCTTCATCTTTGAGAGCCATGGTGGAAACTCACCTCCTCCCTTCTCACTGATTTTGGTCAATAACTCTATTTCTCATGCATTAGGCATATGAATCATGTCAGCCTGAGTCAAAAATGGTTATCCAAAAATGAAAATAAAATGAAATTTGAATTACATTAGATTTAGGACATTTGAAGCATGCCCTTTACATGATCTAGTCTCTTTAGGGAGTGAGTTTAAGGACTTAGTATCTTTCTAAATAAATAATATCCTAGCTATCTTTCATAAGCATAAAGACTTGCCTACATGTATTTAAAATTATAGGAGGAGTTAGTTGTCAGCCATCCCCAGGTGGTTGTAAGTCCAAGCTATCATGTGGTTTTTCCTCTCTTGTGAAGGCAAACCAAATACCCACTTTTCGCCTTAAATTTAGGTTATGCATTTGGCCCTCACTAAAGCTCCCTAGATTTAAGTTTTGAGATTGCTTTTCCTTTTGCGAGCCCTAAGCATAAATCCTCACCTCTTAGGCATTTCCACAACCTTGTATTTTGGAATTATAAGCCCTAACATTCTAATGAAAAAGTCAACTCAAATAAACTAAATTAATTTCAAAAATATAAAGCCTAACCATAGTATAGTCTAAGATGCTCGCTAGGTTTCCTAGTATCGTGAGCATCTCTCACTTATTCCCCTTTGGCTTCGATAATAAATCTCTCTTTGATCAATCCGGTTTGATCTTTAAAAATAAACCAATCGATTGATAGTCATTTTCCTATTGAAATCTTTAGAGACAATGATCATTTACCTTAATCGAGAGTTTTCCTAAGGAATCTCCATTCCTTAGGATGCAATTAACTATGGGGGCTTGCCCCTGTAGGGAACTTAATGAACCCAATTTAAAATAAACCATGTTTTACTTTTTCATATAAAGTAGGGGAAGAATCTTCGGTACACTTCGAAGACCCAACATCCTTAGGAGTCCTTATTTTGGTGATTAGGTCCATTGTAGGGTGGTGACTTCTATCTTTTGAGATAGTACACCTCTCCTTAATGTCGTACCTGATCACCCTAATAAGTACATCTGCAAATCTATGTGACATCCCAAAAAGATGAATTTCTATAGTCTTGTCTTTCTCTTTCTACCAACAGATTTTGAAAGGTGACTCTATAATGAAAATTTTCACCCACAGTAATTCATGGTGGTGCAAAGAAAGATTATCAGCCTTCTAAACAAGGTCAGGAAATGGTGGGAAAAATTATGCTTTTTCAAAAGCCTATGGGGGTTGGTACTGCTCTTGTTCCCTTCCTAAAGGCAAAGTGAAAGTCTCAGAGGCAAGTCCTCTAGAAGAGGATATATAGGAGAAGCTATTTTCTAGAGCTTTGGACATTCGTGAGTATCTCCACTATGGAAAGATTCATAAATTTCCTTATAATAAGTGTCCCCCATCTTCTTTTTATTTCTATGTGAACTTTTAGTGTTATTGCCAATTCGATGAATTTACCTTTTATGTGGATTTGTTTGTATAGAATACTCCGAGGTTATCATTTTCCTCAATAAGCATGAGGGGGCTAGTGTTGAGTTAGTTCAGTTGAGGCCATTTCTAAAAAATTTAGCTGATAAAGTTGGGTTGAGTTCTCATATCCCATCCAAGAAGAGAGCCATGAGATCGACTCCTTAAGTTTTCCCTAACAAGAGGAGCAAGTTTGGTAAGGAATAAGAGGACTATGTTGTAATCAACTTTACTCCTAACCTAGGCATGACAATAAGTGAGGTCTTTGAACTAGGATGGTTATATACTAAGAGTCATTGGACTTGCTTCATGACAATCTCTATATAGGCAACTATCATACTCAATGATGACTGTCCAAGCTACCACTTGATAATCGATGTGGGAGGTCTGTAATAAGTCCCTCCTATGAAGGAAGGATTGTTCAAGTTTGGCTCATTTATAAATCCAGCTTGAAATATTTATTTGTATTTGGCTTGCTTAGTTAACGAATGAGCCGACCGAGTGACTTAATGAGTCAAACATGAGCTGTTCATGAATAATGAGCTTTTTTGATAGCTCTAATCTCATCTTTTTTTTAAGAGTTTTAACAGAAGGAGGCTAAGTTCCCCGACTTCCTTAGCTCAAATGAGTACCAACATCTATTGCAGGAGAAGTTCAAGGAGGGTGCCAGTTGCATTATTGCTAAGTTGGCGAGGCATGGTCAGCTAGATGCCGACTTCCTAGACTTCAACAAAGTACTCACCTTGTCAGACTCTGATGAGGGTTACGAAGGGAGTTCCAGTTGATTTCTCTTCTTTTCCTTCTCCTTCTTCTTCTTCTTCTTCTTCTTCATCTTCTTTTTTTCCCAATGAGTTTAAAAAAATGTACATGATAACATGTAAAAGAAATGTGAGGAAATGAAATTTTTTATCATTTCCCTCTCTTTGGCAGATATTGAATGTGACTTAGAATTTTCCTAGGAATAAGGATGAGTATCTAATTGAGTTTTCCAAACAAGTATTTTTGAGGTTGCTCTACCTCTAGAATTTTAGCTCCCCTCATTCATGATCCCCCTCAGTCACCATATCATAACCAAGCAAAATGTTAGGATTCAGATATAAAAGCTTGAAGACCTTGAAGGGAAACATCTCAAACTCAATAAAGAATTAAGTTATATAAGGCACAGATGGTTGAAGCTTGCAATAAATTATTTTGTCCTTGAACTTTCTTAGTTAGAGAACTAGTTTTAGTTATTTGGAAGCCAATTGTTGCCCATGGAGGTAAGTTTGAGCTAATGCTCTTGGTACCTTTCATTATAAAAATTGTCTACCAAAGAGGATCATACCAATTGAGTAGCTGCAAAGGTGAATGCCCTATGCACCCCATAATGGATACTAATTGAAGAAATATTTTAAATGATTATACTTGAAAAGAAACTTTTACCAATAAATCTTTATTTTAATGTCATATTTTCTCTTACTCATATATTTGAATGGGTCATAATGCATTAGGAGGGAGGACTAATGTAGTTGTTCTCATCCCTCTCTAAGACTCTTCAAAATAATAACTAAAGTATATGTAAGATTCACCATTGAAAATTAAAATCATTTTCATTCCAAATTCTTTGGATGCATCCTTACCATCAAGATCTGAATTTAATCTTCTAGAATAAGGAGCAATCATAAACATCAATGATGTTGGCTTGTCTCTCTCTATTGCTTTGAATGAGCTCAATTTTGGAGTAGATCTTCTTATTACTCTTTGCTCTACTATTTCAAATATGTTTGGGTAAGCATTAGGTTCTTTTAGTCTTCATTTGTTATTTTGAGCAAGGTTAGGCGAATGTTAGCTTGTCTCTTTCTACTATTTTGAATAAAGTCAGGTGAAGAGTAGATCTTCTTCTTACTCTTTACTCTACTATTTTTAATAAAATTAAGTAGGCATTATGTTCTTTTAGTCTCCATTTGGTGTTTCAAATAAGGTTAAGTAAATGTTGGCTTGCCTCTCTCTACTATTTTGAATGAGGTCAGGTGGAGAGTAAATCTTTATCTTACCCTTTATCTTACTATTTTTAATAAGGTTAGGTTAGCATTGATTCTTTTAGTTGTTATTTGCTAATTTTAACAAGTTTAGGAAAGTGCTGGCTTATTTCTATTTATTGGTTTGATTTAGGTTAAGTGGAAAGTAAAACTCCTTCTTACCATTTGCCTTATTATTTTAAATAAGGTCAAGTACACATTGGTTCTTTTAGTCTTCATTTATTATTTCAATGTCAAACAAATGTTGACTTATCTCTCTTTAATGTTTCAAATGAGGTTAAGTGGATAGTAGATCCTTATCTTACTTTTTGTCCTACTATTTCAAATAATTTTAGGTATGAATTTGTTCTTTAATCTTCATTTATTATTTTAATGAAGGTCAAGCAAATGTTGGCCTATCTCTTGTTACTATTTGAATGAGCTTAAGTAGGGAATAGATTTTCTTCTTACTTGGATGTTCTGCTATTTCGAACAAGGTTAGGCAGATGTCGGAATCCTCTCATTAGTTAGTACACAAAGTAGGACTAGATCCCTAAGTGGCATCATTCTCCTTAATTACAATCATCTTGAAGCATTGTGGCATCTATCTCTTTGGACCAATAAATCTAGACAAGATAAAGTATTTAGACCTCTTCTAACTTACTTTCTTCTAAATAAAAAATAGCTCACTTTAAGCAATCTATACAAAGCTTGACTAACTTTAAATTGGTCTCTTCTAAGTCAAGTCTAATCTAAAACCCAATCTGATCAACCTTACAGCAGAGTGCTAAATTTTCAAAAAAAAAATATTCAAAGCAAACTCAATTAAACACAAAAACCTTTTTATTCATCATTGCCTATGAAAATTATGGCTCAATTGACTAGCTCAATCAATTCGAATACATGGCAACTTATTGATCCACTAAACTTATTAGGGATCAATTTATTGATCTCACTTTTAGTGAGGTTGACACCACTTCTTCTCCTAGTATAAGATCTCATCATAGCAATATGGATACCATTGTTAGAGCATTAAAGCATCTCTAAGGGATGGAGGGGGAAGCCTCATCAAAATCAAACTTAAAGCTAGAACCAAAACTAATTGAGCCTTAAGACTCAACCAGTTTGGGCTAATGGGCCCACTTGTCCCAACCTAACCCAAATTTGATAACTATTACTTTAACACTTCCTAATTGATACAAGTAAAATTGATTGAATCCTATAAGAAATCCAACATGTTTAAATTAAGGATTGACTTATTTGATAATGGAGTTGCTTGGCCCACTTTGCCTAACTTGGCCCAATTGAGCCTTGTTGGCTCAAATCCAAATTAAACTCAAATTAGACTAGATTGACCTCTCCTAAAACCTTAAGGGTGTCATTCAGACTTAATTAAACCTTAAACTTTGCCCAATTATTATTAATTAAGATAGACGAGTTCATGGACTCAATTTGATTCAAATAAGCTATTTTAAGACCAAGCCCAAACTATGCTTGATCCAACCTAAATTGAACCAAAAAATTTATTCCAAAATACTTTTAAATGAATATAGAACATAAATCAACTATTCTTTATGTTTATTTTTATCAAATTGACCCAATGGACTCACCTTGATCCAAATGGCTCTACTTTATGCTTTTTGTTAAGCTTGAATAATATTTTCTTTTTGTCAAGTTAGATGATGTTATCTCTATGATGAGTTTGAAAGTTCTATTTTTGTGATGATTACCTTAATTTTGCCTTTACAATGAGTGCATTAGATGATGTCTTTTCATAATGTGTGATACTTAGATTTGGCAGGATCTTATGTTAAATATTTAACATGATATATTTACAGTGATCAATGAATTACTTCCTTAATAAATACTATCTTGGAGGTGTTTATTTTGGATGTGTAGTGGGGGATACCACGTAGATCATAAGGGGTACTTATTGAAGTGATCAAGTATGACATTGAGGTATGATGTACTATCTTGAAAGATAGAGATGTCACCCTTCAATGGACCTAATCACTTAATAAGGACTCCTAAGACATGATGGGTCTTCGAATGTACTAGAGATTTTTTTCCTGCTATACATGGATGAATAAAGCAAGATTTATATTAAGTCGGGTTCATTAAGTTTCCTATGGAGGCAAGCCTCCATAGTTAATTACATCCTAAGGAAGGAAATTCCCTAAGAATACTCTCAATTAAAGTAAATAAATAGGATCTCCAAAGATTTCAAGGATAGACTATCAAAGGATTGGTTATATTTGGAAAATCAAATGGGAAAGTTCAAGGAGAAGACTTATTTTTGAAATCCAAAGGGAGGAAGTAGGAAATGCTCATGATACTAGGAAGCCTAGTGAGCATTCCAATATATCCTATAATTGGGTTTTATACATTTTAAAATGAAGATATTTATTTGTTAGAGTTGAATTTGATTAGATTACTAGGCCTTATAATCATAACTTAAAGGTGATGCACAAGAGTGTGCAAATTATAGAGGAATTAAGTTAACATGTCATACATTAAAATTATGGGAGAGAGTAATTGAGCATAGGTTACGATGTGATACAAAAGTTTCTCACAATCAGTTTGGTTTCATGCCAGGTAGATCTACTATGGATGTTATACATTTGTTAAGAGGTTTGATGGAGAAGTATAGAAAGCAAGGAGGATCTGCATATGATATTTATTGATTTATAGAATGCTTATGATAAAGTTTCAATAGATGTTATTTGGAGAGTTCTAGAAAAGAAAGGAGTTAATATTGGTTATATTCAAGTCATTAAGAATATATATACTAGAGCTGTTACTTGTGTCCAAACACAAGGAGGATTGACAAAATATTTTCCTATTTCAGTTGGATTACATCAAGGATCAACTTTAAGCCCTTATCTTTTTTTTTTATTTAGCTATGGATGTTCTTACTAGGCATTTACAAGAAGATGTACCTTGGTGTATGCTTTTTGTTGATAACATTCTTCTTATTGATAAAACTAGAGAGGGAGTCCAAGAGAAACTTAAATTATGGAGGTCAACCTTAGGGTCTAAAGGTTTTTATTTAAGTGGATCTAAAACTGAATATATGAAGTGTAATTTTAGTTGTAGAAGTTATAGTTGTAGTGTTGTGACTTTGGGTGAACAAGTCATTAAAAAGAGTGAGTGATTCAGATATTTAGGCTCTATGGTTCAAAATGATGGTGAAATAGATGGAGATGTTATTAGTAGAATTCAAATTGGATGGTTGAAGTGGAGGAATGCATCTAGTCTATTATGTGATAGAAAAGTAATACTTAAACTTAAGGGAAAATTTTATAAGATGGTGGCAAGACTTGTAATGATTTATGGTGTAGAATGTTGGCCAATAAAAGAGAAGCATGAGACTAAGTTAAGTGTTGCAGCGATGAGGATGCTTAGGTGGATGAGTGGGTTTACTCTTAGAGATAAAATGTGAAATGAGTATGTTCGAGAAAAATTTGGAGTAGCTCCAATGGCAGATAAGATTAGTGAGAGTCTCCTTAGATGGTTTGGCCACATAAAGCGTTGGTCATTCGATGACCCAGTTAGGAGAGTATATGCATTAGATTTGCCTTATGTTAAGAAAGGTACAGGTAGACCTAAAAAGACATGGTTAAGATGTAAAAAATGACCTTAGTATACTTGAATTAAATGAGAATTTGACACATAATAGGACACAATGGAGATGAAGGATTCATGTTGCTGACCCCACTTAGTTGGATAAAGGCTTGTTATTATTGTTATTGTTGTTGTTGTTGTTGTTGTTGTTGTTAGGGCTTATAATCCAACAACACAAGATTATAGAAATGCCTAAGAGGTGAGGATTTATGCTCATAACCTGAAGAAAAATAGCTACCTCGGATCCTAAATCTATGAAACTTTAGTATGAGCTAAAGCACAACCTAAATCTAAATGAAAGATGGACATAAGGGTTTATCTCCATAAGAGAGGGTAAACCCATCTGACTTCTAGACTTACAACCACCTGGAGTGGTCACCAGTTAACTCCTCCTACGATTTTAAAATTATGTAGTCCAGTCTTATGAATTGCAAGATAGCTAGGATAGTTATTTAATTTGAAAGAAACTAAAGTCCTAAACACACTCCCTAAGAGACTATAGCATGAGTGGTATGAGCATGTAACTTAATCTACAAATGCAAAATATTTTCAAATTTTATTTCATTTTTGACACATCATTTTGGACAAAGATTTTAGGATTTTTATATGCCTAAATGCAAGATGAAGTAGATTATTGGCTAAATCAACTAGAAGAAGGTGTTCTCCACCACAAGAGATGCCCTCACTGGTCAAGCATTCCCCTATCATGAAAGGATGGAGATCCTTCATGTTCAAGAGAGAAAGAATATGCATGCATGATGTGAGAGATACAACCATACAATTAAGGGGTTCTAAATCTTCAAATTATCTTGATTAATCCCTAGGCTTTATGGTGGGTTATAAGTTGTTTAAAATTTAATTATGAGTGATTAGTTTGGTAGAAAAATTAATTTTATCCTAAGAACCTACAGCATCTAGGCCACACATTAAGGCTTCAAACATAAGAAACTATGAAAAAGCATGACATTTCTAATGTGCAATTTAAACATAACATCAATCAATTTTATAAACCACCACAAAATAATAAGAGGTCAATGCGATCAGGTACCACCGTACAACCCAAAAAATAAAAGATTGATAGCTGAGCTCCACCCTTATACAACCCAGTATATGAAAGAATAATTATAATTTGAGTAAATACATGCTATCGAGGTCTTCATTCTTCACTCTTCCATCTTCCTCCTTCTTCCTCTTGATATGGTTTATGCTTCAAAGGCATCACAAGGCCTCCTAGGACTAAGCCTTCTAGCCACTGGTCATCATAATCCCTCATAGCACTAATCCTAATTCCTATTGTAAAATTACATTCATATAGGGAAAAGTAAATCTAACAACACATGCAAAATAAAGGTTAGCTAAACACACATACAATCCCAAGCAGTTATATATATGATTTGGGCTTAGCATCCTGCACATGGATAACCAAGCCCACCTATCCTATATTGGATTATGCTTATGAGTTTAAGCAACCTACAAAGAGAGCACTTACATTTATTTTTAGCATCCCTTAAGCATAATCCCCTGCAAAAAATATGATTAGGCTAATATATGTCTACCATATAGTCTACGAAACATACACCCTAACATCCAATATAAAATAATACATCACAAAATAAAACATACATCACACCATGCACCATCGTAACATAGAGCTAGAAGTGGTGATTTAATTCAAATGTGTGTGATAAGGCTTGGTGTGGTATGTCTTACTAAGCATTAGAGTTATGATTTTATAAGTTTGGAAGGAATTAATTTAACATAAGGGGTTGGTTTCACTTTAAGTTGTTTAATTGATTTGAAAATTTTAATTTGTGTTTTCTTTTGTTTCATAGGACCTACATTTAACAACTAAGAGTTATAAAGTGAAGAAAGAGGATCATTCTCTTTCATCCATACCTTAAGCCATTTTCTAAAGTACATTAATTTGATTTATTCTCTTCATTGAATGGCTTATTAAATCATTTAATTAATCCTAAGTTTAGGTCCACTTTAAATAATCCTATTCAAGATGAAAGGCTTCTTAAGATTAATTTAATTGAATTACTACCACATGACATATATTAAATCATTCCTTTCTATCACATGTAACATGCATATGATTTAATCCTAAGTGTATCTATACATGCAAAATAATTTTAACACACTTAAATGATGAAAGTATGTGTATGTTTAGAATTTATATTTTATTTGATTGAATTATTTAAACATATTAATTTAAAGCTTTATCCAAATTCTTATACAAAAAGACATAAGAATGAAATTAAATAGGTACGTGTCATTGTTAAACCAGGGAAGTGAGGTAATCAAATGACCTCTTTGGGGTTAGCTAAAGCCTCGTATTCCCGGGATGTCTAGACTATATATCCATTTGCATTCAAACATATGTAAAGTCATATACATGAACATAGGAAGTGAACTCCAAATCATATGGCTAATTAATTCAACCACTTAGTCAATTATGAATGCATGCAATTTTAATATAAAAAGGGATTTACATTCATTAATCACTACATATAGATGTATAAAGACATAAATAAGTATGTGTTATTGTTAAACTAGGGAAGTGAGGTAATCAAATGACCTTCGTGGGGCTAACTAAAGCCTCATATTTTCGGAATGTCCAGACTATATACTCACTTTTCTTAAATACACATGAATGTATACATAAATGAAGAAAATAAAATCATACAAAGATTATATTTTTATTTGATTGAATCATTTAGGTATGTAAATTAAAGCTCTATCCAAATTCTAATGTTTAAATACATAAGAATGAAATCAAATGGCTATGTGCCATTATTAAACCAAGGAAGTGAGGTAATCAAATGACCTCCTTGGGGCTAGCTAAAGCCTCGTATTCCCGGGATATCCAGACTATATACCCATTCCCATTCAATCTTAATAAATTAACACATGAATAGAGGAAAGAGAAATCAACATTCACACACTTAAGCTATAAGCACATGCATCTCTTATGTATTTATAACTAGCATCATAACACATATTATTATTCATTTATAAGTTTTTGAAAAAACATTTGGATTTAATAGTGATAATAGTCACACATATGTTAAATTAAATCAACAAATACAAGCTTACATAAAGGAAATCCATTTTGCTTTACTTGATTTTGAAAAAATGGATGCATGAATTCAAATGACATATCAAATTTAACATGATTAGAATGAGAACAATCAAATATAAGCATGTGATTCATTCAACCGAACTAGTCGCTAAGGACAATCAAATCAAATAAGATTATTTAAAGCAAACTGAAGCTTCTTTATTAATTTAGTTTTAGATTTGATTTGATTTGATTTGAAGAGGATTAGAGAAATTATCACTTGCTAATTTAAACCCATTCCCATATTAGTGATTTGATTTAATTAAGGGAATGTAATTAAGTTAATTTTATGGGTTAACTAGATTGAACCCTTAATTAGATCAATTAATTACCCTTACCTATGTAACCTTAAAGTAATTAACTAATTATGTGCCAACAAGATATGCATGAAAAATAAACTTTCAATGATCCTAGGAAATAAAAGGGGCCTAATGCAATTAGTTTATGATTAATAGTTAATTAGATTAAGGGACTTAATTACTTACTCTTATGATTTTCCCACACATGTGGACTAACCATAATTTCATTAAACTCTTTTAGGTTATTAAACACCAAAAGATCTACCACATGATTTAATTATTTAAGGTTTTATGTGATTATGATTTCAATTTGATTAAGAGATTTAATTAATTAGTTAATTTTTAATTAATTTCATTTTTAAAAAGGGTGAAATGAACTTAGAGAAAGAGGTTAGGAAGGAGGTCCCAACCCTATTCCTTAGTTCACTTACTGTTGAATAGTAATTAATAAACTTAATTAATCAATTTATTACTGCTCATGCGAGTAATTAATCATTAATTAACTTAAAATAGTAATTAAGGTTTAATTAGCCAATTTTCCTAATTATGTGAGTAATAAATTTAAAGAAAATCATGGGAGGCAGAGGTCATCCTATTAAATTAACCCATAAAATTTAGGACTAATAGCTCAAGTAATTAAAGATTAATTAAGCTAATTAATTTTTTAATTAAACCTTAATTATTGTTCAAAATTAATTAAGATCATTTTTATTTAATTCTCCACAGAAATACTTTTAAAATGAGTATTTATTTGCATTTTTTGATTTTTTTTATGATTTGTTATGATTTTTAGAAGTTTCAGCCATTAAAAATGATTAATTAAGCTTAATTAAAGCCTAATCTCATCGGCGTCACAGGATTGGCTTCTTAAAACTTATCTGACTCAGCGCCTACATGGCGATGATGGACGCACTTTCTCGTCTGTCATCCAATCTAAGATCGGACGGGTACGATTAATCCTATACCTTAATAGGATTAAATTAGATCAATCTAATGGATCTAATCACGATCATCCATTCCGATCACGCAGAATGGATGGTGTGTGATCTATCATCATGCGAGCGATGAGAGATGGTGTCCGTCCACCATTGCTCGCTTGATCTGAGCTTACCCGAGCTCGGATCAACTCCAAAAGGATCCCACACCTTCACGAGATTGATCAAATGGGATCCAACGGTTAAGATCACATGAGATGCAAGCTTTCTTCAAAAAAGCTCCAACTCATTTTTGCCTAAGGATCAATTTTAATGGAGTATCTTACCAGAGCTCAAGATCAATGGTAAATCCGATTGAGGAAGCTTTATCTAGTGGAAACGAAGCCCTACTGATCAGCATGAGCCTTGATTTGGTGTAGTTTGCTTGAAAGACCAACACTCAAAGCTTGGGAGGCCGGCGTTGATCAAAGTCCTATCTTCAGTGGTCGGGGAGCTTAGGAGAAGATTCATTCTTGCTCAACGGGCTCTGGGGATGGTGTGTGAAAAGTTAATTTGACTTTGGTGGAGGTTTGAGAAAATGGGATCAAGGGTGGCATTGCCCTATTTTGGCTTGAAGGAAATTGGAAATGAGGTGATTGGGGAGCTCGGGAAACACTCTAGGAAGCTCTGGGATACTCTCCTTAGGGTTCTCTAGCTCACACTGAGGCTCTCTCTTCGATTTGGATTGAAATGAGCAGGTTATACACCCTCATTCCCAAGATTGGATGATGGTGATGGGTTTGGCATTTTGTGGATGTCAACCACCTCAGGGGGTCATGGGTGGCAGGGAGGAGGTGAGTTGGCTCAGCTTGGTTGGTTGAAGGTGCGGAGGTGGCGGCCAAGGAGGAATCATGGGTGTTTATGGGTTTCAAATGCTCCAATGGGAAGGGTGAGGTGATTTCACCTCCCATAGATCATGGCCGACCCAACCACCTCTTGGGTTAGGTTGGGCAGTGTCCTAGGTGCCTAGGTGGACCATTGGGAGAGTGCCAAGTGGCCAAATAATGGAAATGACCACTTATATGGGTGATTTATCTCATGTGATACCCTTATCATAAGGGTAGAATGGTAATTTAGTATTGGATTTGATTTGGGAAGATTTGAAATAAGCCAAAAGTGGGATAGCCCAAATTTCAAGTCAATTGGAGTTTATTTGGTTTGATTTGGCTCAATTTTACTCATTTAGGTCAAATTTTGTTAAGTTGAGTCAAGTTGGCCAATTGGCCAAATTCGGTCAAACTAAGGGTTGGGTCAAGTTCATATGATCATTTGGGATGTTTTGATTCATTGGTTTGGTTTATTTTGGCTTAAATTTGATTTTGGCTCATTTGAGTTCATTTGGGTCAAATGGGTCAAGTTGACAATTTGGCAGAATTGGCCAAATTGGCTTGGGTTAGGTGTTGGTTTGGGTTTAGTTGACCAATTGAAGTTGATTGTAGGCTTTGGTTTCAATCAATTTGTATTTGGTTTTGATTTAGGTCAACTTGACCCTTTAAGTCAATTTGGGCTAAGTAGGTCAATTGGGTTCAATTGGGTCCAATCATTTCTTTGGTCAAGTTCAATAATCAATTTGGAATGAACTTGAGCCATTGGTTGCAATCAATTTGATTTATATTTTGATTTGACCTAATTTGGTCTTTTAGGTCAATTTGGGTCAACTTGGGTCAAGAGGGCCAATTGGGTTTGGTTTGGCTCAATTGATGGTCAAGTCATGTTCAAATATTTATTTTGAGTTGGTATGAATCATTTGCTTCAAGGGATTTGGCTTAGGTTGCAATTTGGCTAGTTTGGGATCATATGGGTTACGAAGGTTGACTTGGTCAAAGGACCAAGTTGACTTGGTTTGACCTAATTTGTGACAATTGATCAACCTAGGGTGATCAACAATCATGATAGGAGGTCTTGGTGGGCTTAGTTCAATCCAATTTAGGTAGGATTAGAACTTGGATCAAATAGGTCAAATTGGCCACTTTGGGTCAAGTAGACCAATTGGGTTTAGTTAGCTTGATTTTGGGTTGAGTTGAACTTAGTTGCATTTATATATGGATTTGGGATTGATATATAAATTCAATTGCAGTTGGTTTGGGTTTAAATGGGTTTTTGTTCATTTGCATATTTCAAGTCAAAAGGGTTAAGTTGGGTTTGACTTGGGTTGATTTTGATTTGGCTTAATGATTATAGATTTCATTTATATTTGTGAATATGATTGAAGGTATGATTGATTCAAGAGAAAATCAATTGAATTTGGGTTTTGGAATGAAGCAATTTGGCTAGGTTCATTGAGTTGGGTCATATGGCTTAGGTTTAGATTTTGATTTAGTTTGATTTAGTTTTGATGATTTAAATGTATATTTCATGTATATTTATGAATATGATTGAATATATGAATTGATTATGAGAAAAGTAATTGAGTTTGGATTGATTTAGATTAAGATTTGGCTAAGCTCATGGGATTGATTCATATGGCTTGGGAAGGGTTATGATTTAATTTGATTTAGTTTGATTTAGTTTTGATCATTTGAATGTAGATTCAATTTATATTTAGGAAGATGATTGAATATATAAATTTATTATGAGAAAATCAATTGAGTTTGGATTGATTTAAATGGGTTTTGACTAAGCTAATAAAGGGAGGTCATAGGGCTTAGATTTGGATTTGATTTGGTTTGAATTTAGTTTTGGTCATGTGATTATAAATTTGATTTATATTTGTAGAGATGATTGAAGATGTGATTAATCCATGAGAAAAGCAATTGAATTTAGCTTAATTTGGATGGGATTTTGGCTAAGTTCATGAAATTGATTCAAAGGACTTAGGAAACATTTCTGTTTTGGATTCGATCATGGGCTTCAATCATTTGGTTTTAGAATTTGGGTTTGGATTTGGATTTGAAATTGATGTTTTAAGTGAACTTGAGGTTTTGTTTGAGAAGGTTAACATATATTGGATTCGTGTTATAGGGTAGGTAAATCTCCTTAATCCCTAAGGCATAACCTAATCCTGTGGTTAACCTTTCTAAATCTCCAGGCTTAGGTTAAGTGTTTACCTAATTATTAGAAGTGTCTTATGACTAGGGAAGTCTTAGTGTCTAGAATACTTCTAATTCTAAGATGGGAATATTGAATCCTCACTCCAAAAGTGAGGTCAACAAGGGCTAGTTATGCATTTAATATAGTCATTTTTTGATTTGGGTGATAAAATTTCTTCCAGATGTGAGTTCTCTTTTCCTTCTTCTTGAGTTACTTTTTCTACTAACTAATGATAATGGTGATTTAGAAGAAAAGTGTTGTCAAGTTCCTTGATAATGACTTCACAAAGTCTTTTATTCTTTCCTTAGAGATGGCAAAATAATATTCCTTATCTATTACTATGACAACATAAACTACTCAATGTAACTAGCTCATAAAGATGAGTGAATGAATATAGTTAGTGATGATGAACATTGTGTGCCCTTTAACCACTTCAAATTGGGCTATTGATTCCCTTTAAACACCAAGTTGATGGAGATTCCGAATTTCTACTAAGCCATATTCACCCAGTTGTTGCCAAATTTGGTGGTGAGTATAATGACATTCATTATATTACTAAGGCAAAAGAAGTTTCCTTGGTGTTTGAATCTTTTCTATCATGTCATTGTAGTCACAAGAATGACACTATGAAATTCTCAGCAATATTTTTGTGCATTTACGTATTGGTGAATAATGTGAGGAATTGGTGTTCCAAGCTTTATTTTGTTAAGTGTTTAATAGGTTGGTCAGTGCCAACCAAAGCCTATTAATTTTACATCAACAAGGTTGTGGTCTTACAGGTGACACCTTCAGAGGAGGATGCCTAAAAGATGTTGAGAGTGAGAATAATAAACATTGAGTTCTTCCTTCAAGATAGAAACATCTATGAAGTGATTTTCTATAAGTACATGCTACCATTTGTATTTACTTTTCACCTTTTTTATTTTAATAGCAATTTTCTCAAAATAATTTTCTTTTGAAGCAACTATGTCTCTAACTCTTATTCAATAAGTACTAGCCTTCTTTGGTGAGTTGGTAGAGGAAGAGGAGTTGATCATCATGAAACCCCTCTCTATGAGGTTGGTGGATTCATTAAGTGCTACTAGTCTAAGTACAACTTCTAATGCCCTAATGGCTTCTTTCAAGGAAAAGTGTTTGAATTCCCTGAGCCTCACCAAAAAAAAAAAGAATAAAGATAAGGGCAAGGTGATGGGGGGGGCTTGGTGAGGGGGAGAGTCATGTGTTATTCAAATTGAGGATAATTATACTTATAAATCTTAAGATGTTGACTAACAAACTATTGAAACTCCAGCTCAGTTCTCTTCTCTAATTTCTCTGGTGAGTTAAACTTCTATCTTGACTTAGTTCCAAGGAAGCAATTCCATCACCCAGCCATGACTGTGCATGTGATAGCTTCATAGTTATCTTGGGAACTAAATTGAGTGTATATAATTGTGCTGAGATAGTAACTGTAGCTGAGGAGGAGCATGACAAGGCATGCAGGGTGCTCTATGATGAGTACGACTTTCATGTGGCAGCTGAGACCAATGGGTTGGTGAGGCAAAGGTGTTCTAGCTAGCAGCTAAGATCCATTACTAAGAAGAGGAGGAGTGAGTAGTGATAGAACTGAATCACCTTATATAAGAGAATAAATAATTGACCAATGAACTCACTCACATAATTATGGCACTTTAGTGAAAAGAGGTTAAGTGGAAGAAAAAGGAGTGGGCTAGTTACTTTGATTTTATAAAATATAAGGAGATGAAAAAATTAAAGTTTTTGGTCAATTCCCAATTTGCAATCAAAAAGTCAATCTAGCACATTCAAATTGATCGCAAATTTCTTAACTTTGACAATATCCTTAATTTGTCTGAATCCAAGGACAATGACATGGAAAGCATCGATTAGTTTTTTTATTTTATTTCTTTTTCTCTTGTGAAATTTTATTTTGTTGCTACTAGTGAATAAAGATTAATTATATATTTCTCATATTATGTACTTACCATATGTAATTATTTTTTTTCAAATAAATAAATGAATTTATTTTTACTTGCCTTATATTGAATGTCTCTCTATAATTTGGTTTTACTATTATATTAACTTATCTTGTTATGAAACTGGACTTGTTTGTTGATGAAGGAATTTATTATATCATACTTTAGGTGGTCAGCTATGTTAGCATGTAGAAAAGTGTTGAGGAGAAAGCTATAATAACTTGCTTAATAAACACATGTGTGTATTAAAGGCTTTAATTTGTAGTTTTCTAACACACACATAGATACATTGAAGTTTTTAACTTATAGTACCTAACACACACTTGGGTTTATTAAAGACTTTAATTTGTAATCATCTAACACACACATGGGGGTGTTGAAGGCTTCATTTGTAGTCTTCTAATGTGCACTTGGAGCATTGAAGGCACTTCGCTCATCTCCTTATGCATGCATGAGACATTAAAGTCTTCATTTGTAATTGACTAACATGCACTTGGGCATTGACGGCTTCATGGGAATTTAATGCTTGATTTGAAGTCACCTAACAAGCACTTGAGCCGCTGAAGGCTTGGTTTGTAGCTGCTTACTGCATAGTTTGGACATTTAAGGCTTGATTGGTAATCACCTAACAAGCACTTGAGCTGCTAAAGGCTTGATTTGTAGCTGCCTAATGCACACTTGTGGCATTGAAGGTGCTTCTCTCATCTGCCTCATGCATACTTGTGTGCATAGGAATCTATTCTCTAACTTGTCTCATACACACTTGGGTGCATGGAAGGCACTAGCTTGCATGGTTGTTGACCTCATTTTTAGAATGAGCTCTCAACACCTCCATCTTAGACATAGGATTCCTCTTAGATTTTAAGAGTTCCTTAGTCTTAAGACACATCAAGTGATTAGGTGGATACTCAACCTAGCCCTAGAAGACTTAGAAGGTTTAGCCATAGGAATAGGTTATGCCTTAAGGGTGTTAGGAAATTTCCTACCCTTAGCTTAAACCATTCCTCACTTTCCTTCCTTCAAGTCAAACTCCAAATAAATCTCATTTGATTTTCTCCAAACTTAAATCAATTCCATGATTGAAATCTATGATTAAAACCCATGATCAAAAACCCTTCAAAATTCCTATGTTCAAATTTTCCTAAGTCCTTAATCCTCTCTTAAGGACTAAGCCAAAATCATGATCAAAACCAAATCAAACCTTTGACATTTTTTCATAATTCATTTATATTCTTATATTCACATATATAAATGAAATATAAATTCAAATCAATCAAACTAAACTAAAAATTTCAAATCAATTCATTTGAAATTTTTCTTAAATCCTTTAAATTCCCATTAATGGATTTAACCAAAATCTTGATCAAACCTATTCAAACACTTGGGGTTTTCTCAAAAATTATTTATATTCTCATTAATATTCTCATATATAAATGAAATATAAATATAAATCAATCAAATCCAACTCAAAAATTAAATTCCAATTTAAAACTCCCTTAAATCCTTTAAATTCCCTTTAATGGATTTAACTTAAATCTTGATCAAATCTATTCAAACCCTTGATATTTTCTCAAAACTTATTTATATTCACATATATAAATGAAATATAAATATAAATCAATCAAATAAAATCCAAAAAATTAAATTTAAAATTTAAAATTTTCCTTAAATCTTATAAATTCCCTTTTAATGGATTTAACCCAAATCATGATTAAACCACTTCAAATCCTTGAAATTTTCTCATGATACATTTATACTCTCATTTATATTAACATATATAAATGAAATATAAATTCAAACAATCAAAACCAATTCAAAAAATCAAATCCAAATCTACTCAAAATCTAATATAAGCCTTTCAAGTCAAAATCTTGAACTTAGACAAATTAACTTCAAATCAAGCCAAACTCTTGATTTTCTCTCATGATTTAATCAAACTTACAATCATGAGCTCATATATTAATCCAAACTTCAATCAAACAATCAAAAACCAAATCCAAAATCAAAGCCAAAATCCCTTCATATTCTTCCTTTGAATATGAAATTGTCAAATGGATCTAAACCCATTTGACTTCAAATCACTTATAAATGGATTTATATTTCAATCATGAGTCCATATACAAGATCAAACAACTTCAAATCAAGCTTTGACTAAGCCATTTGACCCACTTAGGCTCACTTAACCCAAAGTGACCTAAAGTACCCTTATGAGCCAAATTCTAATCCTAACTAAATTGGATTGAACTAAACTCATATTTGTCTCTCATCATGATCAACAATCATCATGGGATGATCAATCAATCAAATTGGGTCAAACCAAGTCAAACCTAAGGGTTGACCAAATCAACAGTTAACCCAAAATGAAACCTTACATAGCCAAATTCCATCATAGGCCAGATTGATTGAAACCATTGATCTAAGTTCACTCATGACTTATGTTTGAACTTGACCAAGCCAACATTTGAGCCTAACCTAGCCCAATTGGCCACTTGACACAAGTTGACCCATTTTGACCTAAAGGGTCAAAATGTGTCAAAACTTGATCTAAGCCAAATTCATCCAAACCAATGGGTTCATTCCAAATCACTTGTTGAACTTGACCAAAGCCTCAATTGGCCAACTAGACCTAACCTAGCCCAATTGACCTTAGACCCAACATGACCTAAAGGGGTCATGTTGAGCCAAATTTGAACTTAACCAAAATTGATTGGAAACAAAGATACCAATACACTCCATATGACTAACCTAACCTAAACCTACCCTTGACCTACCTCAAATAGGTCAAATGGGTCAAATAGGTCAACTTGACCCATTTAACCTAAATAAAGTCATATGAGTCATATTCAAAACCAATCCAAATTGAACTAAACCAAAGCCACCAAAATATTTCAAATGGTCATATGAACTTGACCCAACCCTTGGTTTGACCCAATTTGACCAATTGGTCAAGACCCATTTTGTCCTAAATGGGTCAACATGAGCCAAATCCTATCAAATGGATTCCAAATCCAATAAAACTTGGCCAAACCTAGTTTCTCCACATACCCAACATATCCAAAGTGGAAAAATTAAAAAATAACTATCCTACCCCTAGGACATAGAACAAATTTTGGCTTAATCCATGGGTAATTTGGTCATACCCTTTTCACAATCACTTGAGGCTTTCCTAGAAGCTCAAGGGAACATAGGGGAGAGTGGTGCACCCAACCCAATGGGTTTCGGTCAGCCCATTTGGTCCCTATATGAAACCCGACCCTATAGGTCAAAAATGAAATTTCAAACTCCCTCTTAAGCTCAAATTCAAGCACATGGGAGGTTGGCAATCCATTCCTTAGCTCAAACTGACCATGTGCACACTCCTAACTGATCAAACAGCCCTCAGCCTATGATCAATTGGATCAAAATGGCATGTGCATTATCGACCATCCGATCCTTCAATGGGGAAATATACTCCCCTAATTCTCTTCTGTTTTCATTCACTCAAGGTCGATTGAAGGATAGGAAGCCAGAGGATCCATTGGAGATTGATCCTGAGCCTCCTAGAGCTCTTCCCATTTTCCTTATCTCGGCTTTTGAATAGTGAAAAATTAGGGAGGTAGAGTGAAATTCCAACTTCTTCTACATTCGATTTTAATCCAATTGCTCTTGCACACTCCATAAAAGGGTCAAGTCGAGCTTGCCTAAGCTCTCTCTGAAGTTCTAAAGGCAAGGGAGGATTGAATTGGATCAAAACTAAAGCTCAAGCAAGGAGGAGATGGTCCATACATTGATCTACTCAACCTCAAGTACTCATACTCTCAGCATGGCTTCATCTCAACTAGATGAAGCTTCTCCAAGGGAATAGAGCACCGGTGAGGTATGGGATTTTCTGACCATTAAACTCAATGTGGTGTGGAGCTTTGTAAATGAAATTTTCACCCCATCAATTTTTGACCATTGGATTTTCCGCTCTCTGTCTTTAGATGGTGTGGGTTGAATTTGGTTTGATTCCATGCTAGATCGAGCTTGGATCTTCCCCTTGATCATGGATGATCTCAGCCGTCCATCTGCGCATTTAGATGGATGGCTAATATAATTCTGCACATGTAGAAATCCTTTTATCCGATTTAAAATGTAGGGAGATCCTTAGCCATCTGATCTTTGATCGGACGATCGAGGATTAAAGTACGTGCACCACCACCATCATTTGGGATGTGACGTTTAAGTGACCCCCTCATGGTGCAATGCGTGTAAAGCATGTTGACCGTCGCCACCACGTGTCATGCCATGAGCCAAGGATTAGTTAGCATTAATAAAATGCTTTAATTAATTCCTAATTCACTTACAGATCTTCCAAAATTCATAACTCTTGCTAGAAAATTCAATAAAATGTGAAATAAAATCCAATTGATAGATAATTAAACCTAGAACATTTTAAATTTAAATTTGATGGGTTTTAAATTATGCTTTTCTCTAAATTTAGGTTTTATTAGAAAGATTATTTTGCTAATTAATTTTTAATTAAGCCTCTGATTAATCCCAAATTTCTTGGGTAAGTTTAGGGGATGACCTCTACCTCTCCTAATTTTCTTGGGATTTATTGAAGGCCTGATTAGAAGAATTACATATGAACTTCTTAATTACCCTCCTCATGTAATTAAGCATAATTAGGGTATGATTAGTAATTTTAACCTATGATTAGGATTCATTAAGGTCAGACCCAGTAAGTAGGAGGTTTATGGAATATTTTTGGAGCATTTCCCCTAAGCTATTCCCTAAACCCCCTTATCTCTTTTTAATCTCTTTTCAATTAATTGTTAATTCATTAATTATCTCCTTAATCAATTTCCAAAAAATTCTAAAAAGTTTTAGAACTTAATTAATCTACTTTGGGTAGATGCTTAGGTGTTTAATAGCCTAAGTTCAATTAAGGAAATCAAAACCCAATTCACATTTGTGAAAGGGTGTTTTGAAATTACTTAAGCTAAAACCCTTAGCTTACTTAACTTTTAATTGTGAGCCAAATTACATTAGGCATTTTCCTTATTAGGTGCATTATAAATTTAAATTCCTTGTGAATTTTATGTCATCTCATTGGCTCATAATTATTTGGTTAATTCTTCTAAGGTGGTGTAGGTAAGGGTTAATTAAGTTACTTAATTCATACCTTAACCTAATCAATGCTTAAAAATTGATCTAATTACCTAAAAATTAAACAAAAATATCAAACACATGTGGGAATGGGTTAGGAACAGCAAACTCATCTCACATTTTTAAAATTAAATCAAACTTCAAACTAAACAAAAATCACTTTGAATTCACTTTAATTTATTTTAAACTTTCTTATTCCATAAGAATGTCTTTAGGATTTAAGTGAAGTGAACTTGTTTACATGCTTTCATTACTTTGAATTTTTTCCCCAACATGTTAAGTTGTATGTCATGTGATTTCATGCATTCATAGTTTTCAAATTCAATTTTAAAATGAAATTGTTTACTTTATGTCAAATTTGCATGTGTTGGCTAAAGTAGAAATATGAATGGCTATTATCACTACTAAATCCAAATTATTTTTCAAAATACAGAAATAAAATACCAAATCTACAAGTGTGCTACTTATACTTTAGTTATGAGTTTGCATATTGAAGATTATAAAGGTATGCTTAGTATAGGCTTCCTTTCTTTCTTATGTTGGTATAGTTTTGAATAGAAATTTGGTGAGATATATGGTCCATTTGAAAAGGACCTGATACTCACCTAATTCCATATCCTATTCATCTTTATGCTATCACTTGCATACATAAATTCCATAAACAAAATGAATCCATTAAATAATTTTTTTTGCATTCTCCTTTTCCATTTCATTTCTTTTATACATGTGTTTGTATTTAAGGAAAGTGGTGCATTAGTCTGGACAACCCCGAGATTGTGAGGCTCTAAGTAGCCCTAAGTAGGTCTTGTACCTTACACCTCTGGTTAACAATGGCACTGTACTTACTCATGCCTTTCTTACTTTCATATGTGTATTTAAAGTTTTGGATAAGGAAAACCTTTTCTACTTAGGAAAAATTATGCATATTAAACTTCTAATTTTTTTTTAAATGGATTACTTAGCATGCATCACAAAGTGTGTTAAATACTCTCATTTGTATGTATAGATATGCTTAGGATTCATCCATATGCATGTTATATATGTTGGAAAAGAAAAGAAGTAATATGTGTTATGTGAATTTTGATTTATTTTATTTAATCTTAAAATACTTTTCTTTTTGAATAGGTTTGTTTAGAGTTCATCTAAACTTAGGATTAATTAAAAGATTTAATCAAAATATTCACCTAAATAAATCTAAAATGTGAACCTACTTTAGAAATTACTTAGGTTAGGGAAGGAAAGAGAAGTTCTCTTTCCTCTCTTCATAACTTAGTAATTAATTGTAGGATTCACTTGAACCAAATCAAAACATGAAATAAAATCAACCCAAAATAATTAAATAACTTAAATGAAACCCTTCTCTAAGTTGAACATGATCTTCATACTTAGAAAATTTGAACCTAAAGCCATAGCTAAGCATACCACACAATCCTTCAAAGCACACACACATTAGCCTAAGTCACCACTTCTAGGCTTAGGTTAGGTCGGTGCATAGTTTGATACATTTTTTTGTTAGACTGGATGTTAGGGTGTATGCTTGTAGAATGAATGGTAGGATGCTCTTAGTCTAACTATTCTTTTCTATAGAGGATTGTACTTAAGGGGTACTATCATAAATAAAAATATAAAAAATACTTTTGCTTGCAGGTGCTTTACACCCCTAAGCATAATCCATAGGCCAGGTGGACTTAGTCACCCATGTGTGGGGTGATAAGTCCAATATACATGCTTGAGATTTTTGTGATTTATTTTAGCTAATCTCTATTTTGCATGTGTTAGCAAGATTTACCTTTTCCTTTTCATGTAAATTTGTGCAATTATAATTTTGGAATGATTGTTATGGAGACTAGGATGAGCATTGGTCATAAGATCATATCTTATGTACCATGTGAAGTCTTGGAGCATCTACCTTCTAACCATAGAAAAGAAAGAACCAAAAGAATAAAGAAGAAAAAAAGAAGAAGAAAGAAGAAAAAAAGAAAGAAGAAAGAAAATTTGAAGACCCCCATAATAATGAATTCCTTTGCTTAATTGTAATTTAATTCATTTATAATTCGAGTTGTATAAGGGTAGAGCTTGGCTATCCAATTTGATATTTTTTGGGTTTGTGCAGTGGTGCCTGATCACAATGACCTTTTATTCTTTTTACGCTTAGCTTTATAAATTAATTGATGATTTATTTAGCTTGTGCATTAAGTGGCATGTTTTTTCTAGTTTCTTTCTTGCTTTATGTATGGCTTGGATGAGGATTAGGCTCTTTAAGGAAAATAAAATTTTTACCCAACTTAACAACTCAAACTAAAAATAAATAACTCATAATCTCACCTAAAGCTTAGGTTTAAAATCAAGATAAAAGAATTAGCAACCCTTTAGCTGGATGAGCATTTCTTTTGGAATATCATGCATAATAACATCATATTTCACTCTTGATTAGAGAGCTTCCACCTTTATCAGAGAAACTTGGCTTGACCTGTGAGAGCCATGGTGGAAACACACCTCCTCCCTTATCGCTGATTTTGGCCCATAATCTTTATTTCTCATGCATTAGGCATATGAATCCTATTAGCCTGAGTCAAAAATGACTGTCCAAAATGTAAATAAAATGAAATTTAAATTGCATTATATTTAGGTCATTTGAAGCATACATTTACATGATCTAGTCTCTTAGGGTGTGAGTTTAAGGAGTTAATCTCTTCCTAAATAATAATAGCCTAGCTATCTTGCATAAGCATAAAGACTTATTTACATATGTTTAAAATTGTAAGAGGAATTAGTTGGCGGCCACCCCCAGGCGGTTGAATGTCCAAGCTGTCGGGACGTTTCTCCTCTCTTGTGGAGGCAAACCAATTACCCATTTTTCGCCTTAGATTTAGGTTATGCTTTCGGCCCTCGCCAAAGCTCCCTAGATTTAGGTTCTCAGGTTGCTTCTCCCTTTTATGGGCCATAAGCTTAATTCCTCACCTCTTAGGTATTTCCTTAATCTTGTGTTAAGAAAGTATAAGTCCTAAATTTCTAATGAAATGCAACTCAAACAAACTAAATCAATTTCAAAAATATAAAGCCCAATAATAGGATAGTTTGCAATGCTCGCTAGGTTTCCTTGCATCGTGCGCATCTCCTACTCATTCCCATTTGACTTCAATAATAAATCTCTCTTTGATCAATCCCATTTTATCTTCAAAAATAAACCAATCTGCAGAGACAACGATCATTTACCTTAATCGAGAGTTTTTCTAAGGAATCCTCATTCCTTAGGATGTAATTAACTATGGGGGCTTGCCCCTATAGGGAACTTAACAAACCCAATTTAAAATAAATCCTACTTTACTTTTCCATGTAAAGTAAAGGAAGAATCTCTGGTACACTTTGAAGACCCAACGTCCTTAGGAGTCCTTATTTTGGTGATTAGGTCCATTGCAAGGTGGTGACTTCTATCTTTTGAGATAGTACACTCTTCTTAATGTCATATCCGATCATCTCAATAAGTACATCTGTGAATCTGTGTGGCATCCGAAAAAGATGAATTTCTATAGGTCTCCTCTTTCTTTTTTACCAACGGATTTTGAAAGGCGACTCCCATATTTTGAAATTTTTCACCACAATGGTGTTTAAAGAATTTCTTAGTGAGTTAATGTCAGCAAGTTTAAGTGATTATAGTCAGTGCAGAGACATAGCGGGGTCTCCTTCAGTGAGTAGCATTATCACTTTCATACTTGGGCTAAACTTGGATAGCTCTTTGAGTTAATGACTTTTTAATTAAAATCTAATCATATAAATTTCACTGATGATCTTTTTAATTTCTAAAGTCCTTTATTCAACTTTATTAATCTACTAGTTCCATTAGTATGACTAATTTATAGCTAATGCATAAATATTATAGGTGAGTGATCAAATTTCTCATAAATTTCTAAGGCGAGTACTATAAAGGAATTATCGAGTAAAATGCTTTTTAATAAAAAAAGGATTTCTCATGTATAAGCAAAATAATGATTTGTTATATGAAAGGAGAACTAGTATAGAACCAAACTTCCCTTATGAGTAAAACCTTATCTAGATTAATTTTTATGCCTTTAGGGGTGAGGATAAATTCCAATAATTTACTTGAACTAGGACTGAACATGCATTATAATAGTTACAGAACATATTGTACTTCTGTAGAGTGGAAAAAGTCTATTTCAAGTACAAAATGTGTTGCTTAGGTGATTTACTTTTGACCACTAACTCATCCACATATACTTCTACATTTCTTTCTCTTCGCTCAATGAAAACTTGGTTCATCATTTTATGATAGGTGACACCAACATTCTTCACACTAAAGGGCATCACTTTATAGTAATAGTGCCCTTCACTAATATAAAGGTCATTTTCTTTGAATTGACTATGTGCATCTTTATCTAATTAAAACCTGAAAAAAAATGTCCAAGAACTCATCACGAGATACCACATTTTGGAGTTGACAAGTGCATCGATATAAGAGAGTGGATATGCATCTATAGGGAAAGTTGAGTTTTGAATAGTGAAAGCCATGCACATTCGCTATTAACCATTTGCCTTCTACCGTTACCACATTGACGATCTATTTTGATAACTAGACCTCTCAAATGAAAGCTACCTCCATCCACTTATTAATTTTTTTCCTTGATGGTCTCAGAAAATAAAGCTACTACTTTCCACATTTTATTTTAAATCAATCGAGGATCCCTCCTAACATTAAGTCAATTCCATGTGGCATTAATGTTAATACCCAACATCCCTAAAGCATTCCAAGAGAACACATTTATGTCTTCCTTAGAGCTTAATTAATGCTTCTTTGTGCTCAATATTAATTAAAATTTTATTTAATTTTTTTTTTGTGAAAAACTCTTGTGATAGTTCGTAGGATTTATTTCATCTTACTTAATTTTTTATCTTCCTATAAATTCTTTTTGGTTACTTGAAATATTTCTTCATTAGTCTTATTTAAAAGATCATCTATCCTTAGATCTATTTTAGAAGTGTATTTTAAGTATTTAAAATTAATTTATTGTGTTGAAAATACTTTCATATTTGTTAGATCTCTCTTTTCAATTAAAAGCTTATCTAGCTTACTTAAATCTAATATATACTAATTTTATTTAAGTATTTTTGTGATCATTTGCATTAATTCAAAACATCATTTTGGTTGAAATAGAATAAATTATTTACTAAAATTTTTGAGTATATGCTAGATCTATTATATATCAAGTTTCTTTATCAAAACAAAATTTATAAAAAGTTAAATTATCTTATTTTACACTTATCATTTCATTCCAACTAATATACATTGTTTAAATAATTTTTTATCTTACTGAAATTTAGTAAAGCTTATTATTTTTATTGTTTAATAATTAAGGAATTAATGTTGAGTTAATCATTCTTACACTATTATATACATACTAATTATAGTTTATCTTAAACATAAAATTATTTCTTGCCGAAATTTATTTTATTATGAAATAGACTATTATGAATTTATTTTGAAATTATTTTTATATTAATCTATAAATTGTAATAACATAAACATCTTAGTAAGATTAATTTAAGATATTTATTTTGTTATTTCTTATCAAAATTAAGTGAGCATTCTATCTTGTAAAAATTGTAAGTTGTAAAGTGATTATTTATAAGTTGTGAGATCACTTTTTAAATTGGATAGTTTAGTATATTTATGAAATATATACTTTATCAAAATTTATTATTTTATATTTTTTTGTGTTGTAAAATTTTTGTTGGGGTTATACTCGCCTCCTTGTAGGAATGTACATGTTATTATAGAGGTTATACTTGCCCCGTTATAGAAGAGTACGATTTATAAGCTATTTTATATTTAGTAGATTCCTAGCTATGGGTGGCTAGGCATGGACGCATGCTATTTTTGGGGTTTCGTCGAACCACATAATAATTGTGTGCCTATTACCTCTCTTTACTTTATTGTACTTTATTTTTTGCTGCATTGAGAATTGTATCTTGTCATTATAAAATTAAAATTTAATTTTCTACTAAAAGTTAAATTTTAAGATTTAACTTTTAAATTTGTTTATATAACACCCAATTCAACCCTCTTCTTGGGTTCTATAGTGACTCACACAATAGTGGTTGTCCAAAGATAACATTAGAAGCACCTGACATATCTATAATCACAAAGTTAACCATAACCATAAGATGCTTCTCTCTTTCTCCCTAAGTGACTCAAAAAGTGATTATTTCTTCTATCTCTCTCTAGACCGTAGAGAATCTACAGAGAGGAGCTAGTGTGGGTGTGAGTTTGAACTAACCAAATTCATCTTGTCAAATATAGAGTTAAAAATGATTTTGAGTGAGCTCTCCATATCAATTAATTACTGCCAAATTAGGTAGTTAGTGATTAATGTAGTGATGATTAGCATATTATTGTAAGGGTTGCCGATTCAAGGTCCAACTATTTTGACAATTAAATCTAATAGGGACAATCTCTATGTTTAGTGCTTGGATCATGGTTGATGAGTTCACACCTATTGTAGTGAATCACTTCAAACTTGCTTACTATGATGATTCCTTGTCTCCTAAAAATGGCAAGCAACACTCCCATGATTTGAATTCTGTGACCAAGTGTAAGCTCATTAATATGTTTTGCTCTACTACCATCTCATGTTTTCTCATAAACTCCTTCAACTTTTCTACTTTGATGAGATCTTTAACCAATCTTTTCATATGTTGACACTTCTTAGTGACATGATCGTGATCTTGATGATAAGAATAATATCTCGATGGATCTTAGGGATGCTCCATCAGTCCTCATTGGAGCTGGTTGCTTGAAGTATTTTTTTTTGTTTGGCTCACTTCAATTAACTTAACCATTGATACTCTTAGGGGTATAACTACTAGCGGGTTATGTGATTTATAATCGGCCTAATAAGGAAAAGTATGTTTTGGGGTTCAGAGAGTAGGAGTCGCTTGCCTATACTCATATCTCTACATTGACGGTCTTTAGGGTTATACTCCTGACATTCTCTCTCTTCTCTCTAGTGCTTATATCAAAAGTCTCTTCTTTAACTATCGCTCAAATGGTTACTTCTTAGCCAAGCCACTCTTAAGATTTTCCTTTTTAAGTGTTGGGCAACTTTGTTGCAATCCTCAACATTCATAGGTCTGTTAGTGAGTTTCAATAACTCTGTTAATGTCCTCAGCTACTAAAGACCTAGGACATATCTAAATGGATTTTTTCTGAGGACATAGGCGAGTGCAACTTGGGCTACTACTATCTCCAAGTCTTCTATCACCACCATCTCCCTCTAGAAGAGATTGATAAACTTTCTAAGGGGCTTTCTTAGCTCTTGTCTCACCTATGAACTCTCTAATGACTTCTATGCACTCACAAATTATGTGCTTAACATCCTTTTATAATTAGCAAAGGATGTGATGAATCCCATAAAAACACGAAAGAACCATCTCAAAGTAGACTTCTTACAAGTTGTGTAGAAGTAGTGACACTTCAAAGATTCATCCAAGTTAAGCAATGAGATACTCAAAATATGTTATATGGTTAGTGGGATCATCCCAACCTTTATAAGACTCCAAGTGTGGTACTTTAAAACTTTAGGTGGGTCTAGCATCAATAATCTCTTTAAACAATTCATTAGTGAGGATGTCACATGCCTCTCACCCTTTAGAAAGTTTCTCATCATTTGGGTGGCAGGACTCATCGTCAATGCTGGGGGTCGATGATAATGCTTTCTGTTGATGATGGGTGTGATGTGTAATCGAACTTGAGGACCTTTTAGTCTCTCTTGCCCATGGCATCTAATGTTGCATATTATCTATAGCCCTTGGACTATGCAAGTGAAGAAATCATTCATATCCTTCAAATCTTATTGGGTAGAAAACTATTGCATACTTGGATCCCTGGTGACAAAGTTATCCTATATGGATTGTCCTACTTTATTAAGTGCATGACTTCTTATTTTCAACATCAATCCATGTTCACCGCATCTAATAGAATGTTGAATTCAAATTTATTTGTATAGATGATGTCAAGCCATACTAAAAACTCATTGAGAGTAGGAATAGGCAAGATAGGGAAAATAATAGAGCAAATGAAAAAGAACAACGGGAATAAAGCAAAAGTAAAACACTCTGGGGATAAATATCTTTACTAAGAATGTATTAGTGCAAAAAGTAATACCAAAGAAGCTCAGTAAAATACTCTCCAAGATCTAGCCCCATAAAAAAAATGGTCACCCATCTATGGGTGAGTTGAGTTCAAAATAGTGAAATCTATGCACATCATCCATTTACCATTTGCCTTCTACCATTACCAAATTGGAGATCCATTTTGTAACTGGACTTATCTAATGAAAACTGCTTCCATGTGCTTATTAATTTTTTTCTTGATGGGCTCGATAAGTTAAGCTACTACTTTCATCATTTTTTATTAATCAGTCAAGCATTCCTCCAGACATTAAATCAATGGCATGCGACATTAATGCTAATAATTGGCATCTCTAAAGTGATCCAAGTGAACACATCTATTCCTTCCCTTAAAGCTTGCATTAATGTTTCTTTGTGCTTGATACTATATGATGAGTTGATTCTCAATACTCATTTGAGATCTTCAGTTGTTTGTATCTCCTCAATTTTCTGTGTGGTTTCTAGTCTAATGTGACTTCTAATTGCAATATTTCGTTGGCCTTGTGGGAGCCACTATCTACTCACATAAAGCAAGTGTTAGACTTGTATAAGTCACAATGCATAGTGATTTCTTCTTCTCATACTAGGAACTTCACTGTTATGTGATATGTGGATGTCACTACTCTAACTGTATTCAATAGTGGTTGGCCAAAGATTGCATTATAAATGGTTGACACATCCATAATGATAAAGTCAACCATAACTATATACTACTTCTCTTTTTCTTCCCAAGTGATTGGGAGAGTGATTATTTCTTCTATCTCCCTCTTCTCCTTAGAGAATCCATAGAGAGGAGCTAGAGTGGGTTGCCAACTCCAGGTCCATCTTTCTTTACAAAACTAATAAAGACAAACTCTATGTTTGATGCTTAATTACAATAAATATGATAATTGTACAAACTATATTTAAATATTTTTTGTATAATCGCTATAATATGTTATACTTACCCTGTTTCTAAAGGTTGGGCAAATATGTGATGCCAAGTGGAAAGTCCTTTAGAAGTAGTTGCCTATCTAAGGGAAGTGATACTATAGTAGCCACATGTATGATGTGAGTCCTAATTTCAAAGGTCACTTATGATCTTTTAAGTAGACTCGAGTAGTTTGAATATATATCAAGTCCCTCTTAATGGTGGTCAAGCATGAATAAGCCTTGATCATTTTTTTCAAACTCTTGTCTTGTTGCTAAAGAATCCTTTTTTGTTTATTTCTTCCCTTTTAGCAAGTGCCCTCATGGACTTTGGTAGTACACTTATTATTACATGCTAGCATCATAAATGTTCTATTTCTCTTGTGTGAATTAAGTTTCATGATGTAATATCATGTGCATCATCGATGACTTAGCACTAACATCAATATTAATATGAATTTACTGACTTGTATGATATTTAGCAATTAATAGCATTAGATTATGCATGCTAAAGATTTGTACCATAAATATGTTATTATATATTGTACATAGTTTGATTTTTACATAGATCATACATAAATCTAAATGTTAGATACTCATAATACTTGAAAGAATGTTTTACTTGAAAATTAATAAAGTAATTATAATTACATGCCATAATTAAAAATTACATTCTCAATATTAAAATCAATACATAATTGTACCTTAATATATATATAAATACATATATATAATTTTTATTAAAAAAATATTTGAATAAAACAAAAAAGATTTTAAATGGTTTAAAGAACAATTATAATAAAAATGTTTCAAAAACTTTAAAATATATCAAAAATTAAATTTGCAAGAAAAAAAAAAGAATAAAGTTTTAAAAATTTTTAAATATAATTAAAATCCAAAGTATAAAAAATAAAAATATTGATAATTTCTAAATTAAAATATGAAAAGAGGATTTAGATACAAACCACATAATTCTTATGTATTTATATATGTAATAAATAATCTTAGATATTTACTTATATCATGAGCATATTTAGGGGGGACTACCCCCCAATATATATATATATATATAAAACCTATTAAAAATTGAAAGTAAAATCAAGAAGAGTAACTAAGTGTTGAAGCAACTTGTTTGGTCATTAATTGATGGCCTGATTGGTTTATTGAAGAAGGAAATCATATTAAAATGAGTACAATTTAAGGAAATGTTGTGTATTTAAAATATTTTTGAGTTATTTGATTATGTGAAGATAAATATAGGAAATTATTTTGTATTTGGTTTAAAGTAAAATGAAGTATGTGTAAAGTTTAAATGAAGGTTAGTAATTGCAGCCATGATGATGGAGGCTATCAGCAATAGTGGCAAGTTGTGGTTTTAGCAGTCAATTTTCGACGATAGTAAGCAACTGTTAGGGAATGACGATAACGATGGTGGCCAATTGCAATAGGAGATGATAAGTTGGAACTATTGAAATAACTTATTATGCATTTATAAATCAATCAAATTAGATGATTTTAGAATGATAAATAAGTTCCAAATTCTTCAAAATTTTACTTCGAATTTATTTTTCAAAAAATTAAATATTAATATTTACAAATTTTCAGCATTTTAATATTTTACACTTAATTTTTTTAATTAATAAATTATTTGCTTTACTGAAAAATGAGTGTAAAATATTTAGAATACAGAGGTTTTAAATTTTTAATATTTAATTTGAAAATTTTAGAATGTAGTATAAAATTTTAATAAATTTAAATTTTAGTTTGTAGTTCAAATTCAGCATATTCGAAATGCGCTAAATTTAAGTTTTTTTTTTAATTTCACTATTTGATAAAAGTGACCTACTCATCTCCAATGCATGAAAACTATAAATATTTTATTTTGTATTACATAATTTTATCAAATAAGGAAATATAAATTTCTATATTTATAAAATTTTCAATTAAATAATTAAAAAATTAAAAATATATTATTTTTTTATTTTAAAATGTATTTTAAATTCATCCGATCAAATAGCTCTCAAATAATCTCTAAAATTTTATATATATATATTTTTTTAAACTCGGTTTTCTTTTAGAAAATGACCAAAATAATTTATGATCTGATTTCCACTTTAAATTTTTTTGATGTCACGAGAAATTTCTAGAGTGATAAGTCATTCGAATCAGAAAATATTACATGCGAAGTCTAATAAAATTTGAACATATAAGTTTAAATAATTTTTTATATATTTTTTAATAAAATTTAAATATAATTGAGCTACATATTATATTATAATTGAAGTCTAATATAAAATTACATAGAAACGATTTGCCATGCAGGTAGAAAAGAGAGGCGAGAGAGAGAAAGAGAGAGAGGTATTGAGTGGGAGAGAGAAAGAGATGGCATTGGAGAAGGCTAAGGAGCTGTCCTCTTCGAGCCCCGTTTTCGTCTTAAGGTCTGCACCTTTTTTGCTATGCCCTTTTAAATCTCTCTCGTTTTCTTTCCCTTTTTCCTCCACTGATTTGTGTTTTCTTCCACAATTTCATTTTGTTTTCTTAATTTTATTTTCTGCGTTAGGCCGAAGTAAGGGGTCTAATGATTTGGATTCCCATGCTTATTTCGTTGATTTAATTATCCCGTCTATATGGGAGATAAACTTTCGATGCAATGACGGTTTTCAGTGATTCAGGCACTCTTGACTGAAATTGCTGTGCCCTTCATTGATGAAGTGTCCTTGAATCGATGAAGTGTTCTTTTTTCCTCCACTTATTTGTGTTTTCTTTCACTATATGTTTTGAACTATACTATAATTCCAGCTATCCCTCTAATATTAATAGTAGTCGAATCTGAACTTTAGTTTCAATTAAACTTTGTGTTGATAATGAACAGACCTTCAATTTTCCCGTATAAAGCAATCCTAATGACATATAGTGAACACTTACTTTCACCACTTCTGGATTCCTTCAACTCCCAGTAACTGTGGTTCTGTTTGTATAATGCCCTTACATTTTTGGTTAAAGAGTCTTGGGGAGTGAAGAGGAGAGGATTAATATTCGCATCTCTTCCGTAGATTTATTGTAATTTCTTTACAGATTGATTCTTGTCGTTGATCATCATGATAATAAGAGTATGGTAAAACCAATAGTCTTGCTTATTCTTGGCTTCAACGTCACTTGTAATTTAGATAAACAGAATCTTTTAGTGTTTATTTATGTTGTGGGCTGTAAAGCGGTTTAAGGCAGGTTAAAGTTCTTAGAGGATGTCATTTTTAGTTCAGGCTTGCTTCTTGCCTACACACAACCGAGAGAAAATGAATCTATCTCAAGGGATGGTTTGAGAGAATCTCTCTCTTTTGCTAGTTGTCTTTTTTATTTGAGCTTTGAGGGACTCATTATCGATGAGCCGCGATAGCATTATTGACAACAATTGTGCACCGAATGCAATGGTTGAGTTTAACATCGTTTTACCATGTGGTGCATTAGAGCTTAATAGAAGGGTCGACAATGAAGTCATTCTATGAAGACCCCTTTAAGCTCACTATCAAGTCTCAGGATTTAGCAAGCTTCATCCAAGAATCTCTAAAAATAGTTTTTAAGTGACTCCATCATTTTGGAGAATGCTAGAGAGATGTAAATCTTTCTTGATGATCCTTCATTTTTGCAATGAAATTAATCAGTAAAGAGCCTAGCTAATATGCTAAAAGTATTGTTAATGTTGACAGAAAGTAAGTTAAATCATCATCTAACTTGACCCTTAAGTATAGCATGGAACACTTAGGATGAGAGTGAGTTAGATGCATGCTAAATGTGTATGATAATTGTATGTCAAAAGTAGAGGATAGGGCCAAGCGAGTCTAGTTATCAAGACAAGTATACTCGCACTAGGGATATTCAACAATCAAGAATAAGTATACTCGTCGTAAGGTGTGTAAGGTGTGTCTGATGAGTGAAGATCGACTTAATCTTGTGAGCCAAGCTCTTAGAAAATAATAACTCAAAGGACAAGACATGACTTGACTCACAGATAGTAGGCAATTATTCAAAGGAATGGGTGCGACCACTCCCTGTCCCATCTTCACTTGCATACTTGATCTACGATGGGCTACTCACCTCCATCAACCGGTAAATTTACACTCGCTCCCATGCATATTGCCATCAGCTTAGGCGGGAATTCACTTGTATAAGACTTGCCTTGTATATATTTTTCATGTATGGTCACCCCTTAATATTATAAAATGGGGCCTTCTCTCTTCCAGGGAGACCTTTTGGTTCTAATTCTAGTCCCCTATACTCTATACTTAAAATTTGAGCAATAAAGATTATTGTTTTTCTTTCACTTTTCTACTTTTATATCATCTTGCTTATTATATCCCTGCTAACCTTACTTCTCAAGTATTAGAAGGTTCTTCCTCTATCTACAAATAGGTTTGGATTCAACATCTTTTTAGGTGCGGTGAGCGTGGATGAGGATAAGGACTAAAAGCTAGATACAAAGCAAAATGCAAGATCACTCGACAAACATGGAGGAGAACGTCCAATAATTTACAACTTAGTAAGACTTGAGAGACATGGAAGACAGGATCACTTGCCTAATGCAGGCGGCCATCGGGAAGTCACACTATAAAGAACCCAGACCAAAGGAGAATGAAGGATTTACAGGATCGACTACTTGTCGAGCTCCGTGAGGAAGAAGACACCCATCTAGGGTCCCCAACTCTTATCCATCCAAGATCTCCAACTCTAAAGATGAATCCTATGACACAAGTGAAGAAGAGGGTGTGTTAAATAAGCAGTCATAGCCAACCAATATTTTCTCTGTGAAGATTGTTGTAGCTCGTCCTCCTCACAAGTTTAAGATCCCTCATCTTGAATCATACAAAGGTCGGATATAACTCACCAACCATATAGCTTATTTCGAGCCAACCACATCATTACTGGACTTTGATGATAGATGAAATGTCGACTTTTCTTCACTGCTTTCAAAAGGATGTTTGCCATGCAATTTGCCTATACTCAAAAGTTGTTGAAGAGTTTTCAAGCTCTCCTGCATATGAGACAAGAACCTGGAGAGTCCCTGAGTAAGTTCATTATTTTCTTCTAATGAGAAATGCTAGAAGTCAAAGATTTGGAATTCGCAGTCGCTCAAGCAACACTAGCTTAAGGTTTGAAGGAGGGGGCCATTCAGGTATGCCTTGGGGCTCCAACAACCAAAAAAACTCGTTGAACTATTGGAGCTGACAAATAATCATGTTAATGTTGAAGTGTACAATGAAGTGGTCCAACCAGTATTGATGGGTAGGACTAAAGACTCGTTGAAGAGGTCTTTGGAGCGATTACCCAGGGAAAGGTATTAAAGGTGAAGAATAGATAAGAGAATGTGACCAGAAGTACCAGAGTGAGGTTTCAGGAATCTGGTTACTTGCAATCCAGGAGCTGACTATGTGCAACCTGCTCTAGCAATCCCTCTCAGAGTGTCAATGGTTGGATTAGTAGAGGAAATCCAGATTATTTCAAACAATCGCCCTCTATGAAGGTTGATGGACTGGGCGATCGGTCGAGGTATTATACTTATCATTGTGATCATGGCCACTAAACTGAGAAGTGTCAACATTTAAAGAGTTTAGTGGATGAGTTGATAAAAATGGGGAAGTTCAAAGAGTTTATCAGGAGGAAAGACAAGGAAGTCATCGAGGCTGGTAATGAACCCATACCTGCGCACGTTGTTCTTATTGTTGGAGTCGTACCTATTATTTTTTGGGGCGATGATGATTCCTCCAAAAGGTGAGTAAGAAGAGGTTGCGGGAGAAGTAAACTTGACAACCATAATGCGAGCAGCCTCTACGACCTTCATACAAGTGAGTTTTTTAGAAAGGGATAGACCCGCTATTGGAAATGCAATTATGGTGATAGCCCTGATCGCCAACTACTAGGTAGGAAGTATTTTGATTAACACAAGGAGCTCAGTCAATATCATTTTTAAATCAATTTTTCATAAATTAGATCTAGCGAATTTTAAAGTCGTGCCAATTGGAAGATCATTATATGGTTTCTCAAAAGAGTGTATAGAAAGTTAAGAGATGATTACTTTTCCCATCACCTGGGGAGAAGGTAAGAAACAGTTTATGGCAATGGCTGACTTTATCATGGTAAAAGCCCTTACTACTTACAATGTCGTATTCGGCCGGTCACTAAACACATTCAGAGCGGTGGTGTCAATGTATCATGTAGTCATCAAATTCTCCACTGAAGGAGAAGAGATTACTATTATAGGAAACCTCAACCAATCCCGTATGTGTTATTTGAAAGCAGATGGAGGATTCAGCAGGGAAGATGAAATACTACAGCTAGATATAGCATGATTATGAATCAAAGTTCTTGATGAGATAGAAGAAATTTTGACCGCACAAGATAATAGGCAAGTATTAAGGATCAGCTTGGCTTTCTACCCTAAGCATAAAGAAACCCATATCCAAACTCTTCTAAATTATTTAAATGTATTCGTTTGGACAACAACAGAAATGTCGGGCATAGACGTCAACATTGCTTGTCATCGCTTGAATGTTTGTGCAGACTTTCAACCTGTTAATCAAATAATGAGAAAAATTATAGCAATATTCACCAAGTCTATTAAGGAGGTCACTAAGCTGCTCTAGGCTAACTTTATTAGAGGAGTTCAATATTCGGAATAACTGTCCAATATAGTAATGGTACAGAAGTTAGGTGACAAATAGATGGTGTGTATCGACTTCACCAACTTAAACTCAACATGTCCAAAGGATGGATACCCTCTCTCACGAATACAAGCTGATGGACTCGATGGCTGCATTCTTGGTGATGAGTTTCCTAGACACATTTCTAGGATATCATCAAATTCAGATGCATCCTGCAAACTTCGAGAAAAAGACTTTCATTATTGCTGAAGGACTATAATGCTACAAAGTTATGCCTTTCATACTGAAAAATGCAGGGGCGACTTTTCAGAGATTAGTGGATCAAGTGTTCAAAGTGTAGAAGGGAAAAATATTAAAGTTTATGTGAATGACCTATTAGTCAAGAGTAGGTCACCAATACAGCATATCCAAGGTCTCGAAAAGACATTCGCCACATATAAAGGTATAATATGTGCCTTAACACCCTAAAATGCATTTTTGGTGCAAGAGCATGGGAATTTTTTGAGATTCCTCATTACCCCTGAAGGAATAAAGGTCAATCCAAATAAAGTAAAGGCGATACTTGACATGCCCTCACCTAGAAATGTAAAATAGGTACAACAGCTTACTGGGCGAGTAATAGGATTGAACAGGTTCATCTTGAAAGTAGAAGAGCAATGCTTGCCGCTTTTCAAAGTTCTCAGAAGAGTGAAGAAGTTTGAGTGGACCCTAAAATGTGAAAAGGCTTTTAATGATTTAAATAGTTTACTCTCATCATCTCATCTATTGTAGAGCCCAAAAAAGGGAGAAGTTTTTGTTACTATACCTAGGAGTGGGGGAAAACTCAATCAGCTCAATCCCAATCAGAGAAGGTGGGAAATAATAGCTCATTTATTATAACAATAAATATTTGCGAAGTGCCAAGTTGAATTATCCACTCATGGAAAAGCTCACTCTCACACTAATCATCTCGGGCAAACGACTGCGACCTTATTTCTAGGAACACTCCATACAAATTATCATCAATAACTCGCTTAAATCTATGCTCGCTAGGCTTGATCATTCGGGAAGAATACTCAAATAGTTCATAGAATTGAGCGAGTTTGACATATCGTACTCACCTCAAACCGAGACCAAAGCCCAAGCACTCGCGGATTTCCTTATTGACATCAATAGCTCACATGATATTCTCATCAACCTGGAACCCTTATGGTGACTATATGTCGATGGCTCTTCTGATGAACCAACCATAAGCATGAGCATAGTGTTGAAAAGTCTAACAGAGATCACAATAACACAATCAGTTAAATTCGGCTTCAAAGTGACAAACAATCAAGCTGAATACAAAGATTTACTCAATGGGTTGAGATTTACTAAGGGGCTTGGAGCCACACATTTGACAGCTTATTCGAACTCATATCTTGTAGTAAGACAAGTAAATAGAGAATATGAAGTTTGAAATGAGTCTTTGATAAAATATTTACTTAAAATAAAAGCAGAGATTAGGCAATTGGAATATTTCAGGATCGAGCAAATCCCTAAAGAGGGAAATCAATTCACTGACCTATTATCCTAGGCTAATGGACTCGGGGAGCATGCAGTCATTCAACTCGCCCAGCCAAATACTGAAGAATAAGCTAATGTCAATAGATCATGAATACTCACCAAGTTGGGTCGACCCCATTAAATATTACTTATAGTATGGTAAAATTGAACAAATGACTAAGGATTTAAGGAGGTTCAAAATTAGAGCAACTCAATATATGTTGACAGGAGGTAAGCTATTTTGAAGGTCGACAACATCACTCAACCTTAGATGTGTGAAAGAGGTTAAACAAAAGAAGGTCTTTGAGAAAATACATTATGGCAAGTGTGGTAGCCACTTAGGTGGAAGGGCACTCGCCTATAGAATCCTAAGAAAGGATATTTCTGGTCCATGCCCAGAAAGGATGCAAAAAGTTCACGACTAGATGTGTATAGTGTCAAAAATTCACATCACTCTAGCAACAGCCATCACAATCTTTGCAACTTGTCACTAGTCTTTGGTCATTCACTATTTGAAGGATGAACCTAATAGACCCATTAGCAATTTCTAGCGGGCAAAGAAAATTCATCTTAGTCATGATCGATTTTTTCAGCAAATGGATTGAAGCAAAGTCACTCGTAAAAATTACTACTCAAGTAATAAGAAATTTTATTTGAACTGATATTATCTGCAGGTATGGGTTATCAATGGCGATCATCATTGATAGTGGGCCTCAATTTACTAAGAGAAGCTTGAAGAAGTTCTGCAAGCCCTAAGGAACTAAGTTGAAGTTCACATCAGTGCATCACCCCTAAAGTAACGAACAAGTAGAAGCTGCCAAAAAAAAGATCATCAACTCACTCAAGAAAAAGGTCGAAGGAGCTAAAGCTAAATGAGTAAACACATTGCTCGCAGTACTCTGGGCACTCAGAACAATGGATAGAATGGGAGATGAAGACAACGAGTGAATTCAAGCAAATTTGGAAGTCATGGAAGACACACTTGATATGCTTAAAGAACTCAAGGATTAAAGCATCACTTGGACAAAAGGAAACAAAAAGAAGAATGGCCAAGTATTACAATTATTATGTGAACGAGAAGCATTTAAAAAGTGGCGACTTAGTGTTGAAGAAAGTAAACACCACTGCTCGACAGAATGTTTTGGGAAAGCTCGCCCACAATTAGGATGGACCTTTCATAATCAAAGAGAAAGCTATCGTTGGCGTATACCGATTACATTCTCAGTTTGGCGAAGACATACTAAGATGAAATGTTAGAGACCAGAAGAAGTTTTATCCCTAAGAGAAAATTCTCTAATTTGTACTCACTTTACTAATTTCAAATACCATGTATCTTCCAACTTTCAATAATAAAGTTTTATATTTTGCTCCACAAATAAGTTAATTCACAGGATAATGATAGCTTCCAAAGGAGCATACTCGAATGTTGAAAGGTGAAACTTATACTCGAGGTGCTGCGTGATGACTCATGATACTCGGTGTGTCATTTTTGGTCCAAGAAAAGGTCCCACTCGACGAGTGGTGAAAGACTGAATAGGAGATCTGAGTACTTGGTGCGCCATTTTTTGCATGAGAAATACTGATGTCGAGCAAAGCAAACCCTTAATGCATGAACACTCGGGGAGCGATGTGATGACTCAAGATACTTGAAGTGTCATTTTTGGCCCAAGAAAAAGTTTCACTCGGTGAGCATCGAAAGCCCGAGTATGAGATTTGAATACTTGGTGTGCCACCCTTGGCCCAAGAAATTGAGTCAAATAAGTTACCCTTGAACTCGACCGACTCTACAAGATCCAGAGTATAAGATCGACACCTCATGAGGTTGGCGATCAAACTCAAAAAGGCCAACTCTCCTAGTTGGCAACTAAAAAGATCAACACTTCATGTGGTTGCATCTAAACTCGAAAAGACTATCTCTCCTAGTTGGCAACTAAAAAGACTAATACTCTATGCGGTTGGCAATTATAGTGTAAGACCGATACCCCATAAGGTCAGTAACTAAACTCAGAAAGACCAACTCTCCTAGTTGGCAATTAAAAAAATCAACACTCCGTGCAGTTGGCAATTTTAGTGTAAGGTTGACATCCTATGAGGTCAGCGATAGGGCTATAAAGGAGCCCGAGCTTGAGCAAGCCGAACCTTTGTTAATGTTCGGCTCGTTTGAAAGTTACTCGGTTCATGTTCAGCTCGTATTCAAAACAACTCGAAAATTCAGTGTTTGTGTTTAGCTCGAATTGTTCGAAATGACTCATATAAGTTTGAAATAGCTCAAAAAGCAATAACTCGAAAAATCTGTAAGAGGAAGGATTTGAACATGAGTCATTCTTTTGCATGACAAAAGCTCCAACCATTAAGCCATGTTTGCATCTTTGACATATGTATGCGTGTGTGTGTGTGTATTTATAATAAAATAATATAATATAATATAATATTTTATTTCGAGCTAAATCGAGCCAAATACGATTGAATAAAAGATTGTTC
>CM038231.1:57577224-57691574 GCA_021442155.1 Cymbidium sinense | reverse complement strand
ACAAAGTTATTTGAAATAAAATTTAACAACATTCCAACATCATCCCCACATAGAGGGGTTGTATCAGGAGTCGAAAGTCTTACCACCATGCTTATGGGAAGTGAGCATGGTAGGTGTCTAGGGGTTTGTACCTACTGCACTTATGAAAAGTGTGCATAGTCCTTTAAAATACTTGCATAGAAAATGTGCATAGAATTTCTTTGCTACATTGAAATAATGTGCATGAGTTCTAATTTTTCAAGAATTTTCCCTACCACATTGGAATAATGTGCACATGTACTTATATTTGAGTGAATCAAATAAGAGAATTTACTTAAATTTTACCATTCCACTATGAGGGTTATTGATTACAAATTAGGATTAAAGTTAAACTCAAACTCAGTTGGACAATGATAATAGGAACATCAAACCTTACAAATCATACCTTTTATTCACTTTAATCAATTCTAACAACAAAGTGGCTTCCTATTAGCATAATATAAACAAGATTTAAGTAGAATTCAATTCCAATACTTCCCAATAGCAAAATGAAAGCTTTAACCTTATGTGTACATTAAAATTTTATACTCCCCTTATTAAAACATAAGTCCAAAGGTTAAAAATTATCTAATAGAACATCTATTAAAAATTTTAATTCAACCTTATCGAATAACATAAATGACAACCTTTAAATGCTCATAAGATTTGGAATCAAAATTTTGCTTTATATTTACTCTATCCATTAGGATTTGTTGTAGTGGATCGAAGATTGAGGTTTAGTATATGGCTTGAAAGGGTTATTTTGGGGCTCATATGAAGTAGTGAGAGGTGTCATGCAGAGCTGGATGGGAGGTCAACTAGTTGCTCGTGTGTAGTAGCTAGCAACCAAGTTGGATGGGATAACAAAGGGAGAGGGATGAATGAGATGGGATTTGAGGGAGAGATCGAACCTAAGATGCGCAAGTCAAAGAGAAATGCGAAAGGGGGAGATAGTTGAGAGTTTGGGTCATTGACTGTGAAAGGAGTAGGTTGGGCTAGACATGCCTTACCATCATGAGAAGTATGGTAGGACTAGGAGATGGGAGAGAGGAGGAATGTCATGAGGATGGAGGGGATGTGTGGCTTTCTTGCTCGAGTGAGAGCAAACCCTGTGTGGCTTAGTGTGCTCAAAGATGAGAGAGGGGGCCAAGAAGAAGGGAGGTGTGGTGTTTTAATTTGGAGTCATTGGGACACCATGTAGATCTTAGTGGGTACTTAGTCAAACAATTGGTATGACATTAAGGTATGATATACCATCTCTAAAGATGGAAACATCACCTGGACCTAATCACCAAATAAAGACTCCTATAGATGTAGTATATATCAGATCTTTTCCACTTTACATGAAAAAATAAAGTATGGTTTAATTTATGCTGAGTTCTTTAGTTCCTTATGGAAGCAAGCTTCCATAGTTACACATCCTAGGGAGTATGAACTTCCTATGAAAACTCTTGATTAAAGTATTCAATCAACATCTCAAAAAATTTCAATGTTAGACTATCAAAGGATTTGGTATTTTTTTAAAATTAAGTGGGAATATTCAATTTGGAAAGACTTATTTTCATATTCTAAAGGAAGATAAGTAGAGAGCACTCACGATAATAGAAAGCCTAATGAGCACTCCAATCTATCCTATGGTGAGGCTTTATATATTTGAAAGAGAAGATTTATCTTAATTTGAGTTAAAATTTTATTAGAATGTTAGGGCTTATAGTCCATCAACACAAGATTGTGGAAAAGCCTAAGAGGTGAGGACTTATGTTCATAGCCCAAAGGAAACAAATGGTCTCGGATCCTGAATCTAGGGTTCTTTAGCCCAAGCTAAGAGCATGACTTAAATCTAAATGAAAAATGTGACATAATGGTTCACCTCCATAAGAGAGGGTAAACTTATCTTGACTCTTCTGGACTTACAACTACCTGGAGTGGTCGCCAACTAACACCTACATTTCAAAACCATGTAGGCCAGTTTTATGTTTATGCAAGATAGCTAAGCTATTATTTAATTAAGAAGAGAAATTAGAGTCCTAAACTCACTCCCTAAGAGACTAGATCTTGATTGGCATGAAATCATGACTCAAACTAAATGCAAAATTACAATTTATATATCATTTTGACATATTTATTTGGACAAAGGCTTGGGATAATTATGCCTAAATGCTTGATGAAATATAGTTACATCGGAAAGGAGGTGTTCTACCACAAGGGATGCCCTCACATGTCAAGCATTCCCCTATCATGCAAGAATGGAGAGCCTCCCTTTTCAAGAGTGAAGCAAGATGTCATGCATGATGTTAGAACAATCAACATTCAGCTAACGGGTTGCTAAATATTTTAATTATCTTGATTATAGCCTAAGCTTTAAAGTGAGATTATGAGTGTTTTTAAAATTTAGTTATGAGTTTTTAATGGGGGTAGAAAAATTAATTTTATCCTATAGAGTCTACCGCATATAGGCCACACATTCAAACATTAAGCTTAAGAAACCTATGAAGAACATGCAATTTCTATTGCTCAAATTAAACACAATAATCAAACATCTATATAGAAAGAATACACCGGTGTATTACACCAAAAGGAAAAAAATTGGGTAGCCGAGCTCTATCCTTATACAACTAGGATTACAATAAAATTTTGCAATTACAATTGAAGGAAAATGCTATGGGAGTCTTCATTATTCATTCTTCTTTCTTTTTTTTGATTTGATTTAGCTCCATGGCTTCACAGGGCATCCCAAGACTTTGTCTTCTAGCCACTACTCATCTTAAACCGGATAGCACTGATCCTAATTCCTATTACAAAAATTACATTCCTATGGAAAGTAAAATCTAACTACACCTACAAAATAGATGTTAGCTAAATCAACTATACAAACCCAAGTAGTTATATTCCATAATTTAGACTCACTCTCGAATGTGGATTATGTAAAGGGGTATAAGCAACCTACAAGCAAAAGTAATTTATATTTATTTTTATTTCAACCCCTTTAGCATAATCCCCTATAGAAAACATCACTAGGCTAATAGCGGCCTAACATCTAGTTTACACATAAATAATCCTAACATTCAGTCTAAAATATTACATCACAAATACACCGTCCTAACTTAAAGATAGAAGTGGTGACTTAATATTTTAATGTGTGTGCTAATGCTTGGTGTGGTGTGTCTTAGCTAGGCTTTAGAATTATGATTATCTAAGTTTGGAATTGTTTAATTTAAACACGAAGGGTAGTTTCATTTCAAGTTATTACAAGGATTAGTGGATTTTAATTTATATTTCTTTTATTTCATTTGATATTTACTTAGCATCTAATTATTATAAAGAGAGGAAGGAGATTTAACCTCTTTCATCCCTACACTAAGTTATATTCTAAAGCATGTATTATTACAATTTTGGTCTTTTTTAGTGAATGGTTTATTATATATTTTATTAATATTATGTTTGGGTTAATCTTAAAGAATCCTATTCAAACATGAAAGGCATCTTAAGATTAATGAGATTGAATTACTATCACATGGATAATGTTATATTATTCTTTTTCATCATCAATAATATGCATATGGTTTAGAACTTAGTATACATATACATGCAATGTATTTTTTGGCACACTTAAATGCTTGTGAGTGCATATATTTTGGTAAAAAAGAGTAATTTCATTTCTTAGCTAAGTACACATACACATGTATTAATGATTTAAGCAAGTACGTGCCATTATTTAGACTAGGAAGTGAGATAATTTAAGACCTCCTTGGGGCTATTTAAAGCCTCATATTTCTGGGATGTATAGACTATAAACTTGCTATCTTAAATATATATGAATGTATACACAACCATGAGAATGAAAATCATGCCAAAGGTTGTATGTTAACAAATTTATTTATCCTTGTAAAGTAAAGCTTTATCCAAATTCTAATGTATGTAAACATATGAAATTAAGTAAATATGTGTCATTGTTAGGGAAGTGAGGTAATCTAAGACCTCATTGGGGCTACTTAAAGCCTCATATTCTCGGGATGTCTAGACTATATACTTACTAACATTCAAATACATGTAAACATACACATGAATCATGAAAATAAAATAATACTTTAACATATCTAAGCTATAGACAAATGTAAATCATATAGAATATTCATAGCCAACATCAATTTAAATCTTCATTATTAATTTATAACTTTGAAAATAATTTGGTAATTTATTGGTGATAATAGCCACACATATAATAGGATTAATCTAACACATGCAACTTACACATATATAATTGTATTCATTTTGTTCTTTTATTGAAAATGTGAATGCATGATATCAAATGGCATACACATTTATAATGATTGAAAAGGAATAATTAAACATTTCCATATAATACATTGAATCACATTACTTCCTAAGGACAATCAAGTCAAATAAAATCACTTAAGATTAAACAAAGCTTCTTATGAAATTTTATTTTTGGGTTTGAATTATTAAACTTGAAGAGGAGAAAGAAAATTTGTTGCTTTACCCCATCCCATGTGAGTGATTTAATATGTTTAAGAAAAAGTAATTAAATGAATTTTATGGATTAATTAAGTTTGAATCATTAAGCAATTCATTTAATTTCCATTTCCTAAGTCTCTTCAATTTATTTAACCATTTAACCATGAGCATCCAATGATATGCAAATGTGAAATTAAAATTTGTAATGCTCCTAACAAGATCTAATGTAATTAGACTCATGATTAAATATTGATTAGATTAAAGGTAATCTAATTATGTACTTATATAGTTTTCCCACATCCATAGGTTAACCATATGTTTCTTAATGGTCTTTATATTATTAAACACATAAAAAGCAACCCAATAATTCAAATTAAATTATTTGATCTAATTATCATTTCTAATTATTATGTTATTAAACACATATGTTCAATTAGGTTAGGTTGACCAATTGATCAAATTAGGCTACATTGATGGTTTGGGTAAGTTCATTTGATCATTTGGAGTGTATTGGTGTCATTGGTTTGGTTTAATTTGAAGTGGATTTAGATTTGGCTCATATGGGTCAAATGTTGACTAATTTGGTCAAATTGGCCCAATTGGCTTGAGTGGAGAGTTGGTTTAGGTTCAAATGATGATTTGAGAATGACTGTAGGTGTTGATTTGAATTGATTTGGATTTGAGAATGTGTTTGGTTCAATTTGACCCTTTAGGTCAAATTGGGCTAAATGGGTCAATATAGTTGGTTTGATTAGATTAGGTTCAACTGGGTGTTAGATTCTATTCAATAATCACTTTGTGATGGCTTTCAATCATTGGTTTTAATCAATTTGGTTTGGAATGAGATTTGACCCAATTTGGCACTTTAAGTCAAATTGGGTCAAATTGGGTCAACTTGGGTCAACTTGATTTGGTTTGATTCAATTGGTGGTTGAGTTACATTCAATGGTCAATTTATGGTTGATAAGAATCATTGTTGTAATTGATTAAGGTTGGGATAAAGTTTGGTTCATTTTGGTCCATATGAGCTAATTGGATCAACTTGGGTCAAGTGATTAAATTGGCTTAGTGTGACCCAATTGATTGCAATTGGTCAATCAAGGATGATTAACAATCATTGTAGAGGAGATTACATGAGTGTAAAAGCATGGGTTTTTATTTAGGCTATAGGATAGGAGGACCCTAGGGTGTGACATAAGTTAGAGGACTTCTTAAGTCTCTTGGCTTTGTGTTAATCACTAGAAGTATCCTATGACTAGGGAAATCCTAATGTTTAGAAGATTCCTTAGTCTAAGGAAGGATGAATCAATCCTCACTCAAAAAGTGAGGTCAACAAAAGGACCCCTAATAAGTGTGGTGTAATTGACAATTGCACATAGCGGGCGAGAACATCCGGGATCCAAACATAGATGGAATGAACCCTAGATCCATTATCATCAGCATGAGATAGATGAGTGAAATTTGGTTTGATTGAAGAATTGACTTTACTAAGAACGAAGGAAGATCCACTGGGGATTTGCACATGAGTTTGATTGGATAATATATTGATTCATACCAAAGGCATAAAGGGGGATTCACTTGGGATTGAGATTTGACTGAGTTTATTTGATTTAATTTGATTTATGCCTAGGTTATAGAAGGAAATTCACTGAAGGTTGAGATTGAATTGAATTTTTTTGATTTAATTTGATTGTGTTGATTGGTTTTGGTTTGTTTGGTTTAACTTAGTAATTTATTTTTATTTTGTTTTTGTTGATTAATTTGTTTTGAGTTTGTGTTTTGATTTGATTTGATTATGTTGAATAATTTGGTTTGAGTTTGATGATTCATTTTGAATCTAGTTTTGATTTAATTTATTTGATTTTAGTTTTGATTTAATTTGTTTAATTTTGGTTTTGAGTTGGATGATTTATTTTGATTCTAGTTTTGATTTAATTTGTTTGATTTTAATTTTAAGTTTGATGATTCATTTTTATTTTAGTTTTAATTTGATTTGTTTGATTTTGGTTTTGAGTTTAATGATGTTGATTTTGATCTTGGTTTTGATTTGGACCCTATCATTTTGCAATGGACCACCCTAAGGAGGGGTTATATGAGCATATACTTACCTCAAATATATCAATCCAAAAGGGTAGTCTAACATCCATATATTATAGACTATCCAACCTAAGGGTTGACCATCGATTTGAAACAGCTGTTCTAGGAAGAAAGCTCAAGGACTCACTTCTTCCAAAGTATAATCAACAATTAGGGTGACCTATTGATAGCACAACAAGTCAAACCTAGTCTAGGCTTTTAAATGAGTGCCTCTAGGGGTCTTATCTCAACTTAGTAGTGATTCCTAGGAGTTAACACGCCCAAAAGATAGGATGCCTACTTAGGAAGAGGTGCCTCTAGGGGTCTTATCCTAATCCATAAGAGATTTAATTTTATTTGATTATTTATTTAGCATGGACCCTATTGGTTTATGAGGAGCCACACTAAGAAGGAGCCATAGGGGCTTTGACCTATTTTATATTTACTGGCCCAAGGGATAGTCTGTACATCTGTGGTATAGAGCTTCCGTGTGGTGGCACTAAGGGGAGATGTCCAATCTATTAATAACCTGGGTCATCTCTAGATGGGGTCATGAAAATGTAATCCAAATAGAATTCTCACAGGGAAGGTGCCTTTGGGGGTCTTATCTTAATCCCTAAAAAGTAAAGCCTATAGGTATATGGTCACCGACTTAGGGAGAAAGCATGGGGACTGACATCTGCCTGAGCAGTGTTATGCACCTAGTGGTTTTCTATCAAAAAAGTAAACACCAGCCAACCTAAGGTGTCCATCAGTTTATGATGATCAATCTAAGAAGAAAGCATCGAGGACTCACATCTTCCTAAGCAGAACTGATCATCGGGATAGTCTGTTGTTGGCTAGACAGCTACTATCTGACCTAGGATGACTACTAAGTGGAGAGTCATAAAGAAGGATTGGACTCAAACTTGAAGTAAGACACTAATATTTAGATATAAACTCAGACCCAATCGCATGGCTAGTAAAAAAGAAAGCTCGAGGACTCACATCTTCTTAAATAAAGCCAACATCAAGGTAGCTTATTGGTCATACAATAAGGCAAACCACACTAACAAGGCACTCATTGGTTTATAGGTTGAGCTAGGAAGAAAGCATGAGGTCTCACATCCTCATAAACTAAAAAGACCACTAGGGGACACACTAGCTAAGTAGTGAATCAGGCTCAACCTAGAATAGTTATTGAGTGAGGGCTGCTAGGGGTCTTATCTCAACTCAAGGTAGCCCAAAGCAAATTAATTTATGTTTATTTGTAATTTTTTGTTTGTGATGTGTTGATGAGGGATAGGATGCCACCCGAGTTAAACACACTACAAAAATTTGGTAATTGGAAAACTTTCAATTTGGAGAGAAGTTTAATAAAAGAGGAATTTTATTGATGAAAAATTATTTTGAACATTGTTTATGGATAGTATTTATTTAGATAAAGCCTGTTAATGCGAAGCATCAGGAATTATCCTTTATGATTGATAAGTTGATAAGATCTACCTTGGTAAGTATTTTCTATGGTGAAAGGCCTTCCCATGTGGGTTCAAACTTACCTCCCACCTTACGACGGGCAACAATTGGTCTCCTTAAAACTAAAACAAGCTATCCTACTTGAAAAGCTCTAGGGCAGACCAACTTGTTATGAGCTTAAACCATCTTATCTTTGTATAACTCATGGTTTTAGCATGCTGACAAGTATATTTCTTCCAAACCTTTGAGTTCTTAGCTTTCTGTTCAGTTTTGATTTTACTACCCACAACTATCCATAGTGATGAGAGTTGAACTTTTAATGGTAGAATGGCTTCAAACCCATACTCTAAGAAGAATGGGGTAGATTGTGTTGGAATTTTGTAGGTAGTACGGTAAGCCCACAAAGCTTCAACTAACTACTCATGCTAGTATTTCTTATTATCATCGAGTGTCTTCTTGAGTATTTGGATGAGAGTTTCATTGAAGGCTTCTGCTAAACCATTCATCATGGGTAGTAGATAGTAGAGTATCTCCAATCTATGTTATCTTCTGACAAAGTTGTAAATTTTTGTGCTCTTGAAAGTGGTACCTTATCGGATATCATTCAATAGGGTACCCTAAATCTATATATGATATGGTTCTTAAAGAATTGGAGCACATGCTGAGCTTTGACATCCTTGAGTGGAATCACCTCCACCCACTTGGAAAAGTAGTTTGTAGTAGCTGATGAACTGGTGACCCTTGGATGAAGGAGGATCAATCGGACCCACTATGTCAGTGCGCCAACATTCGAATGGCCATGAAGCCAATGTTGGATGTAGAATATTAAGTTACTGATGTAGGACCACTCCATGTACTTGGCATTGGTGGCATCATTTTGCTACATCCATGCAATATGTGATCATTGTCGATTAGTAATATCCAAGTCTTTTGATTTTGGCCTTTATTTTAGGACCAAATTGATGAGCTCTGCATAATCCTGAATGTACCTTAGTCATGATCTTATAGGCTTCATGTTTGTCTAAATAGCATAACCACATGTGATCAAAGGACTGTCAGTATAAGAAACCATCCACGAGGGTGTAGTAGAGTACCCTTTGCTTCACTTGATGTGCTTGAGATTTTACTTGAGGTTGTTTTCCTTTATTTAGGTTATTAATGAAGGGTTTCCCCTAATCCAATTCTTCATCCTTTTTGGCAATGTCAACCTCCCCTTCAAGAGAGTATTTATCAATGAGTTCAACATCAATAAGAGGCAATATTTGTCTATTGTGGACCTCTATTAATATGGACTCATCTTCCAGACATGCCAACTACTTGGCAAGCTTGGCTAAGGCATCAGCTATGGCATTTTCTCCTCTAGGGATTTTATAGATTGTGACCTCTGGGATCTAGGCTAGCAACTCCATGGTATACTTATGGTCGCGATGGAGCTTGGGCTTCAAGACTTTATAGTACCTAACAATCTAGTTGACAACTAGCTGTGAATCCCCAAAGATATTGATGTTTTGAATGCCTAACGAGATAGCTAACTCTAAACCAAAAATTAAAGCCTCATACTCAGCTTAATTGTTGGAACAAAGATTGGATAGATTGTATGAGAATCCCATCATATCACGGTCTAGTGTGAGGAGGACTATTCTTATCCCTACCTTACATCGGAGAATAGATTGTGGTTCTTCTCTTTTTTTAGAGGAAGCTACACCATCAAAATAGATCCCAGCATATAATGTCATAGTTTCTGAGCTACAAAGATTAAAGCTAGGCAATGCTTCTCAATGGGTGGATAATTTGCCATAGTAGGTATCAGATGATGACTAAGATAGTAGAGTGCATTCTCTTTCCTCTCGTCATTCGCTTGGGCAAACAAAGCACAAAGGGAATCATTTAATGCAATAGTGTAAAGGATCAGAGGTTTGTCTGGTATAGTGGCAGCTAGAACTAGCGGCATCATGAGGTATTGCCTCATAGGACAAGAATGGTTGACATTTACCTGATAGGGTGGATATAAAGCATCTTAGATACACCAACCTCCCTTGTAATGATATGAGTTGGGTTAGACTTTTAGGGTGTGGAATTTCTAATATCTCTTTAATCTTCTTCGGGTCAATTTTGATTATACGGTGTTAGACAATAAACCCAAGAAACTTCTCTAAAGATACTCCAACTGCGCACTTCAGAGGGTTCATTTTGAGGTTATATTGCCTTAACCACTCAAAAACTACTCTCAAGTCAAAGAGGTGGCCTTCCTTTTCTTTGCTTTTGACCACGAGATCATCAACATAGCATTTAACTTGGTGATGAATGAGTTCATCGAAGATTCGAGTCATGACTCACTAGTATGTGGTGCCAACATTTTTAAGGCTGAAAGGCACCACCTTATAGTAATATATTCCCATCGAGGTTCTGAAAGCATAATTCCTTTCATCTTCGGGTGCCATTTTTTTTTTGGTTATATCTAGATGAATCATCCATGAAATAGAAAACTACATGAGATGAGGCAATGTCCACCATCAGTTCTAGAATTAGTAGTGGAAATTTATCTTTTGGATATGCCATATTAAGATCCCTAAAATCAACGCATATGCAAAATTAGCTATTCTTATTCTTAACTGGAATGATGCTAGGCAATTAGGCGGGGTATTTTTCCTCATGGATGAAACCAACATCAATCAATTTCTTAACTTTAGAAACTGATGGGGTTAGTGTCAAGCTGTATCACTAGCTTATGAACTGCTATTTTAGGAGCTAATCCAACAATTTCTTCATAACTCCATGCAAAGCAATCCTTAAACGTAATGAGTAGCCTAACCAAGTCATTGGTTTTAGTTTCATTCAACAAGGAGTTGATGTATGTCGAGTGTGGATTGTCTTCAATCCCCAAGTTGATTTCTTTGAGCTCGTCGATGATTGACTTGATTTCTTCTTCAAATTTTGGGGTTGCATCTTTGACTTGGAGATCATTTGGATTATCTAAAGTTTTAAAGCACACCTCCTTATATGAGTTAATGTGATTTGAGAAGAACCTACCAGGTTCTAAATGATTAATGATGACCAAGCAATAGTCATCTTCGTCAGCTGGGCCCACTATATCAAAGCCTAGTTCTAATCTTAATTGAGAGCTCATGAATTTGTTGTTCCATAACCTTTCAAAGTACTATGACCTGTTCTTAGACCATGCATGCATAATTAAACCTTTCTTTGCTAAATTAAGAACACAAAGTGAGTACCAATCAAAAGGTAATTCTATTAACTCTTTAAATAAATCATCCTCAAATTATTCCTTTAACTTAAGGATGATGCTCTTGGATAAAACCTTAGGATCTTAGTGTTTGCACATGCTTTGGGGGCTTCCTTAACTACCAAACCCTCAACTTTTTATGAGGAAAGTGGGGTTAGAGCTAAGGTTCCCAACTGATGTCTAATAATTTCACATAAGGATAACTTGGATACACTCATGATTTTCTTGGAGACCTAGTCTTCATGACTGTCTGGTTCGAATGTCACCACCAATGGGATTTTCCATCGAGAAGAGCTTACTGCCATGCTAACTACATAAGACTCATCCTCTGAACTAGATTCTAAGTCCATCTAGATACTAGGTGTATTCCTGGATGCTGGAATGAATCTCTTGGTATGTGGAGTATGGAGGTCTTCCACCTTAGGGACTCCCTCTGGACTTGCCTCTTCCTTTACCTAGTGCAGTTCGGGTCATCCTCCCCACTTGTTCGAATGGATTAACAAACTGTGGGCAGAATCTAATCTCGGGCTCTATATCCTCCCTAAGATCTTCTTCTCATTCCTTTTCCTTTTCTTTTTCTTTTTCTTTTCTTTTTCTTTTTTTTCTTTCTTTTTCTTTCTTTTTTTTTCTTTTTCTTTTTGACTAATGTCATGAGAAAATACATTTTGTTTCTTAGGGAGGTAATAGGTTGCATCCTCATAATCTGATCTAATGAACTACAAATATCTTGAGATCTCCTTTGACATAATACTCAATTTCACCCCGTAAGAACTTGATGCACTGATGTAAGGAGGATGGAACCATGTTGTTCTTATGTATCCAAGGTAAAGCTAGCATTGAAATATGTATCAATCTATTATGTGAAACTTGACTTCATCTTCTAATCTCTATCTCCAAAGGCAACACTATAGAGCAAGGCCCTTTCACCTGTTCATTAAATCCTTTAATATCATCTTTGTTGGAGTTTAGAGATATTGATCCTTAAGTAGAAAGGGTTCTTAGACTCAAAATATTTCATGCACATCAACCAACACTAGAGTTTGAATTTAGATCTATTATAATGTGAGGGGATGGTTGTGCTTATCGCCCCTAGCGTCTTCATGGTGAATGTGACTTGGATCTCCTTTGAAAAGCATGCCTCCTCTCCAGAAGTGGGCAACTGAGCTAAGCATATTTTGAGTTCAAGCAAGGTTTTGACTAATGTCTCCCTCATCTCTTTGAATATGACAAGGGCATCATATATGCTTAACTTAGCTGGCAACTTTCTAAGATGAGTCAGGATATTGTAGTTAACTTTGGGCCGGTCCTCCATAAGCATATATAAGCATAGAGCACCTTGTGAAGGGGTTATCTGCTCACTGGAACCAATGAATTATTTACCCTTATCTTGAGGTGCTACTCTAGAAGGTAGAACTTTTCCACTATAGAGGTTGACTTTAGAGACTTTTTGAGATGAGGAACTTGTGGAAAGTTCTATCTACTCATTGGGTATACCTATAGGGAAGGGTCATGAGTCGATGACCCAAATCAAAATTATTAACACTATTGATTCAGAAAAAGGGAAATCCATTTTTGAATCAAATTAGGATTGGTCAGAATTATTTAAGTTGTTATTACAATGACTTGGAGAGCTATCAATTGGAATGAAATCACTAAGATCATCAAAGGTAGATAATATGTACGCTAAATTATTCTTCTTCATTAATTTATTTAATTTTGGAGGTGGTGCATGACAAAAATCAAGTAAAGTAAACGGTATGAGGGGTTTGGTTCCCTCATCTATAGATACAATGCTACTGCTGGTGATGGTGGAGCTGGTAGATGTGGTAGCTGCAACAGTGGAAGGAGGAATGCTGGACTTGAATGGTGGTTATGCTATGGAACTATCTTGGGAAAGTTATGGCGCCATGCTTCCATGAATTTCAAGTGGCACTTCCTTAATGTTGGAGGTGAGCTAGACACCCTATAGAAATTTTCTTAATTTTAAAATTTATTTTTTTATAGGTACAAGATAAAGAAATATCCTAACCTTCTTTTGTCTTAAGAGGATCAGATGTATCCCCAAAGATTACTTTAATAGAACTAGAATATTATTTTACTAAGTATTCTTTAGGGATAGCTATGGCTCCTTACTTATAGCTTCGCTCAAGCCAATCCTTGAAGGTGAAACAATCCTCTAAGACAAGGCCTAGCATGTGGTGGTAGGGGAAATAGTTAGGATCAACACTACTGCTCACATCCTCTGGCTTTCTAGGCTCAGGTAGTTGAAAACTATTCTTCTTGAGAAAGTTCTTAAAGATCTTCCTAACAACCTCCCTTTTGATGAGCATGGCTTGTTGAGCTTGTTAGCAAAAGTAGGTGGAAAATAGCTACCTAGTGGTAGATACTAGTACCTCTACTGAGTAGGTTGTTGTGGTGGTGGTCATTATGGCAGTCGAGGTAGTGAAAGAGAAGGTATGAGTGGAGGTTGATGGACTCTTGGCCTCTCAAACTATGATCATACTGGTTGCTTCCTCTTATCTCCACTACAATCTCTGTCTTCTTATCAAATACCTTCTGAGGCTTGGATGATTAGTCTGAGAAGGGTATTAGCTTCCTCTTGTAGATTATCTGCCATGTTGATTAATTTCTCAAATGTTTTAATGGTGAAGCCCCAGAGCATGAAGGCAACTAGGCCATGGATATTCTTGAGAAGAATCTCAATGGCATGCTTCTCCTGCTTCTCATGCTTAGGTTGCGCCATCTAAGAATGTAATCAAAAAGAGACTCATTTAGTTTTTGTTTTTATACAACAAGGTCCCCTACAGGTACCCTTTGCTAAGCTCCTACAAATCTCTTGATGAAGAACTCCTCTAACTCTGCAAAGGAATTCACCAAACCATTGGGAAGTTTAGTCTAATTAAATGCAAAAAAAAGACCATAAACTCAAAAAGTAATGCGGCTACCGACATTACAACATGGAAGTATGCTATATTTTACCTTGGGTTCCCATCATCAAAACCTTGAAGGATGGTGGGACACACCGGGGTATTGAACTACATCAAATTCCTTTTAGGTGGTCTACCAATTAGAAGCGATGAGCTTGGCTTGTTCCAATGCTTCCTTCACTTCTGCTCAACCATCATTTGATGTCTTTTCATGCATGGAGATACTATGACGTCTTATGCACCACTCATCCTCATCCATTGAGTGATACTCTTGGGACAATCTAAGACATGCAATGCTTGTCCTTCATAGAATTAAGTTGGCACTTGGTTCTACAATGTTAGGACCACTGCCATCAACTCTTCTACCTTTCTCTCCATCCTATCAATTTGATCATCTTTTTGTTTGATTTGTTAGAGGAGGCATTGAGTTGAGTCTGATCCGATGTCTCACCTTCCTCAACTATAATACCTTTCTGGCTAAGTTTCTCCCTATGCAAGGATCCTTAGGTATCTACCATGTGGACTTCTACAATATCATCCAATAGGTCATCTTCATGTGACATCAACCATACCCTCCTCTTGGTGTGATCATCTCCATCTTCTGACGTGGTTTGTTTCAAAATATCCTCAAATATTTGGTCATCCACGACTGCTGGAACATAGTGAATGGCTAACTGCTAGAGGGCTCTCAAGAAGTGATGCTCAATTCTCTCAAAAGTGCTCACTAACTCAATAATCATGGGGTCATAGGTATCCCTCCTTCTCCTCCAATGTGGTGGTGAAGTGACCATGACGCTCTTGGGATGATTCCTCTCCACCATTGGGATAAGGTCACAAGAACCTCATATATCTATATATGTTGTTAGCATTAAAAGAAATTTTTGGCATTATTGAGCATGTATGACACATCGATGTTATCTCTAGAGAAATGGAAGACATTGGTGAAAGTTGTTCTCAAACTTGATATTTCACTAAGAAGAAATGAGAGAAGCAAGTATATCACATGACAGACCATCACTTTCTCCTAGGAAGATTTGTTACTGGGCACACCTTATGATAATCGCTTATTATATGTAACAACTTTATTGTATTGTAATCCACTAAACCATATATTAGTAGACCCAGGGGACTTAGTTAATATCATAAATATCTACACTCTTGAATAGTTTTTCTTAAGTTTGAGAGAGTTGTGTTTAGATAAGCTAATGATCCATGGTTTAAATAAGAAGATCAAATCCTAAAATTTGTATAAGCACACATGATGAGATTAAGAAGATAGCATTTTAAATTTTAGTTTGATGTGTGTGTCTTTAAACTTAGAGATAAAATAATAAATAAATATATAAAGGATCAGGACGTAGTAGCTCCAGTAGCAGATATAATTAGAGTGAGTCTCTTTAGATGGTTTGATCATATAAAATGGTAGTCGTTCAATGACCAAGTTAGGAGAGTATATGTATTTGGTTTGGCTCATGATAACAAAGGTAGAGGTAGGCGAAAAGACTTAATTAAGAACTATAAAAGATGACATTAATTTATTAGAATTAACTGATAATATGATGCTTAATAAGACGCATTGGAGAAAAATGATTCATGTAGTGGGATAAAGGCTTGTTATTGTTGTTATCATTGTTGTGATGCACCATAGACTAATTTAGAATCTATTGGCTTCATTCATTAAGCACCTAATATCTTTTCACCTTTTTAGGAATGATCCAGGCACACCAATTATCCTTCAAGACCTTATTTTCATCCATTATCCATGCTTGATAGATTAGCACATATATATGGAGTCCATTATCCATGCTTGTCATTTCTTTTCCTTTTAAAAGGAGAGGAATGACAACAAAAGAGAAAAATTTCATCCTAGTTCCCCATGATGATTAGTGAAAAGTATTAGCCAACTTTGTCATCTTCCAAAATAAAGTTAGAAGTGTAGTCTAATTCTAATTCTCACTTTAAAGCTCTATTAAAGCCTATCCATTTGGGATCAACATGAGTTCAAGAAGATTTCTGAAGTGGGGATGATCTCCAACTCAAAGGTCTTGCCTATGTTCTTGGTCCTCCATCTATCTGACCTAGTGCTCTCATATGAGGTTTTGACTATTGAACCTATGTTGTGAAACACTACAAAGACTTGGTGTAGCCATATATGATTAATATTAAAGAACTACAAACCTTTTATGCACCCCCTAACACGAGTATGAAGTGTTTACTTCATGAGAATGAAGATATAATTCTTTGATTTTGATAATAACAAACATATGATTAGATGATGTTAATTACTCATTTTAGGTGTTCCAAGAAATTAACCTTACTTAAGTTGTTTATCAACTTGGGAAAGTCATATCAACTTGGAGTTGGCAGTTTGGTAATTTTCATAGGAATTGCATAATAAAATAAATAAAGCTTAGAAAAATGAAAGATTATTGCTAAAATTTTTAATTTCATTTATTTTAATTTTTGAAATATTTTTGTCAAATTTAATTTACATTATCTTTTCAAATTTTATGAAATTATTATTATTTGGATAATTTTATCACTTGCATTGATTTAAGACTTATCCATTGCATCAAAAATTGAGTTTAGTTTATTTATTACTTCATTCATTAATTTTCATGCTTGAATTAAATTTTATCTATTTATTTTAGCATTTAACATGGTTTATTTTTGAACTTGTCAAATTATTAATTTTCTCTCTTATTCTATTTTTGCACTTAACCATCTTGGACCAACATGCTTGGCCAAATTTTTATCATTTTTGGTATGAGAGATTTTATTTAATTTATTTAAAATATTTCTATATCAATTTTCTTATTTAATAATTTTTTAAATTCAAATTTGAATTTCAAATTTTAATTTTGCCATAAATTAATTCCAAAAGTACTTATTCATTTTTTAAAATTATTTTCCATCCCCCTATTAATTTTATTTAATAGCAATTAAATTTATTTAGGGGGATTTACATACGTACCACACTATTTTTATTTATTTACAAATCTAACACCTAAACTCAATTTTTACATATATAACACCCTAATCTTCAATATCACATAAAAAAATACCATCATCACTCACTTTTTAAAAGTGAAATGCATAGAAAAGTGTTAGATAAGTAAATATCCAACTTTTGGTGTTATATATATAAATGCATATGAATTTTGTGGTATGAACATAAATCTTCCTTTTATTTAAATTAATTTGATTTTTTTTCAAATTTAAATTCAAGGGACCTTAGATTTAATGCAGTTTCCTTTTTATACTTTTATATTTGGGTAATATTTAGCTGACCTCATTTATTGATATTTATTTAAAGTTAAATTATTTTTTTAATTTTAAATTAGTTTTTAATTAATCTCTTTTAATTCTTAATTAATGGATTTACTAATATTGGAAATTGAGTTTTATAAGTAAATCCTTATTTATTCCTCTCTTTATGGATAATTTAATTTAATTTATTTGATTCAATTTTAAATGCTTTCCTAAGTTATTGCTTGTTTTATTAATTAATTAACTCCTTGCATTTTTTATTGATTGACTCTCATTTAGCAAATCTGGGTAGTCCATTTATTTAGATTTTTGATTTATTTTATTTCCAAATTAATTCAAGTCTCTTCCTTAATTGAACTCTTCATTAATTAAGAATTGTTTAATTACATTAAGATATTTAAACCTCTTCCCTCCTCTTATCTTGGTCATCCACTCAAGGATTTAATTTGATTTATTTTATTTCCATTTATTTAGATTTTTGATTTATTTTATTTCCAAATTAATTCAAGTATCTTCCTTAATTGAACTCTTCATTAATTAAGAATTATTTAATTACATTAAGATATTTAAACCTCTTCCCTCCTCTTATCTTGGTCATCCACTCAAGGATTTAATTTGAGTTATTTAATTTCAAATTATTTGTTTCATGTGTTTCAAAATCAAATTCTTGCCTTAATGCATTTTCCCACTTAATTTTTTCTTTTGTTTCCCTTACATTGCCAGACCCATCATACATCATATTCTATCTAATGTGTTTCTTTCTGACCTTAATTCCTTTAATAAAATCTATCTCTTGGTCTACCCATTGCAAAATAATCTTTGTGTTCTCTCTTTTATCCAAGTATTCAAGTCCCCACCTATTTTTCTTTCATCTTCAAGCATATTCAAGGTGATATTTCTTCTTCCTTCTTCAAGCTAGCTTCAAGCTTTGGATAATACTCATTCAAATCTTGTGCCTACACTTTTATTCATTAAAGATACTTGAGCAAGATTTTTTGATTTACTTTGATTAATTGTTGTTCTTGAATTTGATAGTTTACATTAATTGAAAAGAATTATAATTTTGTGTTTTGATTTGTAAGATCACATCTTTAAGGATTTCATACTTGTTGCTTCTCATAGTTTTACCTTCAAGGCTTTTGTGTTTCACTTTATACATGTAATTTTCAAAGGTTAAATTTGTTTTAAGTACTTCACATCAAGCTATTTTAAATTCATATCATTGCATATTTTAAATTAAAAAAATTATTGTGAGCTCTCTTTCATTTGTCTTATTTTTGCATAAATGGATTTGTGAGCAAAATTATTTTAAAACATGAGACTTAAAATTTCAACTTTGTATTTTCTTTTTTTTTTTACTTTGTGATTTGTCGTTGTACTATTTTGGTGTAGAAAAGTATATTATTGGGGTTATAAGTGTAAGAAAAAATCTTGTTGGGGTTGTACTTGCTAGGTATAAGAAAGTATAGTATTTGGAGTTGTACTTGATCACTATATAATAATACAAAAGATTTTTTGTAATCTTTTTTATTTAAAAAAATCATTACATAATTTGCTTGATGTGGACATAAGTGAATTTTTAGGTGTCACAAACCATGTAAAAAATTATGTGCCTTATCTCTCTTTAATTTCTTGTATTTAATTTTTTCAAGTTTTTTTTATTAACTAATCTACAAAAAATAAAAAATAACTAAGTTTTAACTTTAAATTTATTTAAAAATACCCAATTCACACAACTCTTGGGTGTCATAGCCTCTTAACAATTGGTATCAAAATCTTAGCTGAAAATCTCAATAAACACCATCCTCTTGTGTTGACCACAATGGCGCAAAGGTTTCCTAAGGGTGCACTACTTAAAGGACAATCTACACATAGACCGCTTTACTTAATAATGCATTAATTGATTATTGGAACAATTATATTAATAATTTTCTTCATGGTCAAGATTCTTGTATGTGGCATATGTTAATACATCAATATGACACAATCACCATAGAATTTAATTGTTTAAATGTTGAAAAGTCTTTTGACGAGTGGACTACTGAAATGGATTAATTAAATGCTAAAGCTTGCAACATTTTGTATTATGCTTTACTTTCTAATGATTATATAAGAATATCTATGGTTTGTATTACTAAAGAAATTTAATATAAATTAATTATTACTTATGAAGGCACTAATGAAGTTAATAATGATCACATAAACAAGTTAGTGCATGAATATGAATTATTTCATATGTCATCTAATGAAACCATTTCTGATATGTACATTTAGTTTTTTAAAATCATAGATACATTACATTCTCTTAGAATAAAATATAAAAATCAAGATTTGGTGTATTAAATTTTGATTTGTCTTCCAAAAGAATGGGATGCTAAGGTAATAGCTAAAAGTGAAGTTAAAGACTTAACTTCATAACCATTTGATTAGCTTCTTGGTTCTCTTATAGCACATGAATAGATATTGACACAAAAAGAATTAAATGATGCCTCCCAGAAGAAGAAGAATGGAATAATTATTGCTTTATGTTGACTTCATGAGCCCCACCTCACTTGATGTTTATTTTGATAATAGAAAACATATTTTCAAATAGTACTAATCATTTATGTTCAAGTGTTGTAGAAACATTCTTCAAATCCAGTTTCTACAGTCAAATTCAAAAAGCTAAAACTATTGGACCTGAACTGGTTGAAAATTTTCTAGGAATCACAATATTAAGGAAAATAAAGAGCTCAATAAAATAAAATAAATAATTCACTCAATATAAAATAATTTATTTTAAAATTATTCATATTTTCTACATCTAAAAAATTTACAATTATTCATTAAATTATCCATTTTGGATAATATGAACTAAGTGCATAAGTATTGTTTCCTTTAATGTGCTTCCAAGCACTCATAAATTAAGTTCATATTTCATTAAATTATTTACATGCTTAATCATGTTCATTATCCATTTAGTTTGTGCATAAAAATTATATTATCCTATAATTATTCCAATTATTCTTTTTCTCTCCAATTATTTTATTTTTCTCTCTCATATCCCATTTATCATCAAAACCTATTTTTGGCCAAATGTTTTCATGGTTATTTGTATAATAAATCATGTTAGATTTATTCAAATTATATCTATAATAATTCCCTTATTTTTTCAATTTTTAAAAATTCATTCATTTGAATTTTTGAATTTAAATTATTTTGAATTCAAATTGGATATTCATTTCCATATATGTGAAAATTAGACTTAGCAATTTATGGCATGATTTGGCTGACCCTATCTTAAATTAATTCAGTTAATTTGAGTAAATTTTGAATTAATTTAAGTTAATTTAAATTTGAATTCACATGTGCCATGGATTTATTCTCTTTCCTTTTGCTTAAATATTTTATTTTTGGAAAGTTCTATGGCCAGCCATATATATTTAAATTAAGATTATTTTAACATGATGTTTATTAATTCAAGTAGATTCTTAATTTGTTCCATCATCATTCACATGAAATTGATTGCATTAAATCATATTTAACCTATTTTTGGAAAGTGGTTTGGGTAAAATTCTTGATTAACTCTATTAGATTTAATGTAATTATTTTGGCTTTATTTCTTTCCTTTTCTCATTAATTGAATATCTCATGACAAATTGTTGTAGATCTTAATTGAATCCTTGTTTGGAATCATTTGGACCTGGCATATCATTTATTTGATTTAAATTGAAATCATTTTGAAATAATTCATTTTTGACTTTAACTAATTTAATGAATTTATGCTATATATGTTAATCTTTCATATTCTCCTCCTCTTTCCTCTCTCTTGGTCAACCCTCAAGATCTCATACTCTCAATTAAATTGAATCTTATGCCATATGCTTAATTATTCAAATTCAAATTCCCTTTAAAACTAAAATTCATCGAAAATCATTGATGAAATCTATTGGATTATATTTAATTGGTTAACTAATTTTATTCTCTCTCTCTCTCTCTCTCTCTCTCTCTCTCTCTCTCTCCATCTCTTTTTGGCCAAATTTCCCTCATGATATTTCAATTTAATTTGATTGGTTCAACTTGAATTATTTCCTAAATGGATTTCCCTCCATCTTTTCTTGGCTGAATTTCCCTTATGGGATTTCAATTTTATTTAATTGGTTCAAATTTAATTATTCATTAAATTATTTTCTCTCCAATTCTCTCTTACATGGCAGACTCTCTTAGCCTCCTTCTTCTATTTAAATTGTCTTTGATTCTTGGTTAAGGCTTCTTACCTTTCTCTACTTACTTAGTTGACTCTTTACTAAATTCCTCTTTTGAAGATTTTTGTGATTCAAATGCTACAACACATTCAATCATCCTTCCTTTCCCTTGGCTGAAATATTCTAATGAATATTGTTTGAAATACTTGAAGGAAAATTCTTTAAGGTGCTTAACTCCTCATCTTACCTAGTTTTTTCCACTTGGTCAATCCATATGTTCTTGGTATGCATGATGAAAGTTGAGTTATAAATAAAGATTTTCCTTTGGTAAACTTATTTGAATAAGGATTGGTGTTTAGAAGTTCTCTTTCTCTAACTTTTCAGCTCTCATAAATTTTTAATTGGAAGATATCTTGTGTTTCAATTTAAATTGCATACAAGTAATTAGCAAGCATATACTTTCAAATCATTTTATCACATCCATATAATATTATTCTTGTGAAAGATATCTTAAGTGAAGAATTTGATTTGGCTTTTCATTTTGTTTATTGGATAAAATAAGATTACATAAATTACTTATATTTGGTTTATCATTCATATAATCAAAGCATTGTTGTGTGTTGTTTTAGATTATTGATTCATGTTGATTTAATTTGAAACTTTCATATCTTGTAAAACTAATCAGGGTTATTTAAAGACTTATTGCATTTACTCATTTAAGTTACAATATTTAAATATCAAATAAATAAGAAGTGAGCTCTCACTCTTTTATCTCGTCTTAATATTATCATAGTTGGGTTGTGAGTGCAAAATAATCTTAAATCGAGAGTTAGATATTTGCATGTATTCTTCTTTCATCTTATTTCTTGTTGGTTGTACTTACCCATGTAGGAAAGTATAGTGTTGGGTTGTACTTGCCTATATTGGAAAGTACAATGTTAGTTTGTACTTACCAGTGAAGGAAAATACAGTGTTGGGTTGTACTTGCCTATGAAGGAAAGTAAAAAGTTGGGTTATACTTGCCCATGAAGGAGAGTACGAGAGATTTGTTATAATCTCAACATTAATTTAGGGGCTATTTGGTTTCCTGAAAAAGGAATACAGTGTAAAAGGAATGTAGTATATTTGGATTACTTTAGGATTGTTTGCTTGAAAAATTTATAAATACATGAGTTTAATTTTTTTTATTTGGTAAAATAAATGTAATGTAAAGTATTTTTGAGATTGTGAGTGCTGGGTGACAGTGATGACCAGTAACCGACGGTGGTGGCAAGGTGGTGATGGCGAGGATGATGATGGTAGCCTAACGGCGCGTGGTGGCGGTGATGGCCGGCGGTGGCGGCGGTGATGTGGTATGGTGGCGAATGACCGATAACCGACGGCGACGATGGCGCCGTATAACACTTTAGTGCGATGTATTTGGAATTTAACCAAATCAGGAAAATTCTAAATACACCAAAAATGACATTTGTAATATATTCTGAATACATTACATTACCTTGGAGATTTTACTTTGCACCATGCTAAACACCAAAAAAGTTAAAACCCCTGCATTTACTTTACTTTATACCCAAAATTCAAGCAACCAAACAACCCCTTAATGACTTCTTAGCTTGGGTTACTATGCATGGATGTAAGTCAATTTTTGGGATTTGGCCAAACCATGTAAAAATCTATGTTCTTTTTTTACCTTTTTTGCACTTATACATTTCTATACTATTGCTCAATATTATTGTGATTCATTCAAGAATAATCATCTAAGATTAACTTCTTTACAAAGCAATAAAATTACTTTAAATTTGAAAATATTTTAAAACACCCAATTCACCCCACTCTAGAGTTTCATAGCTCAATAACACTTTATAGGTGGAAGATGATTTTGATGACACAATATTAACCTCTGAGGAGGATAGTGCTGAAATTCTCATGCTTTCCAAAAGATTAGGGAATATGATAAAAAAGGAAAAATTATGGAAAATCTAAAGCTCATAAATTACACAAAAAAGTTGAATGTAGGAGATGATATCATATGCTAAAACTGTCAAAATCCTAGATATGTGAGTAGAGACTGTCCAAAAATTGCTAACGAATGCATAAAGAAGGAAAAGAGCTAGAAAAGAAGGGAAGCTAGAAGAATAAAAAACATTAGAAGAAAAAGAACAAGTATTTATGGGCCAACTTATAGTCAAAGAAATCAAGTGATACTACTTCCAAAGAAAAAGAAAACATATGTCTTGTGGTAAATAGAGACACTACAATTGAGTTATGTGATGATATTTGTTATGAAGAATTAAATGATACATTTAATGAATTGGTTGTGGAATATAGAAAGCTTAATAGAAAATATAATACTTTGGATAAAGAAAAGTTTAGAGTTGCATGTGTCTTCTCTAAAAGATGAGTGCACTTAAAAAAATAAAAATGAAATTTTAGTAGATCAATCTTCACAAATTAAAAATTGAAATGAGAAAATACTTTATTGATGCAATAGTGATTTTATGTTTTAGTTCACATTATAATGCTTAATTTATTAGAGGTAGGTTATTTCATACATCTCAATCATCTAGATGTAGACTTTATGCCAATACTAATATTTGGTGTGATATTTGTAAAACAAATGGTCATATATCATTTGATTGTCATGCACACAAATAACAAGCATTTTCAAGATATAACTTTGTTTGGCTACTTAAGACTAGAAATGATACACACACTACGCAACATTTATTTCATAATTTTTCAATATAATGTGGATCCAAGTATGTTTGGGTTTCAAAAGTTAACTCTTGGTTGTCTTTCTATAGGAATGCCTTTAATGCAAAATCAAGATGGCATGTTGTGCTTGGATAGTGGATTTTCAAGGCATATAACAGATGATAAAAATAAATTTTTACACTTAGAGCCAAGTGAAGAAGGATTTGTAATTTATGGAGACAATGCTGAAGGTAAATTTATTGGTATTGGCTTTATTAGAAAAAAAATTCAATTACTTTAAATAAAGTTTTACTACTAATGGTTTGAAACATAATTTGAATTTCATATATCTTATTGTGTTATTAAATATAAATAAAATATTTTGCCTATTGGAAATAGTTATAAAAATATTTATTTAATTAATATTAAAATGTTCACATGGTACAATTTTAAATTTATTTCATTTTAAAAGCACTTCTGATGATGTTTTGTTGTGACATAGGAGATTATGTCATATTAGCATGCATTCTCCGAAAAAAATTTCAAAACTTGATTTAGTTGATATCTTGCTCAAAATTAAATTTTAATTTGAATATGTTCGAAATGCATGCCTTCTGGACAAAAATTCTAAACATTCTTTCAAAATTAAAAATTATTTCTACATCTAGACTATTGGAACTTTTGCATATGGGTTTGTTTGGTCATATTAATACTTTTAGCTTAAGATGTAAGTTTTATAATTTTATGATTGTTGATGACTTTTTAATTTATTTTGGTTATACATTTAGGAAATAAGAATGTTGTAGTTGATGTTTAAAAAAAAATTCACTAAATACATTCAAAGAGATTGAGGTTATTTAATTAGTTAGATTCAAATTGATCATGGAGGTGAATTTGATAATAAATTAATTAAGGATTTTTGTGATGAATTTGGAATTAAATATAATTTTTTACTATTAAAACTCCCTATAAAAATAGAGTTGCTAAGAGAAAGAATAGAATTTTGAATGAATTGAATAGAACTATGTTGGATGATTTTAATTTACCTAAATGCTTTTAGGTTGATGCTATGAACATTGCTTGTTATGTCATGAATAGAATTTATTTGAGACCTATTTTGAATAAAACTACATATGAATTCTTTTTTATAAGAAACATAAGATTAGTCATTTTTATGTTTTTGAATGTAAATATTTTATTTTGAAAAATGGAAAAGAATCTTTGAATAAATTTGATAGAAAATTTGATGATGAAATTTTCATGGGATATTATATATTTAGAAGAGCATTTAGAGTTTTCAATAAAATTTTTGATTATAGAAAAATCTATGCATGCCATTTTTTATAAAAATTCAAGTGTCTCCATTAAAAATGATGTCATCAATGATGAGATAAATGATTTTAAGAAAATAAAGTTGGAAGATAAAGTTGATTATTCTTAGCCTAAAGAGTGGAAATTTAATAAAATTCATCCAAAGATTTGATTGTAGGAGATCCATCATAAGGTGATGAGACTAGAAAATATTTTAAAGATGTGATTAATTGTTCTATTTATTTATCTGAATGAAATCTAAATCTATCGATGAAGCCTTTAAAGATTCTTGTTACATTATTGCAATGGAAGAAAAGTTAAAGCAGTTTGAAGGAAATAATGTTTAGGAATTAGTCCCTAGACTCTAGATCATAATGTTATAGAAACTAAAAGATTCCTTAGAAATAAGTTATATGACTTAGGTTATATTGTTAGAGATAAGCTCGGTTAGTTGCACAGCGGTATGCAAGATTGAAGGAATAGATTTTGAGGGATCCATTGAACTCGCAACAAGACTAGAGGCCATTAGGTTGCTACTTGCTTATGCTTATTTTAATAACTTTAAACTCTTTCAAATGGAAGTAAAAAATTCATTCTTGAATGGGTATATTGACCAAGATGTCTTTGTAAAGCAACCCCCAAGTTTTAAGAGCTTAGATTTTTCTTGATAATGTATTTAAATTGAAGAAAGTTTTATATGGATTGAAATAAGCTCTTCAGGCATGGTATGATAAATTGAATAATTTTCTTATTGATCATGAGTTTAGAAAGAGTTGTTAGTTCTTAAAAACATAGATGATGATTTGATTATTGTGTAAATTTATGTGGATGCTATTTTATTTGGAACTTCAAATGAATCTTTGTGCCATGAGTTTTAATCCTTGATATCTAAGAAATTTAAAATGAGTATGATGGGAGAACCTAACTTTTTCTTCGATCTTCAAGTGAGACAATAAGAAAATGACACATTCATTTGTCCAACTAAGCACACTAAAGAATTAATTGAATGGTTTGAGATGAAAATATTCAAATCGAGTAAAATTCCCATGAGCCCCTCCACTAAATTAGATTTAGATGTATCCAACAAACCTATTGACCAAAAACTTTATAGGAGTATAATATGTTCACTTTTATATCTTACTGCTAGTAAGCCTGATATAAAATTTAATATTAGTTTTTGTGCTGACTTTAGGCCAAGCCAATGGAGTCTCATTTAATTCCAGTTGAGGCTATATTTTATTATTTGATGTTATCATAAAGTTTTTTATCATATGATTTGGTTGCTAATTCTGATATCAATTTTACAAGTTACAAATAGATACGAAGAGCACATCAAGTACATGTCAATTTTTAGGATCATCACTTGTAGCTTGGTTTTCTAAAAAATAAAATCCTATTACTTTTTCTACTATTAAAATAGAGTATATAATTGCAAGAAGTTGTGTTACTCAAGTTTTTTGGTTAATGAAATAATTAACAAACTTTGAGAATAGGTTAGAGCATATACCTATTAAGTGTGATAGCACTAGTGTTATTTATTTGACTAAAAACTCTATTCAGCACTTACATATTAAGCATTTTGAGATTAGACACTATTTCATTAGGTATCATATATGTAAAGTTGATGAGTGTTTAAATTATTAAAATTTCTTGTAAGTTCAATATATTTATAATATATTTTTATATTAAAATATGTTTATTTTAGGTATATTTTATGTCATAATAGAGATATTAACATAAAAAGGTGAAAAAGAAGACATTTATACCCAGTGCTATGGTGCTATAACTCGCCTTAATTGGGGCATTTACATTAACAATAGCACCTAGGTGCTATATCAATATCATTGTGATACCTCATTAGACTCATTTTGGGATAGTTTTATTGCAAGCTTAGTTCCTACCCATTGCATTAGCAATGCTGTACCAGAGGAAAAATATGAGGCAGAAACACCAAGCATAGTGCCCCAGCTCCATTTTCAGCACCATACTGCTACATCAATAGCATAATAGATTCATGACGGTTCAATGATGGTTTCAAGTAGTTTTTGGGGAAGTTATGGCAGAAGCATTTGGACAACCTCTTAGGGTTGTATCTAGGCAATATATAGGGTACAGTTCCAAGCCAAAAAAGATATTTTTTTTAGATATTTTTTCTTTTACACTTTGATTGGCAAGAGGGTGAATGTGTGTGTGTGTGTGTGTGTGTGTTCTTATGAAGCACTTAGAGAGTGACACTCCAAGTGCTGCAAGAGTGTGTAAAGATATGCAAAAGAGTAATTTCTTAAGCGAAAGGTGGAGAAGGCCATCAATAATCAATGATTATTAGCGAGGGATGCTGGATATTTTCACGAGGAAGTATTAGAGGATTGTGAGGAGTGGACATAGAAGATCTACTTGGTATACTCTTTTCTTTCTTCTCTAGTTATCCTACTTCTTAATTTACTATGTTTAATATAATTTTCTTCTTTCTCTCTATTATCAAGCACTGATCTATAAAGTTTTTTGAATTTATGTGAACTTTTGAGAGTTCGTGTTGTATCAGACTTAGTTTATGGATTAATATAAAAAAAACTATTTGTGTTATGAATGACAATATGTTTTACTTCTTTTCATACTTTACTTGTAATCTGGTCAATCACAATATTAAAAATATTTGTGATCTAGACATATCGATATCGATAGAATCTTAGAAGAACAAGAAGAAAAAGACAAATAAATGTACTATATGGTTATTAATGTTCTAGATAAATTGAGGTAGCTAGATAGCCATTTAATATATAATTATTTTTAGAATTTGTAATCATTAAAAAGGAAATATCGATAAAAAATTAATGAAAATTTACTTGGCACTAGGTAGAAAACTCGGTAAAGAGATTGGTTTGGTTATACTTGTCTATAGATAGAGAGTATAACACTTTTGGTCCTAGTTGACACTAAAAGTTTAAAATTAATCCACCATATAGTTTTATATAATACATAGTCTAAAACATTCCATAAATTCAAAGTACTTATTTTAAAATTAAGAAAAACACCTATAGATTTTCTATAAATATGTAAAATATAAAAAATTAGTCCTTTTAATATTTTATGAAATAGTAGATAGCAATTTTAATTAAGCACTTGCATTTTATTGGATAGAGATTAATACTTAACTTAATAAAAATTAATATCTAATTATGTTCTTATCCTCATGGGAATGATACTCTACTCATTCTATATTACTTGATTCAACACGTGCGCTTGTGTATAAAGGATAAAAAGAATCGATCAAGTTTTTGGTGCTAGAGATTGGAAGTAAAAATAGTAAATTGTATTAAGTTGATATTAGTCTTGCTAAACTATTTTTAATTCAACTTTGTTGTTAAAGTATTTTTGTTAGGTGTTCAGTGTGAAATACCATTATACTTGTTTAGTGTAATATTATTATTTTAGTTTTTGAACAAAAGTTGTGATTTCTAAACATTGTATGAATAGAGAAAAATTTAGAGAAATTATGCTATTGAACTTAGAAATTGAACAACTTTGTAGGAAAATTAGAAAAGAGAAGAGTGAACAAGTGAAAAACTAGAATGGCAATAGTAGAGAACCATGTAGACCTCTTAAGGATTATACCACACCAATTATAGATGGGATACATCAAAGTACTGCTCGATTAACTATTCAAGCCAATAATTTTGAATTAAAACCATCTATAATTCAAATGGTGCAAAACCCTCTGTTTGGGGGTTCAACTATTAAAGATCCTAATATGCATATTGCCAATTTCTTAGACATTTGTGCAACATTTAAATACAATGGGGTATACTATTATATTAAGATTATTTCTTTTCTCACTTAGAGATAAGGCCAAAATGTGGTTGAATTCACTACGTTAAGAATCTATAACAACTTAGAACAAATTACCTCAAAAATTTCTAGCGAAATATTTTCCACCATCTAAATTTGCTAAGTTAAAAAATGATATTACATCATTTATCCAATTAGATAATGAGTCTATATATGAGGCTTGGGAAAGATATAAAGAATTACTAAGAAAATATCCTCATCATTCATTACCTGATTGGTTTATAATCCAATCATTTTATAATAGCTTAGTAAGATCTTTAAGCACTCTCATAGATGCAGTAGTAGGAGGTAGGCTAATAACAACACTTTTTTTAGAAAGCTTATGATTTAATTTTGAAAATGACAACTAATAATTTTCAATGGCTCTCTGATAGATTAAATCCTTAGAAAGTAGCTAGTGTTAACAATAATGATATGATCGCAATGTTAGCTTCCCAAGTAGCTTTCCAATCTAAGAAATTATATAGCATTGGAATAAATCAAAATATTAATAATATGAATCAAGGGGGAGAAAATTGTGAAATTAGTGTATTAGAAGATCAAACTAATCAAGAATTATAAATGCATAACTATATCTCAAATAAAACAAATAATCCTTACTCAAATACATTTAATAAAAATTGGAGGAATCACCCAAACTTTTCCAAGAATAATAATACAAATTATAATCAAAATGGAAATATGAAAAATTGAAACAATAGAAATTATAACTCTCAAAACCTTAACTTTAGACCTATCATTCCACCAAGATTTTCAACAAAATTAAACTAAGGAAAAGAAACTAATCTTGGAAAAACCAGTGATACAAATGGGAACTCAATTACAAAGACAAGGAGCTTCAATTAGAAATTTAGAGATTAAATTAAGGTAAATTGCTAATAACCTTACAAATAGATCACAAGGGAATTTACCTAGTAACACTAAAGTAAATCCTAAAGATAAAGGTAAAGAATATTGTAAGAACATTGAATTAAGAAGTGGAAACAAATTTAAAGAAACATGACTAAATGATGAAAATGAAGAAACTAAAATATTAAGTAAAGAAAAAAAAGAACGAAAATTTAAACAAAGAAATTGAAGAAAAGAAAAGGAAGCAGAAAGAGAAGCATTTAGAAAAATGAGAGAAAGACCAACACCTACATTTCTCCAAAGACTTTAAAAACAAAATGTGGATAATCAATTTTCTAAATTCTTAGAAGGATTTAAGAAATTATCCATAAATATACCATTTGGTGAAACTTTGGAACAAATACCTTCATATGCTAAGCTTATGAAGGGCATTCTATATACAAGAAGAAAATTAAGAGAAAATGAAATTGTATCTCTTATTAAAAAATGTAGTGCAATAACTCAAAAAAAAAAAATACTTGAAAAACTTAAAGATCTGGGAGTTTTACTATTCCTTGCACTATAGGGCTATATTTTTTGGAAAAGCATTATGTGACTTAGGAGCCAGTATAAATTGAATGCCTTTATCAAATTTAAAGATATTAAGACTAGGAGAAGCAACCTACAAGTGTGACTCTACATTTGAGATATCCTAAGGGTATTATTAAAGATGTTCTTGTTAAGGTAGATAAATTTATATTTCCTATAGAATTTATCATATTAGATATGGATGAAGATAAAGAAATATCTCTAATTTTAGGGAGACCTTTTTTAACTATTAGAAGAATGATGATAGATAATCAAAAAGAGGAATTAATAATGAGAGTAAATGATCAAGAAGTTAAATTTAATGTGTTTAACTCTATTAAGTTTTCTGATGATAGAAATAAAGAATGTTATAAGATTGGGTTAAGTAAAAGTAAAGTAGAAAAATAATTGGATTTCTATATCATAAATGAATTTATAGAACAAAAATACAAAATGGTGATGGAAGAATATGAAGACATTCAATTCATTAGAATTACACCTAATTAGTTTAAAGAAAAGTTTGAACCATTAAAAATGTCTATAGATAGATAGAATCTCAAACCATATATAAAAGAAGCTCCAAAATTAGAATTTATTTTGGAATTTTAATATGTAATTTAAGCTTAGAATTAAGTTAAGATCTATGGAGTCTTAGAATAGAAGGACCTAACTATACCAGGTAGTGCTCTTCTATGAAGCCCGTGGAGGTCCTAGAAAAAGGTGACGATCCTGGATGAAGACCCCCATAGATTGAAACTTGTAGCTCTAGGTCGAGCCGTATAAGGGCAGAGCTCGGTTGGTCATTTTTGTTTTCTTCTAGGGTGTATAGTGGTACCAGGCTATATTGGCCTATTTTATTAATTTAATTTGACTTGATTTATTTTTGGGGGTGTAATAGAACTGCATGCTTTTTCAAGTTTTTTTTTTTTGTGAAGTACTATGTGATGAAAAGTCTAGAAGCGTTAGGCTCTTAGAAAAATTAAATTTTCTCCCCATTAAAATTAAATAACTCAAACATAAAATTAAAATTCATAACCTCACCATAAATATAGCCCTAAGCATAACTTAAAAGTAACTATACAATTATACTTTGTAAACCATGTGAACATATTATTCATCATTGTTGAATTGGGGCTTTACTCATTGCACATAAGGGGGCATCTAACCTGTGAGGTTGACCACTCTTCCTGGGGAAGTGTGCCTTCTTATATTGGTTTAGCCCATAATTATTTTTTAATTATATCTCATTGTAGGCATGAAATTGCATAAGCATTAAAATAGAATTCTCAATTAAAATACATAAAACACAAAAAATATTACATTAGTTAGGTTCATAACATACCAATCATGATTTAGGGGTTTAGGGAGTGAGTTTAAGTTATTAACCTCTTTTCTAAATACAATAACTCAGTCATCTTGCATATAAAAGACCAAAATCATGGATTTAAAAATTCTCAGGTGGTGTTAGCTGATAACCCTTTCAGATGGGTAGTAAGTCTAAAAAATTCAGGGGATAGGTACATTTTCTTAAGTGAGAAAAAGAACTTATAATTCTTAGGAATTACATTACATCTATCTTTTGACATATGTTATAAGTATTTATAAACTTTAATTAAGAATCATTCTATCAAAATAAGTCTTCAACCATTAGGTATTTTTACAATCTTGTGTTGTCAGAATCTAGGTTCTAAATTTTTAATAAAATGTCAATTCAAAGTTTTATTAAATTAAATCTCAAATATGTAAAGCCCAACAATAAGATAGTTGAAATGCTTACTACGCATCCTAGTATCTATAGGCATTTTTTACTTATTCTCGATTGGCTTTCTAAAAGAAGTCTTCATCTTTAGAGCATTCCCCTTGAAATTTCTAAATTAACTATCCTTTTAAGACAAGCTATAAAATCTATAGAGATAAAGGTCTATTTATTTAATTGAGAGTATTCTTAGGAAGGATTTCTATCCTTCTGATATGTAATTAGCTATAAGGTCTTACCCTTATAGGAAAATTTAAATCCTGCAATATGTAAACCTTGTTCTATTTTTCCATGTAGTTCAAAGAAAAAATCTCTGGAAAATTGAAGACCCATTAGCCTTAGGAGTCTTTATTAAGTAATTGAATCCATTATATGGTGATATACTTATCTTTTGAGATAATATATTTATCTTTTAATGATATATTTGATTACCTTGATAAGTACCCCTAAAATATATGTGGTGTCATAAATTTTCTCCAAAGAACAATCATAGGATGAATGATTTATATTGATTATAGGAAGCCAAACAAATATACAAAAAATATCATTTTTCATTGTCTTTCATTGACCAAATGTTAGATAAGTTAGAAGGTCATTCGTATTATTACTTTTTTATGGGTATTCTAGATATAATCAAATTTTTATAGCACCTGAGGATTAAAAAAATAGCATTCACTTGTCCTTATGGTACCTTTGCATTAAAACAATACCATTGGCTTATGTAACACACATGTTACTTTTCAATGTTGTTTGGTAGCTATATTTTCTAATTTAATTGAAAATTGTATTGAAGTGTTTATGAATGATTTTTCTATTTTTATTCTAACATTTGAACATTATTTAGAAAACCTAAAAATCTTTCTTAGAAGATGTGAAGAGAAATACTTAATCCTTAACTAGGAGAAATGACATTTTATGGTTAGAGAAATAATAATATTAAGACATAAATTTTTTGAAAAGGGGATAAAATTATAGAAAAACTTCCACCACCATCTAATGTTATAGGAGTTAGAAATTTTTTAAGACATGCCAGATTTATTTAAGATTTATCAAGGGCTTTTTAAAAATATCAAAACCATTGTGCAACTTATTAGAAAAGGAGACACCCTTTATTTTTTAAAATGAATTTCAAGAGGCCTTTAATCTACTAAAAGTCAAATTAAGTTCAACTCTGATTATTATAACACCTGATTGAAATTTACATTTTGAATTAATGTGTGGCACAAGTGATCATGCAATCAGGGCAGTCTTATGATAAAAAAAAAGATAAAATCTTTAATGTGATATACTATGCTAGCAAAACTCTGAAAGAAAAATAACTAAATTATTCAACAACTAAGAAAAGTTATTAGTTGTTGTATTGGCCTTCGATAAATTTAAACCCTATCTAGTTGTAACAAAAGTTTATGTATATACTAATCATGCATCAATTAAATATCTATTAGAAAAGAAAGAGGCTAAGCCTAGATTAATTAGATGAGTATTATTGTTTCAATAGTTTGATCTATATATTTAAAATATAGAAGAATCTAAAAATCAAGTAGTTGTTCACTTGTCTAGATTAACACCTAAGGAAGAGTTGAGAGATAGTGGAAATATTAAAGAAGAATTTTTAGATTAATAATTTTTTGCATTCAAGCATAAAGTTATTTCATAGTATGCAGATATTGTGAATTATCCATTAAGTGACATTATACCTTGTGGAGTAAATTATAATTAAAATAATAAATTTTTATATAGAGTAAAATTATATTTTTGGAATGAACCTTATCTCTATAAAAATATCTAGATCAGATTCTAAGAAGATGCATTATTGACAATGAAATTTAGAAATTATAAGATCATGTCATGATTTAGAGTATGGAAAACACTTGGAAGTAATAAAATAGAAACTAAGATGTTATAAAGCTGATTTTATTGGAAAATTTAATTAGAGATGTACATAAATATGTGAAAAAATGTGATCAATTCCAAAGAATGAAAAATACCTCTAAGCATCAAGAAATAATAAATTACATTTTAGAGGTAGAAATATGTGATGCATGGGAAATAGATTTTATGGGGCCATTTGTTTCTTCATATGGGAATGAATATATCTTAGTAGGAGTTGATTATTTGTTTAAAAAAATAGAAGCAGTAGGTACACTAAAAAATGATTTAAAGGTAACTATTAAACTTCTAAAGAAAAATAATTTTCATAAGATTAGGATCACCTAAAATCTTTATTAGTGATAAAGGTAGTCATTTATGTAACAAATATGTGAAATAATTTTTAAGAAAATATGAAGAAAATTATAGAAGAGCTATTACCTATCATCACCAATAAAGTGCCCAAGCTGAAATATCAAAATAGCAAAATAAAGAGAATTTTTGAAAAAAATTGTATTGCCTACTAGGAAGGATTGGCCACTAAAATTAGACAATGCATTATGGGCCTACAAGACTACATATAAAACCCTTATTTGAATTTCTTCATATAGTTTAGTATTTGGGAAGGCTTATCACTTGCCATTAAAATTAGAGTGCAAAATATTTTGGGCTATTAAGAAAATAAATTTCTATGAAAATAAGTACCAAAAAGTGACTCATAGGTTTGAATGAGTTAGAAGAAATAAGACAAAGAGCATATGAAAATTTGAGGATTTATAAAGAACAAATAAAAAATAGCATGATAGGAATATCATTAAAAATATTTTAGGACTAGATAACAAGTATTACTACTCAATTCTAAAATGAAATTATTTAAAAAAAAGATCAAGATGGTCAGCCACTTTCTTAGTTATTAAAGTTTATGCATATTGTGAAGTGGATATCCAAGATTTAAAGAAATGAGATTTTTAAAATGAATGTTCAATGATTTAAGCCATATTATGAAGGAAATTAGACTCAATTTAAAGAGTTCATTAATTTACTCAAAGTCCTTAAAAACTAGATAAGTTACTTCGGCTCAGGATGTTAAACTAAGCGCTTGTTGGGAGGCAACATGATATATATATATATATATATATATATATATATATATATATATATATATATATATATATATATATATCATGTTGAAAGTCTATTAATAGTGTCTTTAGGGTCTCTAAGAAATGATTAGGTGTTTAAGATCCATTAGAAGGAGATTGCATCATTGGGAGGCGTAAGAATTGGACTAAGGGCAAAGCTCTTTCCCTGCTTTTGATTTTTCAGAATGGTCTCATATGATTAGGCCACAAACATTCTCTTCTCCTAAAATCAATATATATACATATATATATAATATAATATAATATAATATATTTTAATATATTTTTTAGGCTTAGTGCTACAACTTTGAAGCACTGTGCCAAAAATGAATAAAAAAAGAGAAAGGGGTTGACCACACATAAGTAAATATAGCATCATAATGTTAAAAAAAGGTCATTCAAAAGCCTGATAATCGAACATACATAAGTAATACAAAATGATAAAAAGTTTGACTAGGGTCATGATGTTATGTCATAGCACCTAGGCACTCCATCAATGCTTGACACACCTTTTTGTATTTTTTTCAATTCCATAATTAATACCATAACTACTATAAATGTACCTTTTTGACAGGAATAGGAACCACCTTAACCATTTGACCAACACCTAGGTGCTATATGCAGAGCATCATGGTGCTATACCCCATGAATTAGAATAGAGAGGCATAAATGTTGCCAAAGTAGCACCATGACGTTAGATCTAGTTTATAAATAGAATCCCTAGGAAACCAAATTTTTCATTAGAAATCTTTGTTATTCAAATTATTATGCACCCTTGCTTCTTAGCATTTTTCCAAATCTAGAAAATCAAAATTCTTAGGTGGTGCTTCAACAAGAACAAGAAGAGGGCAACCACGAGTGACTCTAATTGCTTTTCTTGCTCTGAGGTGGAAGAGAGGTACCAGCATGCTCTCATTCACAAATATCTCATCTTGGACAAAGGATTCTAGAAGCTAGGTGTGAGCATGGACATGATTATCAATGAATGAGTCCAGGAAGATTTCACTTATGATAAAAATGCTTGTGTCCTCCCCTGTAGTGCGAGAGTTCTTCGCCAATGTTAAGAAGTATCGGGACAATAAAATCTTCATGAGAGAAAAATATGCAAGTTTTGATAGTGTTTCCATTAATACATATTACAAATTACAAAACTATGCTTGTGATGAATATCTTACATCCAAACTTTGATAAAAGTCTTAGATTCTTCACTATAATAAATGCTAATATATAATGGAAATGACTTGAGGAAAAGATTATTAATTTTCCTACCACCAAAATTTTCCTCTTGTTAGCATAACTACTAAGGCTAAAGCTTGGCACTTTTTCAGTTCTATAAAGTTAATGCCCACCAATAATGTTATTGAGGTATTTAAGGATAGAACCATTTTGAATTATATAAGTTAAAAGTTTACTATAGATATAAGAAAGATAATTTTTAATTCAATTTATAATATGATTAAGGGTAGTATTACAATAGGTTTTGATCACTCCTCCCTTATTAATGCTTTATATCTTAAGGCTAGTGTGATGGGTGAGCTAGATGAAGAGGTTTTCATACAAAGGGCTCCCTACACAAAAAGGAAAATTGAAGGATTGGGATAAAAAATGGAAGTACGGGAAAGCTTATGCACTCTTTAATCTAGATCCCGATCCTCCAAAACTTTAAACAAGCAACTCCAAGAAATTGGAGAAGTCTCTAATTTAACAAAAAGGAATAGTGAAAGTAGCTGACAATAATAAGAATTTGAGCAAAAATTTGATCATCACATAGGTCAACAATAGCAACAGTTTTTCTATATGACTAAATTCAACTCAGTGCTCATTCACATTTTAAAAACTACAACTTTAATGTTGGCCCAACTCAAGTTCCTTTTCCTGTAACACCACAATATCAACTCTATGTCAACACCTACCCAAAGCCAGAGGAAGAAGAAGAGGAGGAGGAGGAGGATTATTATTAATTTTTATTTTTGTTGTGTAGTTTTTGTAATTTTTTACGTATTTTATGTACTTTTATTTATAATAATTTTTGAATTTGTGTATTTGAAGATGTTTAGTAAGTTTAATGTTAAATGTTTATCTTTTCACATGTGTAGTATTTAAATATGATGTTTGTACAAATGTTAGTTAATAACCCCAAACTTTAATTATTATACCTCTTGAATTGATATAATTGCAATTTAAAATTTGAAGGTAGTGTAAAAAATATTAGAAGTTATTGGAAACTAAAATAAATTAAATAAAATTTTAACTTTAAAATAGTAAATTACATTTAAGGTTTTATTTAATCATTGAATTGATTTCAAACTAATAATAACCAAAAATCTTTAAAAGACTAGTTATTTTTGTTAAGTTAAATTTTTCTTAAACATGCACATCACACATAGGAGATTCGTAAAGAAATTAATGAATTGATATTAAAATAAATAGAAATATAAATAATAAAAAATTACATAATTTAAACTATTATTAATTGAAACTTATAAAAAATTGTTAAGTAAATAAGGTCATATTGAATTGAATAAAGATTGCAATATATTTATCATGGGTTATAAAGTCAATAGGGTGTACTTCTAAATTAAATAAATATCATTTAAAAAGATGGAGAAAAAATAATTAGAATGTGTCACTTGAGGCTAAGTATCATGATTGAACTTTCAAAATTATTACAATCTAAATCAATTCAATTAAATTATGGAACAACAATTATCATAATTTAAATTAAGAAAGTAAAAAAATTATGCATATTTCTATTATATGGAGAACTATATATATTAAAGTTCAATTCATTTATCATTAAAAGAATCAAATATGATATTTTGCACAAAAGAAATTTCAACTTAAGAAAAATATTAGTTAATAATAAGAATTTTGGCCATTATAGTTTGGAATGATGAAATGAAAGAATAAATATTAGAATGTAAATTCTTCTTTTAGTTAGAATTTTTTTATTATCAACTAATTCAAAGTGGCATATAGGAAAGATATCAAATTACTTGGGGACAAGTAATAGTTTGAGCGTATTTGATAAGTGTTTAAATTATGAAAATTTCTTATAATTTTAATATCTTTATCATGTGTTTTTATGTTAAAATGTATTATTTTAAGTATATTTTATGTTATAACTAGAAAATTATTTAAAAATTTTAAAAAGAAAATTATTATAAATAATTCCTAGATGCTACAAAATCAGCACCACAACACTGTAATTAGGCTAAATTGAGGCATTTTATAGCAAGGGCAGCGCTTAGCTGCTGAAATAGTGATGCAATATCAGACTTATTATGAGATAGTTTTACAGCAAGCTTAGCACCTAGGCAATAAAATAGTAGTGCTATGGCACTATATTAGAGAAAAAATATGAGGCGTATAGCAAGCATAGTTGGAAATTTTCAGACATAATGCTACATCAATAAACCAGAAGACATACCGTCATAAAAAGATTTATGACTATTCAGTGATGATTTCAAGTAGTTTTCAAGGTAATTATGGCTGGAGCATCTGAACAATTGACCAAGGCTATATCTAGGCTATATATAAGGTTATTTCTAAGGCTAAAAGATCTTTGTTTAGATTTTTTTTTCTTTTCACTTATCTTGGCAAGAGGGTGATTATGTGTGTGTGTTTGTTCTTGTGAAGCAGTTGAAGAGTGACACACCAAGTGCTATGAGAGTATGTAAAGGTACTGTGAAAGTGTGTTTTATTAAGCAATAAGTAGAGAAGGACATCAACAACCAAAGATTTCCAGCAGAGGATGCTAGTCATTTCCACATGAAAGCAGTAAAGGATTAAAAGGAATGGACTTAGAAGATATATTCAGTGTGTCTTTCTTTTCTTCTCTAGTTATCCTACTTCTTGTTTTAGTATATTCAATATGATTTTCTTCTTTCATTTTATTAACGAGCATTAATATATATGGTTTTATGAATTTATGTGAACTTTTGAGATATTTGTGTTGTATTAGACTTTGTTTATAGATTAATATAAGAAAATTATTTGTGCTTTGAATGAAAATGTGTTTTTTTTCTTTCCATGCTTCATTTACTTATAATCTAGCCAATTATAATATTATAAATAAGTGTGATATAGAATTATCGATGAAATCCCAAAAGAACAAGTATGAAATAGGTAAAGAAATGTATTAAATAATTTTTAATATGCTAGATAGTTCTAGATAGCTAAATAGCCATTAAATGCATGATTACTTTTGGGATTTGTAATCATTTAAGAGAAATATTAGTAAAATAACCAATCAAAATTCACTTCGCACTAGATAAAAAACTAGGTAAATTGATTGATTTGGTTATACTTGTCTGTAGATAAACACTTTTGCTCCTAGTTGACACTACAAGTTTTAAATTTAAACCACTAAGTAGTTTAATACAAGACATAGTCTAAAAGATTTCATAAATTTAGAGTACTTATTTTAAAATTAAGAAAAACACCTATACATTTTCTAAAAAAAAAATACAAAAATTAGTCTTTTATTATTTTATGCAAGAGTAGATAGCAAATTTAATTAAGCGCTTATATTTTGTTGGATAAAAACTAGGTTTAAATAGATTAGTACTTAACTTCATAGAAATTAATATCTAATTTTTCTCTAATCCTCGTGAGAATGATACTCTGCTAATTCTATATTATTTGATTCGACTCGTGCACTTGCATATAAAGGGTAAAAATGTACCAATCGAAAGTGAAGCTAATATTGGATTTGTTAAAACTAATTTTTCAAACTTCATATGTTTTTACTGAACCTTTACCTGAAGATCTTTTTTGTACATTGAGACATATACTTAGCATGTTAGATCCATTTGTTTAATGTCATGTATTTCATTTTTATGCTCTCACATGTTCATATCTTTTTTAGGTAACCAATTGGAAGAGAAGTAAGTATATTAGTTTCAAAATTCTTTTTCATGCATACATTTAGAAGAAGCTATCTCAATTATTTTTACTATTTGTTTTAGTTTGCTACATATTCTATTTTACTACAGAGTTCACTGTTATATGATTTATTTGATTATAGGCATAATTATTATAAAAAGGTTGATGTAAGGTCAAATTGCACCTTCATCCTCATACACTACTAACATATATTTGTCATCATCAAAAAGGGGGATGTTGTTGAATCCATGAATCCCAAGATATAATTATTTGATTTTGATGATGCTACTTGCTTATTTCAAGTGTTCCAAGAAATTTATTAGACGTAAGTTGTTTATCAGCTCAGACTTGGAAAGTTTAAGAATTTTTATAGGAATTGCATAATAAGACAACTAAAGCTCACAAAAATGTAAGATAATTGCTTATTTTGTGTTTTAAAATATTTTTTGACAAATTCAATTTGAATTATTATTTTATTTTCATGAAATTATTCTTTTGAATAATTTGATCATTTGCATTAAATTAAGCCTCATTCATTGCATCTAAAATTGAGTTTAGTTTATTTATTACTTCATTATTTAATTTATATGTTTGAATTAATTTTTATACATTTATTTTAGCATGTGCATGATTTATTTATTTAATTATTCAAATTATCATTTTCTCTCTTTTACTATTTTTTTCTTTCTCTATACTTATTTCTTTTACTTAACCATCTTAAACTCACATGTTTGGCCAAATTTCTTATTATTTTTGGCAAGAGAAATTTTATTTGATTTATTTAAAATATTTCTACATCTATTTTTTATTAAATAATTTTGCAAAATTCAAATTTGTTTGAATTTAAAATTTGATTGTTGCTTTAAATTATTTTCAAATGTGCTTTATTAATTTTTTTGAATATATTGGTTGGCTCGCTATTCATTTTAGTTAATCACAATTAATATTATTGGAATTAATTTAAATTTGTACAAAATTAAATTCAAGTAGCCATGGATTTAATACACTTTCCTTTTTTTATATTTTTATTTTTGTTAACATTTTGTCAACCACCTTTATTACTTTTTATTTAAATTTAAATTATTTTTAAAGTTTAAATTCCTTTTTTATTTATCTCCTTTGATTCCTTATTAATTAATTTATGTTATTTAGGGATTAAGTTTTATAAGGAAAGCCTTGGCTATCCCTCTCTTTATGGCTTATTGTTGACCTCATTTTTGGAGTGAACTCTTAACTTCCTCATCATAGATCTAGGACTCTTATAGACACTAAGAGTTTCTTAGTCTTAAGACACTTCTAGTCATTAGGTGAATACTTAACATAACCCTAGAGACTTAGAAGAGTTTGCCATAGGAATAGGTTGTGCCTTAGGGATTTAGGAGGACTTGCCTACCCGATAGCCTAAACTCAATCCTTGCTTCCTTCTTTCAAACCAAACCTCAAATTCAATCTCAAATCAAATTCCAAATCATAAATCAACTTCAAATTCAAGTGATTTAAACCCATGATCAAATTCAAACTCCAAATCCCTTCCTAATCCCTTTGATTTTATCTTATGGACTTAGCCTTAATAAAATTCAACCCCAATTCAATTGATTTTCTCAATTATCAAATTCAATCTCAAATCAAATTCCAAATCATAAATAAACTTCAAATTTAAATGAGTGAAACCCACTATCAAATTCAAACTCCAAACTACTTGAAATTTGGGCTAACCCACTACTCCCTTGCCAGCCACTCTCACACCCTCCTCCACTCAAAGGAAGCCAACTAACATGATTCCATGCCCAAACCGAGCTCCCCATGATGACCCCTTGATCAAAAATTTGAAATCAACCATGGTCATCTGATCCAAGGCTCACTCAAACTCATAGACTCACACTCGATTCAACCCTAACAGCCAAGGAGAGGGATCCTAGAGCCATTTCCAAGCTTCCCCAAGCTCGCCCAAATCCCCATTCTTAGTTTTATGCAAAACCAAAATAGGGGAGCCTCAATCTAATTCCCATTTGCTCAAATCTCCACCAAAGTGCAATTAACTTTGCACATACCTTCGTTTGAGTTAATTGAGCAAGAACGAATCATTTCCCAAGCATCCCAATAGCCGGAGGGTACAATTCGACAAAGCTCGAGCACCTACGCCTAGTGGATTGGTCTTTCAAGCAAACTACATCAAATCAAAGCTCGTGCAGCTCAACAGAGCTTCGATTCTACCAAACAAAGCTTCCTCAATCATTGGAACCCCTAGTCATAAACTCCGGTGAGGTATGCCATTGAAACCAATCCTTGAATGAAAATAGGTTGGTCTTTTATGAAGGAAATTTCCATGCCATGTGATTTCCACCGTTGAAATTGATTGTTGTGCTTCCCTGAAGGTGTGAGATCATTTTCATCTCCATCCGAGCTAGGGTGAGCTTAGATCGAGCAACCATTGATGGAGAGTAGCCATCCTTCATTGCTCAGGAGGAGATAGATCATGGACCATCCATCCCATGTGATTGGAATGGACGGTCATGATCTATTCATGCTTAGAACCCCTGATTAATCCTTCAAAACTGCAAGTTTAATCATGGTCATCCGATCTTAGATCGGATGGTCCACAGAGATACCACGTGCACCGCCATCCGAGTCAACACTCGGATGTGACAACTTAGATAGTGAATCCTGTCATGCCACATGGAAAGCGCATCACGTCAGCCGCCACATGGCTTGACGGGATTAAGGCTCTAATTAGGGCTAATTAATTGGCTTTTAATCTTGAAATTTCCTAAATTCATAACTAATTATAAAAAAATCAAAAAATACAAACTTAGGCTCATTTTAAAAATATTTTAGAGTAAAATTTAGGAAAATTATTATTAAATTATTTTGAACAGTGGATTTGTCCTACTTAAGGTTTCATTTTAAATGTAATTATCCAAATTGCTCTCTAATTAATCATCTAATTAATCTCAAACTCTCAATGAATGTTTTGGGGGATGATCACTGCCTCTCCTATTTTTATGAGATTTTATTGTTTGCTTAATTAGGGAAACTAATGTATTAAGCCCTAATCATTTTCTTAATATAATTAGTGATAATTAAACTTATAAATAGTAAATTAATCAACTAATTAAGCTTATTAGCCTCTATTAATAATGATGAAGTTTAGGGAAATGGATTAGGACTCCCGCTTCTTATCTTTTATTTAAGTCTTCTCTAATCCCTCTTAAATAATTAATTAATTAATACCCCTTAATTAATTAATTAATAAGATTAATCAAAATCCAAATCATACATGAACCTTAACTAACTAATTGAAAGGACTTAGGGATAAAGACTTAGGCTTTCTTCTTTGTCTCTTTCTCTAAGCCCATTTCATTTTGGTTGGTTAAGATTAATTAAGGTTTAATTAGTTAATTAATGAACTTAATTAATTCAATTAAATTTATTTCTCTAATCTAAACTTTGGTAGCTCTTTGGGTGTTTAATAACCCAAAGGGAGAGATAATGAAATTATGGTTAGCTCACATGTGTTAGAAAATCATAAAAGTTGTTAACTGAGTTCCCTTAAGCTTAATTAACTATTAATCATGAGCCAATTGCATTAGGCCTCTTTCATTTCTTAGAGCATTACAAATTTACTTTATATGTTGTTGCATGTCATATTGGTTCATTATTAATTAGTTAATTAACTTAAAGGTGATGTAGATAAAGGTTAATTAATCCACTTAATTCATACCCTAACTTAATTAAATCATAAAATCAACCTAATTACTTCTTCCTTGAACCAAAATTAACTCACACATGGGGGATGAGATTAGGACCAGCATTCCTCCTTCACTTTCCATAACTCAAATCAAACATAAAGATGAAATAACATTAAAGAACTTTTTTGTTTTATTTATGATATTAGAAATTAATTAGAATGAATGAGATTATGTGCTTATGTTCCTTTATTTCTTTCCAATTATTTTAAATGATGATTTCCATATGTAATCATGCATTCTTTTCTTTTAAAGTTAATTAAATGAAATAGTTTCTTTTATGTCTAATTGCATGTGTTGATTTAAATAAAATAAGTGTGGCTATTATCACTATTAAATCAAATGTTATTTTCAAAAGCTCTTAAATCAATTATAATGAATGGAGTGATGTTACTTACAAATAGCTATAAGTTTGCATATGTTAATAATATAAGATATGCAATATGAAGTTCTCTTTCCTTATCTTACATGGATTCATATAGGTTATAAATGTATAGTTCATTTGAAAAGAACATAACATTTGTATAAATCTATTCCTATACATTTCCATGTTAAGACTTAGGAAGAATTTCATATCATATATGTAAATCATATAATCAAATTAAACATGACTTCTTGCATGACTTCTTCTTCTTGTTGTGGTTCTTTTTAAACATTCATCTGTATCTAAGAAAAGTGGTATATTAGTCTGGACACCCCGGAGCTGTGAAGCTTTAAGTAGCCCTAAGTAGGCCTTGTACCTTATGCCCCTGGTGCAGAAAATAGTGCTCACTTAAAACTCTTATACTTGTGTATGTGTGATGTGGCCAATGAATAAGAATCATAAGTCAAACAAATCAAATACAATTTTTTGCATGGGTTTTTCCTATCCTTGTAGTTGTTTATACATGTATAGGTATCTAAGGAAAGTGGTATATTACTCTGGACACCTTGGGGCTACAATGCTTTAAGTATCCCTAAGTAGGTCTTGTACCTTACGCCCCCGGTGTAAAAAATAATGGTGATGCACTCACTTAAAACTTTTATACATGTGAATGTGTATCTAGCTAATGGATAAAAATCCCTCTTTTCTATTAAAAAAAGGGCATGCATTCATAATTCAATCAAATGAAATATTAAAATTTTAAATATACTTTCTTGCATTTATCATTCAAGTATGTTAGGAATCTAAATTGCATGTATAGATAAGCTTAGGATTTATTCATATGCATGATATACATGATGGAAAGAAATGAATGAATATGTGCTATGTGATAGTAATCCATTCTAATTAATCTGAAGATATCTTTCTTATTGAATAAGGTCATTTAGAGTGAACCTAAACTTAGGATTAATTAAAACATATAGTTAGCCATTCACTAAAGAAAATTGATTAATTAACTTGCTTTAGAAGTGACTTAAGGTAAAGATAAAAGAGTGATTCCCTCTCTTTCTTCTCTTTATAACACTTAGTTGTTAAGTGTTTGACATATGAAATAAAAGAAGACACTAAATAAAAATCTCCAAATCAATTAAATCACTTAAAGATAAATCAACCCTTTATAAATTAAATCCCTCACATTTAGCAAATTACAACTCTAAAGCCTAGTTAGGACATACCACACAAGCTTTAATTCACACATATTCGACTAAGTCACTATTTCTAGCTTTATGTTAGGGCGGTGTATGGTTTGATGTATGCTTATTTTGTGATATATTATATTAAACTAGATGTTAAGGTGCATGTGTGTAGTATGGATGTTAGGTCAATATTAGCCTAATCATGTTTTTTTGCATGCTTATAGCCATTGTAAAAAAATATAAATATTTTGTGCAGCTGTTTAGCCCCAAGCATATTCCAAGTTAGGAAACCTGGGCTTGGTTACCCATGTGTGGGGTGCTAAGTCCAAATTATTAATATAACTACTTGGGATTGTATGGTGTGTTTAGCTAACATTTGTTTTACAAGTGTAGCTAGGTTTACTTTCTTTCTTTTAATGTAATTTTGCATTAGATTAGATGAATGTTATGGGGATTAGGATGAGCATTGGTTATAAGATCAAGTCTTATGTACCATGTGATGCCTTTGTAGAATGCATATCTAAATCAAGCCAAAAGGAAGAAAGGAATGGAGCAAAAGAAATGAAGAAAGAAGAATGAATAATGAAGACCCCCATAACATTCATTATTTGTAATTGTAATTATTTTCTTGTAATTCGGTTGTATAAGGGTAGAGCTCGGCTACTACATTACTTTTGGGTTATACGGTGGCACCCGACCGCATCAACCTTTTATTCTTTCGTGATAGCTTTATAAAATTATTTGATATTTTGTTTAGCTTGTGCATTAGAAAAAGCATACATTTTCATAATTTATTTATGATCGGTGATTATTGTATAACCTGGATGCAATTAGGCTTTTAGGATAAAAATAAATTTTCTATCCCATTAACAACTCATAATTAAACTATTAAAACAACTCATAATCTCACATAAAAGCCTATGTATTAAAGCAAGATAATAAAATATTTAGTAACCCCTTAGTTGGATGTTGTATGTCTAATATCATGCATAACCATCGTGTTTCACTCTTATTAAGAGAGGACATCCATCTTTGCCAGATAGAATGGGTTTAACTTTTAAGAGCCTATGATGGAAGAACACCTCTTTCCCTTTTGATTTGGCCCATAATCAATTTCTCATGCATTTAGGCATACAAAATCCTGAAGCATTTGTCAAAATAAAGAGTCCTAAATTAAATGAAATTTGATAAAAATTTGTATTAGATTTAAGTCATTATTCACACCCACCATGCTATAGTCTCTTAGGGAGTGGATTTAAGGACTTAGTTTCTTTTCTAAATAATAACAACCTAGCCATCTTGCAAAGCATAAGACTTGCCTACATGGATTTAAAGTGTAGGAGAGTTAGCTAGCTGCCATTCCAAATAGTAATAAGTCCAACAGTCGGGTGGTTTACTCTCTCTTATGAAGGTAAATCATATACCCACTTTTGCCTTAGAATTAGTTCATGCTTTAGCCCTCATCAAAGCTCCCTAGATTTAAGATCTGAGGTTGTTGTTTCTCTTTATGGGTGACAAGCATAAATCCTCACCTCTTAGGCATTTCCATAATCTTGTATTGTGAAATTATAAGTCCTAGATTTCAAATAAATAAATCTCTTCAATTTCAAATATATAAAGCCCAACCATAGGATAGATTAGAGTGCTCACTAAGATTCATAGTATCATGAGCACTCCCTACTCATCTCTTTTAGTGTTGATAATAACTCTCTCCTTTTGATCCATCCCACTTAATTTTCTAAAATACAACCAATCCTTTGATAATCCTATCTTTGAATTCTTTGAAGACAATAATCACCTACTTTAACCGAGAGTATTTTTAAGGGATTCACTTTCCTTAAGATGTAATTACATGAGGAAACTTATATGAACCCAGTTTAAATAAACCCCTTTACTTTTTTCATGTAGGGGAAAAATCTCTGGTATATTCGAAGACCCATCATGCCCTAGGGTCCTTATTAAGTAATTAGGTCTATCGTAGGGTAGTGACTTCTATCTCTCAAAATAGTATACTATTCCTTGATGTCATACCCAATCACCTCAATAAGCACATCCTCAGATCTGCATGGTGTCCCCTCACACATATACTCAAGAATGAATCCAAAAGTAAACACCACACTTATTTAATTTATATAATTTGATTTAACTTCAAATTCTTCTTAAATTATTGCTTTATTGATTAATTTATTAAATAAAATTTTGGAGCTAACATTATGAAGTTTTGGAGGGTTTCTTTATAGCTCTCGTAAATGTAGCCATTGGTGAAGCTTGAAGAATGATAGAATATGAAGAAGAAGATAAAATTCAGAGTGTCTCGTGAGTTTTTTTCTCTTCTATTTTTTAGATTTTGCTATAATTTTTCAACAAATAAATTTTTTTTTTTTTATTAATTATGAACTAAATTTAATTTTTATAGATTGTATTTAGTCATAATAAATTTTTATGCTTTTAATTTTTTAAATGAAAATTTTAAAAGATTAGTTTCTAAAATTACCACATATTTTACTTTACACCTTAATGCTTATTGATTGATTGATTATCCATTGATCAATAATTTAGGAGATTTGTTAAAATTGAGAGGTCAATAATGGATTCATTATAGGTAAAGTACCATGGTTGATGGATCATAGGATTAGAGATAACTAAAAAGAATCACCCATATAGTCCACACTAAGATCTAAAGTGTTTTGATTATTTCTCATATCATTAATAAATCATTAAAGTAGGTTGGTTTTCTAAAAAAAATAGAAACTCTAGGCTTTTGAGTGAAATGTAGTGGCCAACTCTGATTATACTTTAGCAAATAAAATAAAATTTTTACTTTATCAAAAATTATCAGCCAACTAAGTTATCATTAGTGAAACGCAATCCCTAGTTCCATGCCATATTGATTCTTCCTTGTAAATCTTAGCCTGGTTTATATTTTATGTAGACTTAGAAAAAGTTTATTTTGGGATTAACACTCTATTATAATCATTCAATAATAGTTGACCAACTCAATTTATGTACCTAATATTTAATCTTTTGAGATGATACTCATTCTCACTATTTTTACTTGTGAGATCACATACTCTTACTTGTATTGGTCTATCATAACAAAAGAAATAGATGTAGATCTAGCACTTGCACCAAAAAATAAACCTTAATCCTGATGTAGAAAATAACTATAGCAAATACATGTCAATCAGAAGAAGGAGAATCAAGCAAGATACTAAGGTTTCCATACTACCCTTATGCTAAATGACTACGGTTTGTAACCCATTATTGGTGGAGGGAAAGCTATGATATGTTTAAGAATAAATATTTACCTCAAGTTCATATGGAAGATTGAAAACTTACCTAAATCCTCTTCTCATTTGTTCTTGGAAAATATTTATCAAAAACATATCTTTAGTGTAACTCTAATCTACATTCCTCATTGTCAAAATAATAAAGCACATGCTTTAGCAAGACTAACCCAATAAACTTCTAACTTGGATTAAGAAACTATTTATATAATTTTTCAAACAAACATAGTTTATCCCCTATTTATTTGGATAAAGAACCATCAAAATAAAAAAAATCTAATCATAAATTATTTCAAAGGTGCATATTAAAATTTATTCATAATTAACCAAATTATGGGAAAATCATATATTAAACTTTTGGGTTAAAGAATGGTAGTACAACATATCAGCATGCAAAACCTCAATTTTTTTGTGAGTTGTTACACCATAAAGTAGAATGTATTATAAATGATGTTGTTGAAAATCAAGGTGTTGAAGATCACATATCTGATCTTCAACTTCATTTCTAAAGAATCCAAATATATAGATTAAAAATGAATCCCTTGAAGTGCTATTTATAGTTTTATCCAAAACATCCTTAAGATTCCTTATACATCAGTGTGATTTTCAATTAGATCTCACCAAAATCAAAGTAATTTTAAAAATAGAACCTCCAAAAGTCTTACCAAATTAATATCTCTATAGGGAATACTTTTAAAAAAACTTATTTTCTAATTTATCTAGTATATGTTAGCCATTTGATTGACAAATAATAAATTTAGTTTCATTAGAAGATACATTTGATAGCATCAAGAGACATTTATTACATATGTCAACATTAACATCTCCAATTCTAGAAAAACCACTAATTATATATATATAGTAGCTCTTGAAGAATTAATAAGAGAATTACTCACCAAAAATAATGAATAAGATAAAAAATGTTTGGTATTATTATAGTTGTTAATTTTATCTATTGAGGTGGCCCATAGAAAAACATAATCTAATATAAATTTTTTCATACAAAAGTTAATTAGCTTAGTTTTTGAGATAATCCATTATAATAGCTGAGTAATATTATTATTACAATTTGATATCATATATATCCCTCAAGATCCATGAATGAACAGCTTTAGTATATCTTCTTCCTTGTAAGATCTCCATTAAATGATGATTCTGCCTAATAAACAAAATTTGTTTATAGAAAATAAAAGATGTGAACTATATTTTGATGGAACTTCCTCCATTATAATAGATTTTAATAAAATTTCTCAAATAAAAATTGGTTATGAATTAATTTTTATATCACCAAGAGGAGGAAACATAAGATATGCTTATGCTTTAACCGACTTATAGAAATAATGAAATGAATAATCAGGTTCTTATCATAGGAGTTGAATTAATAATTAAAATACATATTAAGAGAAGTAAAATTTATGGCAATTCTCTTAATTATTGGCTAAGCGGTTAGCATATATAAGGTCTTAAAACCTAACCTATGTGTTTTCCATCATAAAGTAATGTCACTACTTGAAAACTTCTTAAGTGTAACCCTAATCCAAGTTTCTTGTTGTTAAAATAATAAAGTAAATGCTTAAGCAAGACTAGCACGAAAACCTTTCTAATTGAGATGAAGAAAATATCTATGTAATGGTTCAAAATATCAAGGAGTACAATCTCCCAAACTTTCCCTTACTCGCATACTTCTTTGAGCTCATCATACTTCTTATTTAGTCTTTGGTGGTTCAATGACTATTGTAGCATATGCTTTTTGTACATTAGTCTATCATGTCACTTGGTTATAGTGATTCACCCCTTGGCTAAAAGAGCATGAACTAATTAAAAAGATAAAATCAAATGATTATGATAATATCGGAAGAGTGCAGCTAAAACATTTGAATACCTTTATGGTGAATTTACCCAGAAGAGTGAGGCAGCATAAGGAGGTCCAACAACATGAGTGTAAGAAAATAAATTAAAATCTAATAATGGTAGTCTTACTACAAGAAGTAGGAACCCCTTAAAGAAAATTGAATATTGAAAAAATGAAAACAATTGAAGACTTTTGACTAATCTTATGCCATGTTTATGTTGCATTATTTGAGTGAAAAATGACATGTATGGTAGATTTATTATCATATAAAGGAGATAAGTGATGAATTAAAATTATAATTAATTAAATTTTACTTAATTATAATTTAATTTAATCCAAAAGAGGGTTGGTAGCTAAAGGAGGAAGGAGTAATTGCTTGAATTGGTTGGTTCCCCTAGCTCCATCCACCCTCTAACCAATTCCTCCTTTGTAATTTGAATTTTTTGTGTTGTATAAACTTAGACCTAATATTGGTTTTCATAGAATTTTGGAAGAAAATTCCATGAAGTTGAGGCTTGGTGATTGACTTACCTATTAAAGAGAATTTGGAGATCCTACTATAGGGACTACTTTGTGTGAGTAGACTTAATTTTTTTTGGTAATCTACTTTTGAATATTTAATTTTTGGTGTGTATTTATAAATTATAGTAATTAATATTTTTTCTATAATATCATTTTACTCAATAGCTTCAATTTTGTCCTTTACTTTGTTGGCTTGAATAAGGTCAAACTTCAAGTAGTTAGGTTCTAATTATTGTTCTATATTTGAAAACTCTAAGAAACTTGTTGAATTTTCTAGAAATTTAGTATAAATTGTTATATCTCATTTTTCAAGTGTTGATTTTGGTTCATCACCACTATATTCGCAAGTTGTATCGACCATAAGTGCATAATCAGCTAGTCGGCCAGAAGTGTTTTTATCTAACCATTCCTAGAAAAAAATATCCATGGTCTATAAAATTTAGTGAAACTTCTTAGATAACAACTATAATTAAATCTCTACATTTTTTATTTCATATGTTTTGGGGTTTTGGGAAGGGAATTCTATTTCTAGGAAGTTGGTGTTCTAGCTTTTGTTAATTTGGGGCTGACAAGCCATTATTTGCATAACTTAAACGCTTCAAATTAAACTTAATTAAAATCTTTCTAACTTTTATAAGAATATTAGAAAATCCTCCATCCACCAAAATAGTCACTTCAATTAACCCAGCCTCATAGCATATTAGGAATGGTATTCGAACTCAAGTTTAATGGATAGCTTTAGAAAGTGATTGCCAAGAGGATTGGAGTGCTTAGCAAGGTGCTTGTAAATGATGGAGTTGACATATTGGGAAATTCATTTATGATCTTTGTACTTGCTAAATTTTTCTTTATGATATTTTCTTTTTATTACAAAAATTTGTGGTAAATTGCATGCCCTAATCAATTCTATGAACCATTGAGTCAGTGTCAATTAGTTGGCTCCACTTTTATTAATTTAGCCATTATTCCTAAGCCTTACATAATTAACTTGAGAGGATACAAATCAATAAGGGAGTGCTCCATAAAAGTATATAAACTTTCACATAGATCAAAATTAACATAGAAGAACTTTCATCAAAATGTTTGGACTTTTATTTAAATTCTAGTTAACTTATTTTGTGTTAGTTTTTTTCTATTGTGTTGGCATCATAATGGAGATTTAAAAAATTATTTTTATCAAGTTTTTTGCATACATTTTATTGAAATTATAAAAAATATGTCATTTTATGTTTTAATTGTTAAAACTATAATAATTTTTATCTTATCTTTACTTGTTATGAAATCATGTCTCCTAAATCTGCTAGCTAAGATTCAATAATAATAAGATAATAAAAAATAACCTTGCAAACTAAGGATATTTTAATAGAATCTAAGATAAATTCATGGACATAGCCACCAAAGTTCAAAACTTAAACATTAAGGCATAAACTCTACCATTAATCTAAAATCCTATTGAACTAGTACATTAAGGGGACTGCTAATAAAAACTATAAAGAATAGTTACATCCTACGAAACATTCCATAAAGAATACCCATAAGATTGATCGTCGTAAGAAGCCTATAGTTTGAATAAACAAACAAAAGGTTAAGATTGATGCATTAACTTATGATGGAGTCCATGATCATAAAAAGTGACTAGATTACCCAGGTGGATTAGTTCTTTGATTAATATGAGATTGAAGAAAAATCCACTAACTAGCCATCGGCATGGTGAGTATTTACACCCAACATCAATTACACCTTTAGGTATCAATGGTCGAGTTAGTGGAGGGCCCTTCATAACATGAAGTGCTTCAAGCAATCACAGCCCATAAAGCTTGATAGAGATCATGATCAATCTAGATATTATGCATATCATCGCAATGTTGACATTTGAAAAGCTTGGTGGTGGAATTCATCAAAATAAAAATCTAATAAAATTTATGAGGCTAAGAATAAAAGTCATTTAGTAGATCAATGAACTTACTTTAGCTCTTGCAATCACATTGCAAGAGTGGTACCTAATTTTGGTGGAAGTGAAGAGTCGACCAGGCAACTTATCTTAAGTGACTATGGACAAGAGAATTTAACTTAGTGGTCATGACATAGGCACAATGTATAGAGGTCATCCCATTCACTTAGAGAAAGATCGACTAGCAGTTAGCAACCATGTGGTGTTTATTTTTGAGAGGTGTGGGACACCACAGATCTTATGGGGTACTTATTAAAGTGATTGGGTACGACATTAAGGAATGATGTACTATCTCAAAAGATAGAAATTATCACCCTATAATGGACCTAATCACCTAATAAGGACTCCTAAGGTATGATGGGTATTCGAATATACCAGAGATCTTTCTCCTACTTTACATGAAAAAGTAAAGTACAGTTTATTTTAAGTTGGGTTCATTAAGTTCCTTATGGATGTAAGCCCCCATAGTTAATTACATCCTAAGGAATAGGAATTCCTTATGAATACTCTCGATTAAAGTAGATAATTAGGGTCTCAAAAGATTTCAAGGTTAAGACTATCAAAGGATTTGCTATTTTGAGAAGACTTATTTTTGGAATCCAAAGGGAGAAAGTAGGAAATGCTCATGATACTAGGAAGCCTAGTGAGCATTCTAATCTACCATATAATTGGGCTTTATATTTTAAAAATTGAATAGAGTTAATTATTTGAGTAAACATTTTATTAGATTGCTAGGGCTTATAATTCCACAATAAAAGATTGTGGAAATGCCTAAGAGGTGAGGATCTATGCTTGTAGCTCACAAAGGGAAACAACAACCTCAGATCCTAAATCTAGGGAGCTTTGGTGAGGGCCAAAGCATGACCTAAATCTAAGGTAAAAATGGGTATATGGTTTACCTCCACAAGAGAGAATAAATCACTTGACTGCTGGACTTATTACCGCTTGGAGTGGTAGCCAGCTAACTGCTCCTACACTTTAAAATCATGTAGGCAAGTCTTATTCTTTGCAAGATGGCTAGGTATTATTTATTTAGAAAGAAGACAAAGTCCTTAAACTCACTTCCTAAGAAACTAGAGCATGAGTTGTATGAATTCATGACTTAATATAATGCAAATTTTATCAAATTTATTTAATTCTTTTGGACTCTTTGTTTTGACATTGGCTATGGGATTTTGTATGCCTAAATGCATGAGAACTTGATTATGGGCCAAATTAAAAGAGAAAGGGGTGTTCTTCCATCAAAGGCTCTCACAGGTTAAGCCTTTATTCTCTGGCACAGATGGAAGCCCCCTCTTAACAAGAGTGGAAGAATATGACATGCATAATATTATACATTCATTCATCTAGCTAAGGGGTTACTAAAAGTTTTATTATCTTGATTTAATTCCTAGGCTTTTATGTGAAGTTATGAGTTATTTTAAAATTTTAGTTATGAATTGTTAGTGGGGTAGAAAAATTAATTTTATCCTTAGAGCCTACTGCATCCAGGTCACACATTCAAACATCAATCATAAAGAAACTATGAAAAGCATACTATTCTAGTGTGTAATCTAAACACAACATAAAATAATTTTATAGACTACCATAAAAGAATAAAAGGCCACTGCAGTCGAGTTTCATCATACACCCCGAAAAGAGAAAAAAAGATGGGTAGCCGAGCTCTACACTTATACAACCTGGATTACAAAAATAATACATGTTATATGGGTCTTCTTTCCTTCATTTCTTCCTTCTCTTCCTCTTAATTTGATTTTCTCCAAAGGCATCATAGGGCAGCCCAGGGACTAGGCCTTCTGGCCACTGCTCATCTAATCCCCCATAATACTAATCCTAATTCCTAATGCAAAATTATATTAAAAATAGGAAAAGTAAATCTAGCTACACCTGCAAAATAAAGGTTAGCTAAACACACCATACAACTGAAGCAGTTATATGAATAATTTGGACTTAGCACCCCACACATGGGTAACCAAGCTCACCTATACAAACATGAGTTATGCTTATGGGCTAAGCAACCTACACAGAAAATGCATTTATATTTTTATTATAGCAGCCCCTTAAGCACAACCCCATGCAAAAAATATAATTAAGTTAATCACTGCCTACTATCCAGTCTACGAGGCATACACCCTAACATCTAGTCTAAAATATTACATCACAAAATAAAACACAACATCATACATACATCACCCTAACTTAGCACTAGAAGTGGTGACTTAATTTTCTAATGTGTGTGCTTAAGGCTTGTGTGGCAAGACTTTACTAGGCTTCTTTAGTTTAAGTTTCAATTTGGGGTTTGAATTTGTTTAAATTTTACCTTTGGGTGATTTTAATTTAAATGATTTAATGATTTATTTTTCATTTTTGTTTCATTTTATTTGGTTAAAATGATGTTTAGGTTTTCAAGAATGAAAAGTAGAATGAATTCCATTTGTAGATAGAACTCACCTTATTGTACATCCTAACTCCTAAAGAATCTAACTAAGTTCCTTAAGTATTTTAATTAGCCCATTTGAATTTGTGTAATTCATTTTATTTGATTTATTTTATTTGATTTATTTTATTTGATTTAGAATTTAGAATTTGAGTTTATTTAAGTATTTGATTGATTAATTTTGGATTAGATGTTTTGGTTTAATTACATCTTGATAATTCAATATCCTTAATATCTAATGAAGTTTAAGTTTGTTTAAATTCATGTATTTTTTATTGATTAATTTTAGATTAGATGTTTTGGTTTAATTAAATCTTGATAATTCAATATCCTTTTAAATTAATATCTAATTCTTTCCTTTGATTATGGTTGTGTGACTTAACTTTATGTTTATTTGATTTGATTATGGTTCATTTATTTGTAGTTTGATCAGATTAGATTAATTGAGATTTTATTTTTATTTTAATTGAGTTTAATTCCTTGTAATTAGGATTTTATTTTTAATCTCATCCATTTGTCATGTCTATCAAAGTTTGGTTTGTATTTTGATTTCATACATTGGATAGTTAATTAGTTTATCTTATTTAAGTAGGTTAAATGAGATTTGATTTGATTACATATTAAATTGATGAGAGTCTTTCTTAATTTAATTTAATTTAATTTAATATGATTTGATTAGCTTTATTGGTCTATGAGTTTGCTTAAGTTCAATGTGATTAGTTTAATTAAGAAGTGTATTTATGTTAACTATAAAGATTTTTTTAATTTTTAATTTTATTTCATATTTGTTTAGATTAATGATGTAATTAATGACTTAATAATTTATGTTTAATTTTGGATTTGATTGGTATTTAATTTTATTTATGTTTGATTAAGCTTAAGTTTAATATGATTAATTTGATTTAATTAGTTTACTTGAGGGGTATGATCAATTATTAAAATAAATAAAGATTTGTTTACTTTTTACTTTGATTTCATATTTATTTAGGTTAATGATGTAATTAATGACTTAATGATTTAAGTTTAAATTAGTATTTGATTATCCTTTAATTGTATTTTATGTTTGATTAAGCTTAAGTTTAATATGATTAATTTGATTAACTTAATTAACTTATTTAAGAGGTGTGATCAAATTAATTAGCAGATTAATTAAGTATTTGATTTGAATTAATTTTAATGTGATTTATAAAAATTAACTTAGTTCATTAAGATGATAGATTAATTCATTAAGTTTACATTAATTAAATGTTTAATTAATTAAGTTTCATTGAAGGCAATTAAATTTTTAAATCATTAGATTAATTAAAGATTGGTTTAATTAGATATTAATGACTTAATTGCTCACATGTGAGTGATTTGATTTAGTAGTTTTAGTTAAGCATTTACCTAAATTTTGTTGATTAAGGGATTATCATTGTTATTATCATTTGATTAGATTAAGTGATTTAATTATTTATTTTTATTTCAATTAAACTTTATTATTCATAATCATAGTTAGGTTTGATTTTCTTCATTTATTATGTTTATTAGATTTCATTCATGTTTGATTTAGTTATTAGGTTTATGTATTAATGGCTAATTAATCATCTTATTCCAAATGGATTGATTTTTAAATATGATTTAATCATATCTTATTTAAGTTTACTTTAGCTTTATTTGGTTTAATTTGATTAATATTAAATGATTATGTTGAATTGGTTTATTAATCAATTTGATTTTTAGTTTATTTAATGGTTAATTAGTTTTAGTATATTTATATTCATTTAGGAGTTTCATATGATAAAGATAATGCTTAGTGTAGGTTTAGTTATACTAGTTTGACCCATGTTAAAGTTTCTTAGATTTGTTTAATTTTAAGTTTAATTTAAGATTTAATCATTTAATTGAGTTTTATTAATTTAAATAGGTTTAATCATATTTAATTTAATTTTCTTTGAGGATGATATTTTTTCGATTTGAGGTTTGATTAATGATTGCTTAAGTGTAATTTAATTTCTAATTTTTGATTTAATATTTAAATTATTTTTAGATTATATTTTAATTAATTCTTTAATTGATTAAAATTTAATATTTAGTGTTTGTTTGGGGTTCATTAGAATTCAAAAAATCACATTATTTCCTTAAGAGTCTTAGATGTCAACTGAAGTGATTTAAGCCATTTTGAAGACTTATGTAAATTTCAGTATGTTTATTTGATTTATTTTATTAAAATAGATAATTTGAACTTCAAAATTTAAGTTCTCCCAATCTAGAAGTCCTTTTAACTTGAGATTTTTATGGTAGGTGTGTTTTAAATTTAGTTTCAATCCAAAATTTCAACTCAATCTAAGTTATATTTTTAGAGTAATTAATGAAACTTTATTTTTAATAAAACCTAACTTATGCTCAAACCATTCAGTAAAATTTAGGGATTTTTTGTTTATTGGATTCCTCTTGAAATGATGAATCCAACGAGACCTTGTTTGCAGTTTTTCACTAAGTATTTTATTTCTTATGAATTTTTGAAGTTTTAAGTGATTTAAATAATTTTTAAACTCAAAAAATCTGATTTTTATATTTATCACAGTTAGCATCGTACGCGATGCTGATGTGGCAATGCGGTGCCATATGGCACCGTGCGATTGGATGCACACCCTGCGTGGCACGCTTGCCATTTAATATTTTGGCGCGTGTGCCACATCACCTAGTGGCGAATCCAGATTAGCGGTTGATGAGCGGTTTGATCGGACCATTTGATTGATGATCGGATAGTCTAGATCAGATCACACGATCCAGAGGCTAGGATCACACGATCTGAGCCATCCGATCGTATGAATTCGAGATCGAGCGTCAGCGCATCGATGATCAGGCCCAGTCGCATGATCCAGTTGATCCCCGCGAGCGTGGAATGGTTCTTTGGTAGTGGCAGTGTGAAAGTAAAAATAGGGGTATTTTGGGAAAAATGAGAAATTCTAAGTGCAAACTTGTCTAAATGGACTCATTTTCACATCGATTCGCACCGAAAAATTTCTATTTTTAAATTTGGATGATAGAAAATATAAAATGCAGGATTATCTAGGATAAATTCTTAAAATCATGCAAACAATCATGAAAAATGAATGATCTTAAGGCCGGCTACAATTTTTGAAAGTTACCTCACCGGGGATGATTTTCGGTAGTAGTGATTGCCCGGGCACGCTGTTGAGTGGGGAAGAGACCTTGGAATGAGCTTGGATCTTCACCTTCATGTCAGAATGATGTATTTTTCAGTGCTTCTCATTTTCTCATTGGAATCCACTTAGTTTTGATATTTTTGGCTAAAGAGAGGTGGGGAAGTCGTCGATGATTACTTTGGGGAGCTCTTGAGGGCTGAATAGTGGCAGGAGGAAGAAGAATGAAGCCTCATTTCCCCCTCCTTTAATACTGGCCGAAAATCCAGCCTTTTTTTTGAATTTTTTGGCTCCAAAGTGTTGTCATTTTGTTTGGGATGGTTGGGATGGATGATGGATTGATTGAGAACTTTGGATTTTATTCTCCAAAGTCTTCTCTTGATGCCATATGATCAACTCCATTGAATGCCATGGATGGAGGGAGTTGAATGCATGTGATGGGGGGAATTAAATAAAGTTGGGTGGAATCCTATGTGAGAGAGGATCCATGAGGGATTTAATTGAGTTGGGTTGATTTTGAACTGATCCTAAATGGGTTTGGGTTAGATTTGATCAGCCCCCAATGGGTCATGGCTTGGTTTCAAGGGATTTGGCTCAATTTTGGTCATATGGATCAAATTAGGTCATATTATGTTAGGTTGACCAATTGGTCAAATTGGGTCAAACCAAGGCTTAGGTTAGGTTCACATGATAATTTGAAGAGTTTTGGTATGACTAATTTGATTTAATTTGGCTTAGAATTGATTTTGGCTCATTTAGAATCAAATGGGTCAAATGGGTCAAGTTGACCAATTTGACAAAAATTGGCCAAATTGGCTTGGATTATGGGTTAATTCATGTTCAATTGGCTAATTGAAGATGAATGTGGTCTTTGGTTTGAATCAATTTTGGATTTAATTTGGATTTAGGCTAAATTGACCCTTTAGGCCAATTTGGGTTAAATGGCTCAATTGGGCTCGATTGATCAAATTGGGTTTAATTATGGCTTTGTTCAAGTTCAATAATAAATTTGGAATGAACTTGAACCATTGGTTATAATCAATTTGGGTTAGATCATGATTTGACCCAATTTGGTCCTTTAGGCCAATTTGGGTTAACTTGGATCGAATGAATTGGGCTTAGTTTGGCTCAATTGGTGGTCAAGTCATATTTAAATATTGATTTTAGGTTGATTCTAATCATTGGTTTCAATCAATTTGATGTAGGATGAGTTTTGGCTAGTTTTGGTTCATTTGAATTTGGATTTTATTTATATTTGTGAATATAAATAAAGGAACAATTGATTTATAAAGAAATCAATTGAATTTGTATTGATTTAAAGGGAGTTTTGGCTAAGCTTATGAAGGTGGTTCGTATGGCTTAAGAAGGGTCTTAGAATTTAAATTTGATTTTGGGTTTCAATCATTTGAAGTCAAATTTGGGATATGGATTTGGAATTTGGATTTGAATTTGAGGTTTGATTTGAGATTTAAATCTGGGTTCGATTTGAGAAGGTGTATATGGAGTGGGTTTAGCTTATCGGATAGGTGATTTTCTTAAGTCCTAAGGCATAGCCTAATCCTATGGTTAACCTTTTTAAGTCTCTAGGCTTAGGTTAAGTGTTCACCTAATCACTAGAAGTGTCTTATGACTAAAGAGTTCTTAGTGTCTAGAAGAGTCTTAAGTCTAAGAAGGGGAGGTTAATAGCTCACTCCAAAAGTGAGGTCAACAAACTCTACAATATGATAGTCATCATATACCAAATATAGAGCATTCTAAAATAAGTAGCTCATTCAATATTATCTTTAAGTTTGTTGTATAAAAAATAAATGTAGTAAGTTCAAAACTCATCCAAACAAGAGGTCTTTTCTATGGTTTTCTAGAGAATGAAGAGAGATAGAATGAATCATCACTCTCCTAATAATTTAGGGAGAATGAGAGAAGCAATTCATAGCTATGGCCAACTTTATTATTGTGGAAGCACTCATCACATACAATGTTATTTTTGGAAAACCACTGCTTAACACATTTAAAGTAGTGGTCTCAAATTTTTATATGTTAGTAAAGTTCTCAACAAGATGAGAAGAAATAACAATCAGAAGAAACTTGAGTTAATCTATGGCCTGGTAATTGTGAACAATCAATGACTTACATATAGTAGAGGACATACTACAACTATAAGTCACATGTACTAGAATGGAGATTACCATTGAAATCAAGAACATGCTGACTACTTAAGATCTAGAGTATGCATTAAGAATCAACTTGATCTTCAATAGCGAGTATAAAGAAGCACTCATCTAGGCCCTCCAAGATAAGTAAGTGTATTCTCCTATGTAACAACTAAAATGCTGATTATTGATATTTACATTGCTTTCAATGGGATTACTACCAAAATAAAGGCTCAACTAATTTAGTAGAATGAGGAAGATGATGGTTTTTCTTGTCAAGCTTATTAAAGAAGAAGTTGCCAAGCTACTTGAAGCCGATTTCATCAGAGAAGTTCATGATGGAGGTGGGTGTTCTTTCTTTTGGAGAGATTGAGAGAATTAAATATCCATGGATCTTTAGATTAATATCTATAGATTTATTTTGAAGTTTTGGTAGGATAATGAAGGGCATAGGATAATATAATAGTGAGATGACCTAAACTAGCTCAATTTGGACTAACTTAGGCTAATTTAAAATCTAGCTATAAAGAATAAGATTTAAGTGAGATAAATGGCTAAAAATACTTATGGAGGTTTAGGTTAGGATATGTATTTATGATCTGAAGTAGTTGATTGGAAATTATAGGGTTTAATGGTCATTTTGGTGTAAGGATGAGGTCTAGGTCATAAATGAAGTAGAGGTATTATTGAGTGGAAGGAAGGTGTAAGCTTATGGAGGAGAGTAAAAAAGCTTAGTGTATGGTTGGAGATGATATTAAGAGGTAAAAAATAAAATAAATTACCTTGGGTATTAGAGGTGAGGAAAGAAAGATATGTTGGATAACTAGCACTCTAATCAAGGATTATCAAGGTTTGGCCACCAAGTTCTAAAACCACAAGAACAACTAAAATAGTTTCTAATTATCAAAGATCTCCTTTATTTCCAACAAGGGAGGCTATTTATAACCATTACAATCATCTTTCAAAACAAAAAAGAATTCAAAACATGGAGGGAAAGGTGGGTGGCAACATTAATGTGAAGCATTAAGTTGCCTTATTATTTTATGCCATCCACCCATTTCATATGTTATTATTTTATGTGGATTAAACCACCTCACATGTCATGCTTTGAATTTTTAATTTCAAAATTTCAAACCTAGAGTTTCTAGAATAAAATTAAAAATTGCATAACTAAATGAAATCATAAAATGGGCTTTAGCATGCTAATGGGCTAAGCCTTCTTCTTTTTGACTTTTCTTGGGCTTTAGCTTGAGATCTTGTAAATAGATCTTAAGCTCTAATTTTTTGGTTCACATGATGTTCTACATCAGTTCATTACCTTGAGTGCATAACTAATGGAGTTATGGTGCAAAGTCCATTGACAAATGAAGAATGTGCATGTATTACATCAATATAAACTTGAAGCTCAGTAGTGGCTATCTCGTGATGAATTGTTTAGATGCCTTCTCAATATCACCAAATCTAAATGCAAGTGCAACTTAGAGAAAATGACTTTTATCATTGGAGAAGGATTATACTACTTTAGAGTGAATACCTTTAGGCTAAAGAATGCAAGCACAACTTACCAAAGAATGATAGATCAAGTATTCAAAGAGTAAAAGGGAGAAATGTTGAAGCATATAGGTAACTTATAGGTTAAAAGCAAGTTGTCTAAATAACATATCCATGATTCTGGAGATATTTGCTACTTTAAAGAAGCATAATATCATCAACCCTTAAAGTACACATTTGGAACTAAATTTTGTAAGTTCTTATGATTCATGATCACTCTTAAAATCATAAAAGTAAATTCTGATAAGGTCAAAGCAATACTCGACATGTCATTGCCAAGAACAACCAAAGAGGTACAATGACTAACTAGGTGGGTTTCCAGATTGAATGAATTCATCTCCAAGATAGGAAAATATTGTTCTCCATTCTTATAATTATTGAGGGGTGCAATGATGTTTGAGTGAACAATAGAATGCGAGAGAGTTTTTAATGACCTCAAAACCTATTCACCTCTGCAACTTTGTTGCAAAGTATAAAGAGGATGAGATATTATAATTATATTTGGGAGTTAAAGAAGATTTAGAAAGCTTTATTTTGATTAGAGAAGAAGAAAATAATGACCAATTTATTACGTAAGCAAGTCACTGAGGGGAACCAAGTCACATTATCTAATCATGAGAAAACTCACACTCGTCTTATTATATTAGCTTAATAACTTTGTCCATATTTCTTGGCCCACTCAATTGAAGTTGTCACTAACCATCCACTTAAGTTAGTACTCACCAGGTTGGTTCATTCAAAAAGATTGCTAAAATTTTTAATAGAAATAAGTGAATTTGATATATCATATTTTCCCATAATGTTGATCAAGGCACAACCACTCACCAATTTCATTTTAGGCTTCGCATTTTGTTCCCATCAACCTAAAACCTTTATGGCACTTCTATGTAAATGGCTCATTAGGAGATCGGAATTGGAGTAGAAATTATCTTAAAGATTAGCAAAAATTATTGTAACTTAATCAATGAAGTTCATGCTTCAAGTGACTAATAATTAGTCAAAATATAAAGCATTACTCATTGGATTGTGATTCACTAATGGATTAGGCACCGGCACATCAAAGCTCACCAAAATTGTAACTTATGATCAATCAAATCAATGGAGAATACAAAGTGATGATGAGTCACATCAAAGATATCTACTTAAATTATAAAAAATGGGAATACTTGAGTACTTCAAGATCGAGCAATTTTTTAGAGATCAGAATCAACTCGTCGACTTTAGGACAATAATTCACTGATAGGAAATCAAAGGATTTCTACGAATCACAAGGAATACACTTCAAGTATTCCATAGTACATTTCAGTGAACTAAGAGCCAAGTGTAAGCAATGAATATTCAAATCCTTAATTTACTAAAGATGAAAGCGGAAGGCACTAGAGTCAAGTGGGTGAGAACCTATTTGTCATATTCTTGGCCCTATGGATGACTCCAACATAAGCTACTACTGACACCATTCACCTTATCACATGGAATAAAAGTTGTACTACTTCTCATGTGTGAATTGCATAGGCAGAGGTTATGATAATTACAAGTTGGATCAAGGAACCAAAGAATAAGAAAGGATGAATGTAGAAGCCATGGAAACAACACTCGATCTACTTAAAGAACTAAAGATTCAAGCTTGATAGATAAAAAGAAAGAACTATGAAGTTCTTGACCTCACTTTTGGAGTGAGGATTGACTCATCTTATCTTAGACTTAGAGTCTTCTAGACACTAGAATCTCCTTAGTCATAGGACACTTCTAGTGGTTAGGTGAACACTAAGCCTAAGCCTAGAGATTTAGTAAAGTATACCATAGGTTTAGGATATGCCTTAAGGACTAAGGAAACCTACCTATCCTATGGCCTAACCCAAAACCTATGCATATCCCCTTAGTCAAAATCCAATCTTAAACTAATCCAATCAAATCCAATTGGATCTCAAGTCATATCCAAGCTCCAAGCTAAAGTGATTTAAACTTAAACTCATCTTAATCCCATAACCCAATCCTATGGACTCAACCTAAACTCCTTCCATTAAACCAAACCCAATTGATTTTCATAAAAGCACTCCAACCCTTCAAATCATCATTTCAAACTCTTCCAAAATCTACAATAAACTCAATTGATCAAATCAATCCAATCAACCCAAGTTAGCCCATTTGAACCCAAAATATCCAAATGAGCCAAAATCCAATTAAACCCACAATTAATTATAATCAAAGCCATCAATCAATCCTAAACCTATCATTGAACTCAACTCAACCTAATTCAACCCAATCCAACACAAATTGACCCCTTTGGTTCACTTGACCCAAAGTGGCCTAAAGGACCTATTTGATCTAAACTCTAATCCATCCAAAATTTGGTTGAACCAACCATCCAAAATCTTCTACAATGATTGTTGATCACCCTTGATTGATTAATTGCAATCAATTAGGTCAAACCAAGCTAATTTGATCACTTAACCCAAGGTGTCCCAATAAGCCTACATTAATCAAATTGAACCAAACTTCACTCCAAACTCAATCAATTGAAACCAATGATTCTTGCCAACCTTAAATTGATCATTGAATGTGACTTGACCATCAATTGAGCTAAACCAAGTCCAATTGGCCCTTTCACCTAAGTTGACCCAATTTGAATTAAATCGAATTTCAATCCAAATTCATTAAAACCAATGACTCAAATCCCTCACAAATTGATTGTCGAACATGATCAAACCCTTGATTGAACTCAATTTGATCAATTGAATCCAATTGTCTCATTTAGCCCAAATTGACCTAAAGGGCCAAATTGGTCTAAATAATTCCTAAATTCAAATTAATTAAAATCAACACCTACAATCATTTTCAAATCATCAAGTGAACCTAAAGCAACCCCTAACCCAAGCCAATTTGTTCAATTTGCCAAATTGGTCAACTTAGCCCATTTGACCCATATGAAACCATATGAGAAAATTCAAATCCACTTCAAACTAATTGAACCTAAACATCCCAAATCATCATTTGAACATGACTCAACCCTTAGTTTGATGCAATTTGACCAATTGGTCAACCTAACCCAACTTAAACCAATTTGACCTATATGGGTCAAATTGAGCCAAACCCAACCAAACTAACTCCAAACCCATTCAAACTTAGCATGACCCATCCTGGGTCACCATGGGTTAGCCCAATTCAAATCCAACCCATTTCAAACCCAAATTAGGCTAAGATCCATTGGGTAAACCTGTCCAAATGGGACCAAATCCTCATTTGGATTGCCTCACCTACCCCTTTGCTCTTGGCAGCCACCCAAAGCACAATTTGGACCTCTGACCCACTGGTTAACTTGACCTAAAGCTGGTTGGGTCATCCATGGGTCAAAGGAGGTGAGCTAACCCTTGCATTCTCATTGGCACACCTAGGAAAAGGAGGACAAGCCATGGCAGCCATCCTAGACATTCACTCACTCAAGGCGCTCCACCTCGCCACCCGTCCCCACTGTGTTGACGGATGTCAGTCTGAGCCAACTGAGCCATCCAATTTAAAGGAGAGGAGATTATATTCCTCCCCATCTCATTTTAACATAAACCAAAGCATTCAGAGAGCTTGAGAGTGAGCAGATGAGCTTCCCTAGTGCTTTTTATACCTCTTTGCCTCCCCATCACCCGTGACACCAAACCCAAGTGAAATCGAGCCTTCACTCCATCAAAATCCACTCAAACATCATCAAATCTAAATTAACTTCACCACACCTTCCCCAAGCTCCAGCAATCTAAAATGAATCGATTTGAGCACCGGAGACTAGTCCTAGACCAACTCCGATGAGGATTTTGATGACGTTTGGTCCACAGAGCCACCGACAATGAGGCATCACCCAAGCTTCTCAATAGGGCTACATCTCTTCAAGATAAAGCTACATCAGTCGTTGGACTGCAAGTATTGAGCTCCAATGATGTAAATTTTGGCAAACAGTAGAAATTTTAAGAGGAGTTGATCTTTTATAAAGGAAATTGTGTTCTCGTGAGTTTCAAACCATATGATCCCTCAAGATATTCCCCTGGAGTCTATCTCGATGCCTCACAACCTCTGACAACCTCAGATTGAGCGGAGGAGGGCAGATAGTGTCCATCTTTTGACGCTCGAGGGATGAAGAATCATCCATCGTCCGTTCCACCTGATTGGCATAGATGGTCGTGATTTAATCTACTAAAAATTTGATTTAATTTCTTAAGAACTGTGGGGTTAATCCCCACAACCCGATCCAAGATCAAACGGTCGGGTGGAAAGTGCCTCCGGTGCTACTGACTCAACATGCTACGCCGGATCGTTTAAGTGGCCAATTACGTGACACCACGTGTAAAGAGATACCACGTCAGCTTCTGCGTGGCATCGACGGGATTAGGGATTAAATTTTATTTTAATCACCCTAAACTTCATAAAATTATAACTAATTGTATAAAATTTTAAAAAATATAAACAATCACATTTTGAAAAGGTTAAATAGAGGAGATTCTATTAAAAATAATTTTATTAAATTTTGAACAGTGAACAGAGCTTAATTAAGGTTTGAATATTTTCTTAATTTTCTTAATTAAGCCCTAATCACTTGGGAAATTAATCCCAAACTTGAAATATTAATTTAATGGGATGACTTCCACCTCCCATAATTTTCTTGGGATTTATTGTCTATGTGACTAGAAGAATTTAAAATTTAAACCTTAATTACCCTCATTAAGTGATTTAATGATTATTTAAAATTTCAAATAGTAAAAATTTATTAATTAAACTACATTAATCACTAATTAATAAGTGAGATGATGAGGAAGACTGATTAGGACCTCTTTCTTAATTACTTTTCCAAATTCATTTCATTAAAGAGAGTTAATTAATGTATGGATAAATTAAGAGATTAATGAAGCAATCAATAACAAAAACTAATCAAATCAAAAGGATAATCAGATTAGATACTCAACATTCAATTCAAGTGTTTCCCTTTATGTGTTCAATAACATAAAGACCCATAAGAAAATTATGATTAACCCATCAACGTGGGAAAATCAAAAAAAGTACTTAATTAGATTCTTTGATATAATTAACACTTAAGGATGAGCCTCTTACATTAGGTCCTTTAGGATCATTGCAATTTTAATTTGCCATTTGCATATCAATTGTGGCTCATGAATAAGTGATTAATTAAATAAAAGAAGCATAGGAAAGGGTATTTAAATGGATTGCTTAATGATTCTGACTTAATTAATTTATAAAATTCATCTAATTACTCATCTTTAAACATACTAAATCATCAACATGGGATGGGGTAAAATAATAAATGATTCCTCTTCTTTAACTTCAATTAAAATCCAAAATCAAATTTAATAAAAAGCTTTGGTTTTCTTTAAATGATTTTATCTCACTTTTCTGGTTAACAAAGGCATGTACTTATTTAATTCCATTATTATGTGTACTTGTACTAGAATTTGGATAGAGCTTTACTTTGCATATGTAAATAATTCAACCAAAAATACAATCTTTTTTGTATGATATTCATTCTTATGGTTGTGTATACATTCATATGTTTTTAAGGCAGCAAGTATATAGTTCGGACATCCTAGGAATATGAGGCTTTAAGTAGCCCCAAGGAGGTCATTTGATTATCTCACTTCCCTTGTTTAAACAACGGCACATACTTTCTTACATCTTTTACATGTGTCTATGTATTTGATTAAAGAAATGAAAGTCCCCTTTTCTACCAAAAGATGTATGCATTCATAATCATTTAAGTATGCCAAAATATGTTGCATGTGTAGGTATATTAAGTCATAAATCATATGCATGAAATGGGTGATGAAAAGGAATGGTGTAACATGTTCTATGTGATGGAAATTTAACTACATTAGTCTTAAGATGCCTTTCATGTTAAATAAGATTCTTTATGATTAACCTAAACTTAGGATTAATAAAACATTTAATAAATCATTCACTAAAAGAAACTAAATCATAAAAATATGCCTTTAGAAAACAACTTAAGGCAGCGATGAAGTAGGTTAAGCCTTCATCTTCTCTTTATAACACTTAGATGATAGGTTAATATCAAATGAAATAAATAAAATACAAATTAAAACTTGCAAATCATTTAAACAACTTACACTGAAACCACTTATGATGTTAAATAAAATAATTCAAAACTTTAGGCAATCATGTCTCAAAAGCCTAGCTAAGACATACCACACCAAGCTTAAATACATATATTAGAATGCTAAGTCACACTTCTAGCTTTAGGTTATGATGGTGTATGTAACCATGTTGTATTTTATTTTTTGTTATAATGTTTTAGATTGGATGTTAGGAATGTTGTTCATAGACTGGATGTTAGGTCGTTGATAGCATAATATTGTTCTCTATAGGAGATTATACTTAAGGGGCCGCTACAGTAAATATAAATTCTTCTTCTTGCAGGTTGCTTATGCCCCTAAGTATAACCCACATTAGGACAGGTGGGCTTGGTTACATGTGCAGGGTACTAAGTCCAAATTATGAAACATAACTGTTTGGGATTGTATGTATATTTAGCTAACATATATTTTGTAGGTATAGATAGATTTTACTTTTTCATAAGATTATAATTTTGTAATAGGAATTAAGATTATTAATATGATATTTAGGATGAGTAGTGGCTAGAAGGCATAGTCCTGGGGTGCTCTATGATGCTTTGGAGAAAATCAAAGGAAAGAAGGAAAAGGAAAGAAGAAATGAAGAATGAAGACCCCATAGCATCTGATTTAATACTCAATTATAATTAATCTTTTGTAATCTAGGTCGTATAAGGGTAGAGCTCGGCTACCCAATTTTTTCTCTTTTTCGAGGTGTACAGCAGTACCTAGCCGCACCACCTTTTTATTCTTTTACGAGATCTATACATGAATTATTGATGTTATGTTTATATTGCACCATAGAAATTACAACTTGTTCATAGTTTCTTAAGCGTGATGTTTTAATGTGTGCCTTGGATGCGGTAGGCTCTTAGGATAAAATTAATTTTTCTACCCAATTAATAACTCATAACAAAATTTTAAAATAACTTTCAACCTCATCTAAATCTTAGGCTATAATCAAGATAATTAAAAGATTTAGAAACACCTTAGCTGAATGTTGTATATCTAACATCATACATATCATCTTATGCCACTCTTGAAATAATGAGGATTTTCATTCTTGCACTTTAGGGAACACTTGACCTATGAGAGCACCCCCCTCGTGATGGATATCCCCCCTCTTTCTTTATGATTTTTCCAATAACTTAATTTCATCATGCATTTAGGCACAAAATATCCCAAGCCTTTGCCCAAAATATTATGTCAAAAATGATCAAAAATTTATAAAAATTTGCATTTAGACTAAGTCATCTACTCATGTCATGCTCTAGTCTCTTAGAGTGAGTTCAAGACTCTAGTCTCTTTTCAATTAAATAATAATCCTAGCCATCTTGCAATTACAGAAGACCAGCCTACAAGATTTTGAATCGTAGGAGATGTTAGCTGGCAACCACACCAGGCAATTGTAAGTCTAGAAGAGTTAGATAGTTTATCCTCTCTTGTGAGGATAAACCATTATGTCCCCTTTCTACCTGATTTAGTTCACGCTTTTAACTTGTGCTAAAAGCTCCCTAGGTTTAGGATCCGAGGTTGCTTATTTCCTTTGGGCTACGAGTATAAATCCTCACCTCTTAGGCATTTTCACAATCTTGTGTTGATGGATTATAAGCCCTAGTATTCTAATAAAATTTTAATTTAAATTAAACAAACTCTCTCAATCAAACACATAAAGCCTCACCATATGATAGATTAGACTACTCACTAGGCTTCCTAGTATCATGAGTACTCCGTACATATCTTCCTTTAAATTCCAGAAATAAGTCCTTCTAATTGAGCATTCCCACTTGATTTTCCAAAATAACCAATTTACTAATAGCCTAACCTTGAAATCTTTGGAGATAATTGATTGACTACTTTAATCGAGAGTATTCTTAGGAAACTAATTTTCTGGGATGTAATTAACTATGGATGCTTGCCTCCATAGGGGACTAAAGAACTCGACATAAAATAAACCCTACTTTACTTATACATGTAAAGTATGGGACAATCTCTGGTACATATTAAGACCCATCATGCCTTAAGAGTCCTTATTAGGTGATTAGGTCAATTGTAGGGTGATATTTCTATCTTTCAAGATAGTATATCATACCTCAATGTCATACCCAATCATTTCAATAAGTATCCTCTAAGATATGTGTGGTGTCCACTTGGCGTATCCAAAATAAAACACCACATATTTTTCTAGCCAAGTACTCTCACCCTTCAAAAAAAACATTTCAAGGCTAAACATTTAATGTTAAAGAAAGTATATGCAAGAACTCATCATAATGTATTAGTTAAACTCTCCCATACATGGGACAACCCTTACATTATCAAGAAGAGAGTCATCCCAATAGTCTACCAACTACAAACATACTCGGGACAAGGCTTGCCACATGCTTAGAATGCAAGGAATTTGAAGAAATTTTATCTATAAGTGAAGCCACTTTGTTGTACTTGCTTTTTCTTTATTTTTCTTTTTGATTTCTTATTCAAATAAATGTAGAAAAAGTACTTTGATGATTAGAATAAATTAAAACTTCTCTTCATTCACACTCATCTAGTTATTTTTGTTACTCATAAAAATGTATTGCTAGGAATTCAAAATATGGCATCAAAAATGCTTGGTGAGCTACAATCATAGTGACTTGGTGAGCTACATTAGGCCAAGCCACTCAATAAGCTACAGTGATTCAAGTGAGGAATCATGGAGCTATTTGTCGACTCAAATCACTCAGCTAACAACATTTGGTCTAAGTGTACATGGATCAATTTGAGTAGACCAATAAAAAAATTTCTGAACACCTTCGCATTAAGCACTTCATAAAATATAAAGATAATACAAAGATGAACACTCTATGTTGTTGGCGACTATGAATAAAAGACTAATACTCTATGTGATTAGAGATTACAAATAAACAACTAACACTCTATCTGATTAGTGCCTAAAGTATAAGGTCAACACTCTATATGGTTGGCGACTACATATAAAAGACCAACACATTATGTGGTCGGCGACTATAAATAAAAGATAGCACTCTGCATGGTTGGCAACTAAAGTATAAGACCAACACTCTACGTGGTTGGAGACTACAAATAAAAGGCAAACATCATATAAAATTGACAACTAATATGTAAGACCAACACTCTAAAGGTTACGACACACCAAGAAGAGGGTGAGCTAGTATATTAAATTAACAATGTAATTATTATTCAATTTTAATAAGTTTTAACATATTAAAATTTACAAAATAAAAATGTATATAATGAAAGAACAAAAATCAATTTTTATGTGGTTTGGTCCCCTGCCTACATCCACGCCTAGCCAAACCCAGAGACTGGGATTCCACTACTCAAAATAATATCTCCTTTACACCAAGTATGGATGGAGAAACCCTCATAATCTAAACATGCAAATCTAAAATACAACAAATTTTTAGGTACTTATTAAAATAAAATAAAATAAAATTCAAATTTGCAAATGCGATTTTGATTGTTGAATAATATTCTATCGTTTGATTGTTGAATAATATTCTAACGATAAAACAAAATAACATTTGAAGCAACAATTAAAATGATCTCACAATACGATTTTGATTGTTGAATAATATTCTATCGTTTGGAAATGATCTTACTTTCTTTGAACCTTGAACAAATCTTGATTGGCTTCAATTTTTTTTCTTTTGATAAGAGCTCGAGAAAAACAATTATCACTGAATTTTTAGAATTTTTCATTAGTCTTTGTTCTTATATAGATTCACTTATTTATAAATCCTTCAATCTTTAAAGTGAAATAATTTATAATTAACGGTAAAAAAAATTTGCCGCAGGGAATTATAATAATTAAAAAGTTGAATCTCATTAAATTTCTAATGTTTAAAGGCTAGACAGAGACATTTTTTAGTTTAGCCATTTAATAAATGCCAAAACAAAATGAATTGTATGATACGAGTTAATTTGGTAGAACGGAAATAAATATATATTTGCTTTAAAGGAGGGGTGATGTAATCAATTCTCAGCAAATTAAAAACCATTTAATGCATGTAAGATAAATAAAAAAATAACAAAAGTATGTGATTTTTAATATTTTAATTTTAATATATATTCCTAATTATGCCATGAAATCTCATATAAAAATAAAATTATTTAAATATATGCGTTTTAATATTATATTCGTTGTAGTATTTTTTCTAAAATAAAAGTACTACAATGAATAAAATATTAAAACCATATGCTGAAATCATTCTATTTTATATGTTCAGTTTCAATGCATAGCAATTAAAATTAGCAATATATATATATATATATATATATATATATATATATATATATATATATATATATATATATATATATATATATATGGAAAGAAAATTTGAAAGGATAAATAATGCTTATGTTTATATAAATATACATAAAACATTAAAACATAAAAACCATTGATTGTACTTTTCTTTAACAGAATTTTCTAAAGTGAAATTTCAGATGAATAGTATTTCCAGCTTATGAATAGTAAAAAATTACATTATTATTAAAAATAATAGTTATTAGTATGTTGTATGTTATAAAATTAAATAATAATTTTACTAATAATTTTGAACTTAATTTATACTAATAGAAAATATAATTTAATGTTCATTAAACAGTACAAATCTTAATTTAATGAAATAAATTAAATGAATAATTTAAATATTTTTTATTATATTTTAATGAAAATAACTAGCTAGAAAATAATTTATGTTTCTTAATTAATCATATAGATATTGTTGATACTAACTCAAGCTTCAGAATTGTTATGCTTGTCTTGTTCATCTTGAGCTCCACATATAGTCCATATGCATTCATAGAATTTATTGATTCAGACCATCAACTAATTCTGAAAGCACTAAATAAAATCATTAGATCCCCCAATCATAGTTTGTTATCATCAAAACTATTGAGCCAATGCATTCCGTGTGGTTAGCAATAATGAATAAAAGATCAACGCTTCATATAGCTGGCAGTTAAAGCATTATGTCTAGCATCCTGTTAATATGAAATAATCACCTAAAATAATTATTCTATGATGATTATATTCAATTATAGTTATCCAGTATAATCATTTGATGAGTATATTCAGTGAGTCTCTTCATTCAGTGGGAAAATTAAGCAAATATGTTAATTCAGCAAATACATTCATAAAGTAAGTACACTTGTAAGAATATCAATGTAATGAAGTAGTATAAGAAAATCTATTTTCATTAAGAAAAATGTCAAAGTGCAAATGCGAGTAGAGAATGCACAAAAATTTAAATTTACAATTCTTCTTCTAACTCATAGGTATGAAAAGGAAAAAAATTTATAAGGAAAAAAATAGAAAGCTAGCTAGGGTTCCTTCCTCATCACTCTCCTTGGAGTCTGGTTCTAATAAAACAAGCATGTTGTCAAAGTCTAAGAATATGGTTAGTTGGCCATGTTTTACAAACTTGGTAATGATGAACTCGACATCTTTCTTGAGATTTTGCTACAATAAGTTCTTGTACTTATCAGAGCCAAGAAATTTAGATAACTCATCCTCCTTCTTTTGAAACTCCTCAATCTAGTGAGAAAGTTCTACCTCCAGCTCCTTATTCATCTCGAAGAAATGAGCCAGTTCCATGACTGCTCGAACCTTCTCCTCCTCTTGTCGCTTCTCCTTCTCTTGAAGCTCGGCCAGCTTGGACTAGGCAATTTGGAGTTCATCTTTCACTAAGTTGCACTCTGACTTAGCAACTACAAGAGCCTTTATTATTAAAATAAACTCTCTATTAAGCTCCTAGATCAACTACCATGCCATCATTTTAGCAGTCATTGTGGCATAAAGGAGTCTCCACGTGGGACACCCTTTAAGAATGGGGTCCAATTCATTTGAAAAAAATTAGATGTCCCAACATAAAAAGTTTCATATGTTAAATCAACCTGGCCTCAGTAATTCAAGTAGTAGAAGGATTTTTGGACTATGGAGTAAGTTCATCAACCACTGAGAAAAAATTGAGAAGGACACCTTATGCCCTATGGAGTAGGAGTAGCATGGTGATGATAAAAAAGATATCGCTCCTACAAAGAAAACCTTTTAAGCTATACTTGGGATAGTTCAACAATGGTAGGCCACATTATGCTCATGATTGCCTAAAGAAGGAGAAACTTTCTACTATTATTGCTAAGGATGTGCAGCCTAACCCCTCTAAGGTCAATCCCCTATAGCTTCTTAATGCCATCTAACAAGAGAGGAAATCTTTCATTCATGGGTTAATATATGTAGATGTCATGGTGAATGGTTAAACCCTAGCATGTGGAGAAAGGGTGCTTTAAGCCCCACTCCTTTCCTTCTGCTTGAAGCTATCAAAAATGTTCGATTCCGATATTATTATTTTAAGGATAGGTGTAGCGATGTTTTTCTCTAACTCTTATCCCTTATTTTTGTTCTTTCTTAGTAAAATTTGAAGAATAGCACTCACATATCTCGTATTCAACTTCTTGAGAGTAGAATTTAACCCTACCTCTTTGACTGACTTCTCAAAGTAGCCCGAACAAGTATGGGCTTAGCTTCACTTTCCTTGCCTTCCTCAAACTCACTAAGAAACTTGATGACTTCAAGGTCAGATAAGATGGGAATACAAACATCATCCTCTAAAAGAGGTGGTTGAGCTTAATATTGAAAATCTCTCCCTAGCTTCTTCAAAACCTCGCCTCCTATGCACTCATCTTAGGCATCACCACCTTGTGAGTGATAAAAGGAGTGGCACACCCAACAGAGCACTTGATGAAGCAAAGCTTGGAATGATAGTTCCTCACTTTATTTGGTAAACCAACTATTTTTAGACAAACTACTAAGAACTAGATACTCACATATTTATGAACCTTAACAGAAAAAACTTGGTGAAAGAAGAACAAGCTTCATAACAACTTTTTTCCTCAAGTATAAAATAATGGACACGACACTCACTATAGAATCTAGCAACACTTAAGCTAGCACTTGTTTATATCAAATTTTCCATCCACTCAATGTAGATGGGACATTATGGGAAAACTAATATGAGCGAAAAGGACATACAACTCACTTGCCTTCAAAGTATTCACTCACTCATCCTTTCAAGGATTCTCACTGAGAAGGTCGATTGTCATGGTAATATTCATGGAAGATGAAGAGGTCATTCATCATTGAGAGTCCTAGATCTTTTAGCTCTTTTAGTTCCCACACTATAATTTTGAAGTGAGTACTAATGCTCTCCAGTTAAACATATTTATATCATAGGTTATTATTTCTATCTAAGAAGTTGAATTATCATAGTAATATTCATTGAAGATGAAGAGGTTATTCATCAAATTGAGAATCCTAGCTCTTTTTGCTCTTTTAGGTTCTACACTATAATTTTGAAGTTAATACTAATGCTCTCCAGTTGGACATATTTATAGCATAGGTTGTTATTTGTATCTGTAAATGAGTTAGTTCCCAAAATACTACATAATATATTTATCATAAGATCTAATGTCTTCAATATTGCATATATGACTTATATTGTTGCCAAGTGGTAATAAAAAAATGCATTAGGTCAAATTTTTCTAAAATTTTTTAAATACACACACACTTACCTAAACCTTTTTGAATTTGGAGAATTTTTCATCATCTATGATATAAATCAAAATATAATTACTCTCTTCATATTTTTTGTACAATGTAATTTATTTTTATATTAAACATTTTTAATATTACTTTGTTCAATTTATTTCTTAATAGAATTTTATAAGCCAATAATTTTTTTTGCAAATGTGATATAGAATATGAAAATGCATGAGTAAAAAATCACTTATATTAAGATTTATTTTGAGATTAAAATTGTAAGCTAAGTAATACTTAGATGGTGGAGTGTTTGTGGGTGTTAGCAAATAATGTAAGTGTGGATCTAGATTAAAACGTATAGGTATGCTACTCTTCTTATAATGGTAGAAGTTTGTAAGGTAATTTTTTAAAGTATCTAGGTGGGTACTCATCTAAAATATTAGTGATAGATATAAAGATGTAAGTCTTAATAGAAATTAATGCAATCCCATTGAGATGAAGTAAATGGAAGATGAATGTTTTAGATAATTCTTGATGGAAACTCTTGAGCCATATTCTTAATACTTGTTATTGACCTCACTTTTATTGAGTTTAAGACACATTCTTATCTCTAGTCCTTAATATTCTATCTTAACAATAAAATTTCCTCTCCTAAAGTCTTAAGATGGACTAAGGGGACACCACATCCAAAATCAAACCAATTGGGATTAAATATTAAGGGTTGGCTACATTAGGTTAGTAGACTCCACGTAGCTTTTTATAGGCCAAATAAACCTAGGAATCTAAAAAAATAAAAATTGAACTAAATGAACTTTAACATTAAACCCAGTCCAAATGAACTTAGATTTAACCAAATTGATCTTAATTATCAATGCTTGAAACTAAAGTAAAACTTATCCAATCCAACTAAAATTTAACCCTAAACCTAAAGCTTCTAAATCACCAACCACACCTAATTGAATCCTAATTGAAGTCCAATTTGGTTAATTGGTTCACCTAGCCCAACTTAATTCAATTAGGTCTTAATGGGCCAAATCAAAATTAAATCTTCACTAATTGAAATTGGTCATCCTTGAAGTCTTAGAAATCTTAATAAAACATATTTAAAACCTATTTAGGACTCAATTTTGTCAGTGGATCCACCTAAATCAAGTTGACCCAATTGAACTTTATAAGATCAAAATCAAATTAAACTTAGATCAAACTAAATTAAGAAAATCTAAAGCATTATAATCATTACACAAATATAAATTATACCCAATAGGTCTAGCTGGGTTAATTAACTTTGCGTGATTGGGTTTATTAACTCAAATTATCCCAATTGAACCACATTGAACCAAATCAATCTTAATGGGGCCAATTAAAATTAAATCCAAGGAAATTGAAATTGTTCACCCCCAAAATCTTATAAATCTTAATTAAACACATTTGAAACCTAATTTGTTCAATGGATCTACCTAAACTAAGTTGACCAATTAAACTATATAGGATGAAAATCTAATTAAACTTAGATCAAACTAAATTAAGTTAATCCAAAGCCTTAGAACCATTACACAAATATAATTAAACACAATTCATACTAAATTGAGGTCTAATTTGGCGAATTGGGTTACTTAACTCAAATTGACCCAATTGAATCACATTAAACTAAACTCAAATCAAGCATAAATTAAACTAAATAAATTATTTTAAAATACTTAAAATTAATATTTGAACATAATTTAATAGCCTTTTATGAAAATTTAGCCAATTAAGCTAATAGACCCATGTTAACCCAAATTGACCTAAATATGTCCCATTGAGTCAAACCCAACAAAATCAAATCCAAATCCCACTAAACATAGCTAGACTCATCCTTAGGTCACCAAGAGTAAGCCCAAGTGAGCTTGACCCAAGTTAGACTCGATTTAACCTAAACCAAGGTGAACTAAAGATTTAAATGAAGATAAAAACTCAAAATGGCATAATCCACCCTCCGCCTTTGGCTTAAAAAGTCATCCAAACATCACTTGAGCTTAGTTAAGCTAAACCAACCTATCCAAAAGCTAGTTTGCCCATCCAATGACCCAAATAGGTTCAAAACTCATGAGCCCAAATCTTGGTTCACTTCTCATGTCTTGTCCCTTTCATATCCACTCCCCAAACTTGGAAAGCCAATAACAAAACACCTTATGATCAATCCCAACACAAAATGAGCTAAAGAACTAATCCAACAACCCCTGAGGCTTGAACTAAGTCAAAACCTTAGTTCAATCATGGAGTGATATACACTTTGAATTGAGGAAATCTCTTACTCTAAAGAGCTTCCCAAGACCTCCTGTAGTAATCTCATACAATCCCTAAACTCTCAATCCAACTAGATACTAAAGGCAACCAAGCTCCCCTTCTACCAAACACCTCATCACCAACACAACCTTCTACTCATCATAGGTAAAATTATCTTCACCTAAAAGCTTTACAACATGCCAAAGTGTGAAGAAGAACCTTCACCCATCAATTTTAAGCTTAGGAAGCTCGAAATAGATGAACTCCAAGAAGGGTGGTGATGGTGTTGTGTTCCAATGATTGGAAGGAAGCACTAGGAAAATTCGCCAAAGCTTCATCTTAATTTTGAGAACAAACTCAAAACATCAATTGTGACCAACTCTAGCCACACTATGGTAAATTTTGAAACTTAGATCCATAGGTTTTCCATGTTGTTGTTTAAGTAAGATTGCATTTTCTCAAGATAAAATTGTAAAAAAAACACCCTTGTGCATTTCATTTAAATCTTTTTCAATTCATCAGATGTGAAAAAAATGTCACTATAGTGTGAGATCAACTGTCAATCTTGTGAATGGCTAAGAGGGTTTGGTGTGGTGGGGAAGATCAATCATTGGCCATCCATTCATCTTGACTGGGATGGATGACTGTGACTCCCTTAGGCAACTAGAGTTTGATTTAACCTTTTAAATAGTGGTTAAACACCATTACATGTTAGAAAAGTACAACCCAGTGAGGTCATGCCACATGTATAGCGTGGCTGTTTCGGTTGTTACAAAGATATATTAATAGGTAAGGTGTTAAAAATTCCTAAAATAATAAAAACTTTATAAATTTATAAATAAATGAACAAAAATTCTAAAAATTACAAATAAGCACTCAATAAACTAAAGAAAATTATAGAATATCAAAAGATTAAAGCCCCAAAATTTATGTTGTGTTTTAAGAGTAATTAGCTTTAATTAAAAGCCATATTTTTAACTTAAATTTAAACTAAAAACCCAAATAACATGAAATTTTTATGGTGTGTTTATAGTTTTATTACCTACCTCCAATAAAATTTTACAATATTTGGGAGTGCATATGATGTGTTATTAACTTTTAAACTTGAAGCAATTGCAATCAATTTATAATCAATTTTAAAATATAAAATCACTAAAATTTATTTTTGGGATGAAAACATTCCATTATCATAAAGTAACTCAGATAAAATAATTAAGTCTTTTATTATGATTTATCCACAAAATTTATAAATTTAAGGTTAATTAAATCTTAATTACTTAATTAATTAATTGGGTGAAAATTTCAAAATTGATAATAAATCACCGAATAACCTAAAAATTACAAACAACCCCTCACTAAAAGATATTTGAAAGAATAACACTAGAAAAAAGCACTAATTTTTAATGGATAATTGAGATTAATTAAAGTATAATTAAAATTTTATTTTTAAAATTATTTCTAAACTTCTCACTTTAATGATTTGAAATTTTTTTTAAAAAAATATTTCTAACGATGTTCTCTATTTCTAATAAAAATTTCATAAATTTTGAATATGTATATCTTAAGTTGTAAAATTTTAAAATCTTAATGATCAAATTAGCTTGATAATTAAATTTTAAATTATACAAAATTATCAAATCATATTTTTAAAGACAAACACACTTACTCAACTTATATGTAGTAAGGAAATATGCTTAGGCCCACTGAGCATAATTAAAATTCTAGAACTACATTTTTAAGGTCAAAACTATTAATTAAAAACTAAATAACTTAGAACTTAAATAATACATAATAAATTATACGAACTTTAAAAAATAAAACAAATCTCTCATTTGGTTCAGCTAATATAGAGAAATTCAATGAAATTTAATGCCCCAATTGATATTGAGTACTTTGAGAGGAATTAGCACATTGATGAAATTTTAATTGATAAAAGTAATCATAAAATAAGTCTGAATACTTTGAAACTTTTAGTATTGGTTTCGCATGTTATTATTTAGTTTTGTAATTTTTTTAAAAAATTTTGGACATGTATTTTATGAGTTATTAGACAATTAGGGTTATAGGGATAATAACTTAATTAATTAATATAAAATATGAAAATTATAAAAAAAAATTGTATCCTATGGGTCTAAATTACTTAATGAATATAGTGGATCATAAGAAAAATGTCAAATAAAAATATTAATTAGGCCTAATTAAACACTAATTAATTGATTAATTCACCTATAAATTATTAAATTCATAAATAATTTAAAATTAAGTCCAAATGCCTTGAAATTTTATGGATGATCCTTGAGATGAGTAGAAAATGCTTAAGAATATTTTTATAAAAATTTTAACTAAATATAATATTTTTTTAAATTATAATTACAAAAAAATATTTAAATAATATTTAAAATTTATAAATTTATATAATTTATGAAAATATATCTATAAATCATTCAAAGTGTATACCCAAAGCAGCAAATAGGCCCCAATACGCCTACATGTCAAGACAAGGATATGCGCATAAATGATACTGGACAACCAAGAATAAGAATACTCATTGGAAACAACACCCAACAAGGGAAGATAGATCTGACCTAGCAAGCAAAAGACTAGGAGAATAATAATTCTAAGGTAAGACCAACTTACATTTATCGGCATCTAGCGACTAGGCTGAAGAATGACGTGACCACTCTCTTCAACCTCATTCTTACTCGCACACTAATTCAATGGTATCAGTCGATGGATCATACTCACTCAGGCCATCAATTTTGGTGGGAATTTTTTATATTAAATTTATCTTATATGATCTTTCTATGTATGACCACCCCTTGATATTATAAAATGGGGACTTCATTCTTATGGGGGAACCTTTGTGCTCTTACTATACACCCTTATATTTTGTACTCATATTTTGAGCATTCTGAATAATAAAGATTATATTTTTCTTTTGCACTTGTTCTAATTTTTTGTCTTCCTACAATCTTTCTGCCTAACCATGTTCCTTAAATATTGCAGAAGGATCTTCTTCCATCCACAGATTGATTTGAATTTAAGATCCTTTTAGGTGTGGTAAGCATGGATGAGTATGAGAACTAGAAGCCAAATACAAAGTGAGACAGGGTCCTTAATACAAGATCGATTGTCAAACATGGAGCAAAATATCCAATAATTTGCAAATCTGTAGGATTAATGTGACATGGAGGACATGATCACTCGCCTGATGTAGGACATTGGATAACCACAGCATGAAGAACCCCAAACCTAAGAAGAATGAGAGATCCATGAGATCAATTACTGACTGAGCTCAGCGAGAAAGAAGACACTCATTTATAAACCCCAGTGCTTAGCCACCTAAATTCACTTGTTTTGAGGATGACTCCTATGACAGTAGTGACTAAGAGGGTCTGTCCAAGAAACTATCAATGCTTTCTCTATAAAGAATGCAGAAGCTTGCCCTCTTTAAAGGTTCAAGATCCCACATTTGAATCTTATGAAGGCTAGAAAGACCTCTCCAACCACATAGCCTACTTTGAGTCAACCACATTACTACTGGACTTTAATAATATGATGAAGTTCAGTTTATTCTTCACCACATTCAAAGAGTTAGCTCTCAAGTGGTACTCGCACATTCCTCTAAGAGTCATCACATCATTCGCCAACTTCAAAAGGATGTGCACCATGCAATTTGTCAGCTCTTAGAAGCTGCTAAAGAGTTCTCAAGCTCTCTTGCAGATGAGGCAAGAGCCTACTGAGTTACTAGGGAAATTTATCACTCATTTCAATGAGAAATGTTGAAAGTTAAAGATTTGTAGCCTGTAGTTTCCCATGTAGCACTCTCTTAGTGTTTAAAGGAGGAGCCTTTCATGTATGCCTCAAGGCTCCAACAGCCAATGATACTCATTAAACTACTAGAGCTAGCGAACAATCATGTCAATGCTAAAGAGTATAATGAAGTTGTTAACCAATATCATTGGCGAGGACAAAAGACTCACTGTAAAGGCCTTTGGAGCTACTATCCAAGAAAAAATATCAAAGGTAGAGAACAAACAAAATGAGGAGACCAGAAGTACTAGGGTTATGTTTTAAAAACATGACAACTCATTATACAGATGTCGACTATGTGCAGCCTAATCTAATGACTCTCTTGAGAGTGTTGATGTTGGGCTTACAAAGGCGATCTAGTAAAAGATTATTTCAAGATACCATTACCCATGAAGGCTGATGGAGTATATGATCGATCAAGGTGCTTATCCCTATGACCATGGCCATGACACTAAAGAATGTCACCATTTGAAGATTCTCATGGACAAGTTGATAAAAGCAGGAAAGCTCAAGGAGTTCATCCAGAGAAAAGACAAAAAGGTCATCAAAGCTGGTAATGAGCTTGTAATCATCATATTATTCACATCATATGAGTTGTACCACTATCTTTGAGGGCGATGATGAATCTTGTAAGAAGGCCAGTATAAAAAGGCTATGATATGGAGAAGTGAACTCAACAGCCATGATGTGAGCACTCGCTACTACCATCATGCCAATAAGGTTTTCAAAAAGGGAAAGACATATTGTTGGGAATCCCTATAATGATGCAGTTGTGGTGATGGCCCTGATCACCAACTATCATGTAGGGAGAATTTTGATTGAGATAAGGAGCTCGATTAATATCATTTATAAATTGGGCCTAGAAAACTCTAAAATTGTGCACACTGGAGGACCACTGTATGGTTTTTTAAGGGAGTAGAGAGAAACTTAGGGAATGATCACTCTTCCCATCACTTGGGTGGAGGGCAAGAAGCAGTTCATGGCTATGGTTGACTTCATCATAGTGGAGGCCCCGCTACTTATAATGCTATCTTTGGTCGACCTCTACTCAACACATCAAGAGTGATGGTGTTGATGTATCATGTAGCCATCAAATTTCTCATTGGAGGAGAAGAGATTGTCATCAAAAGAAACCTCAATTGATCTTATGCATGTTACTTGAAGTTCGTTAATAGGTCGGGTAAGAAAGATAAAGTGTTACACCTAGATATTATGTGAACAAGGATCAAAGTCCTCGAGGAGATAAAAGAAATTTCAGTTGCACAAAGTAATGGACGAGTACTAAGGGTCAGCATAACTTTTTATTCCAAGCATAAGGAAACCTTGGCTCGAACTCTGATGCATAGTATAAATGTGCTCATCTGGACTGCCATAGAGATGTAAAGCATTAACATCAATGATGCTTGCCACTGCTTGAATGGTCATGCAGACGTGCAACCCATCAATCTAAAAATGAGGAAAATGGTCATTGTACTAGTCGAGCTAATCAAAGAAGAAGTTGCTAAAATGCTTGAAGCTAATTTCATTAAAGAAGTTCAATACACTGAGTGGGTGTCCAACATGGTGACGGTACAGAAGTCAAGCGGCAAGTGGAGAATTTGTGTAAACTTCACTAATTTGTGTTGATTTCACTAACTTAAACATGGCATGTCCAAAAGACAGATATCCACTCCCATGAATAGATGAATTGGTGGACTCAATGGATGGGTTCTCAATGATGAGTTTCCCATATGCCTTTTCAAGATATCATCAAATTCTAATGCACCTGCAAACTCTGAAAAAAGTGACTTTCATTACTGCTAAAGACTATATTGCTATAGAGTCATGCACTTTAGGCTCAAGAACATAGGGGCGACTTACCAAAGACTTGTAGACCAAGTGTTAACAAATCTCTATGAGGTGCTGAGTTTAACTACTGGCCCATGGAGAAACTAGTACTTGCATTAATTACTTCGGCTAGGTGACTTCGACCTAATTTCTAAGCACACTCCATACAAGTCATCACTGATAATCCACTTAAGTCTATGATTGTTAAACTTGATCATTCAAGAAGATTGCTCAAGTGGTTCATAGAATAAAGCAAATTTGACATATCTTATTTGCCTCAAATTACAATTAAAGCTCAGCAATCATGGATTTTTTGGTGGACTTCAGTAACTCACAAGATATTCTTGCCAATCCAGAGCCCTTGTGAAAACTATATGTTGACGGCTCTTATGGCAAACCAACTATGGATCAGGTATTGTATCAAAGAGTTTGATAGGGATAACCATCATACAAACAGTTAAATTCAGCTTTAAAGTGATAAATAATCACGTTGAATACAAAGATTTACTTATTAGGCTAGAGGACTGATACCAAGTGGTAATCTATGTAGGCTCACTACTCATATTAAAATAAGTGAATGGAGAATACGAAGTTTAAGATGAATCCTTAAGGAAATATTTACTTAAATTGAAAGCAAAAATTAGGCTATTAGAATATTTTAAGATGGAGCAAAAATTAGGTAAGGGTACTTCTTCCTAACACTATGAAAGGACATTGAAGAATTCATGAGAAGATACACACTATGCCAAAAATTTGTAACACTCCAATAGCACTCATTATAACTTTTACATCCCATCAGTAGTCCTTGGCCATTCACTGTTTGGGGAATGGATCTGATATGTCCATTACCAATCTCTAGCAGATAAAGGAAGTTTGTCCTAGTCATGATCAACTATTTTAGCATGTGGATCAAAGATAGGCTACTCACAAAAATTACCTCTAGTAATAAAAAATTTTATTTAGACTGGAATTATTTTTAAGTATGGATTGCCACTAACAATCATCACTGACAATTGATTTCAATTCACTGAGAAAGGCCTAAAGAAATTCTATAAGTCATAAGGATTCTGATTAAAATTAATATCAGTACATCACTCATGAAGCAATGGACAACTGAAAGTTTTTAACAAGAAGATACTCAACCTACTCAAAGAAAAAGTTGAAGGTGCAAAGGCTAAGAGGGTAGACACACTACCCACAATACTCGAGGTGCTTAAGACAACTCCCACTGCTACTATTGGACACTCACCATTTACTTCATTGCATGGCACAAAAGTCATTCTACCAATCAAGATTTATCCTTAAGGTAATTTTTTATCATTTGTACTCTATGGTGTTACTTTTTAGAAGTGAAGGGACATCACATAGATCATAGGAGGTACTTATTGAATTGATCGAGTATGACATTAAGGTATGATGTATTATCTCAAAAGATAGAGGCATCACCCTATAATAGACCTAATAACGACTCCTAAGGCATGATTGGTCTTCAAATATACCAGAGATTTTCCTTACTTTATATGGAAAAATAAAGCAAGGTTTATATTAAGCCAGGTTCTTAAGTTCCCTATAAAGGCAAGCCTCCATAGTTAATTACATCGTAAGAAATGAAATTCTCTAAGAATATTCTTGATCAAAGTCGACAATTATTATCTCTAAAGATTTCAAGGTTAGATTATCAAAGGATTGGTTATGTTTGGAAAATCAAGTGGGAGAGACCAAGTGGGAGACTTATTTTTGTAATCCAAAGGGAGGAAGTAGAAAATGCTCATGATACTAGGAAACCTAGTGAGCATTCCAACCTATTCTATGGTGTGGCTTTATACATTTTAAAGTGAAGAGATTTATTTATTTGGGTTAAATTTTTTTTATTAGATTGTTAGGGCTTATAATCCACCAACACAAGGTTGTGAAAATACCTAAGAGGTGAGAATTTATGCTTATAGCCTGAAGAAAACTAGCTACCTCAGATCCTAAATCTAGAGAGCTTTAGCACAAGCTAAAGCCCGACCTAAATCTATGCGACAGGTGAACATAAGGGTTTATCTCTACAAGAGAGGATAAACCCATCCAACTTCTTGACTTACAACCACCTGTAGTGGTTGCCACCTAACACCTCCTATATTTTAAATCCATGTAGTCTGGTCTTATGAAATTGCAGGATGGTTAGGCTTGTTATTTAATTTGTAAGAGAGTAAAGTCCAAAACCCACTCCCTAAGAGACTAGAGCTTGAGTGGTAGAAGCATGTGACTTAATCTAAAAATGTAAAATCTTTTCAAATTTTATTTCATTTTGACATGGTATTTTAGACAAAGGATTAGGATTTATTTATGCCTAAATGCATGATGAAAGTTGATTGTTGGCTGAATAAAAAGAGGGAGGGTTAAGCTCTGTCAGGAGGGGTTGCTCTCATAGGTCAAGTTGTCCCTATAGTGTAAGAACAAAGGCCCTCATTTTTAGCAAGAATGATAAAAGATTCATGCATGATGTGAGACATACAACCATATAGCTATGGGTTTGCTAAATCTTTTAATTATTTTGATTATAACTTAAGCTTTATAGTGAGGTTATGAGCTATTTAAAACTTTAATTATGAGTTATTAATTTGATAGAAATTTTATTTAATCCTAAGTGCCTACTGCCTCTAGGGCACACATTAAAGCATCAAACATTAAGAAACTATAAAGAAGAGTCAATTCTATTACACAATCTAAACAAATCATCAATCAATTTTATAGACTACCACAAAAGTATAAAAGGTCAATGCTGCATGCACATCCCCAAAAGAGAAAAGATGGATAACTGAGCTCTACCCTTATACAACTTAGAAAGAATAATTTTACAACTAGAATGAATACATGCTATGAGGGCCTTCATTCTTCATTTTTTCATATCCTCCTTCTCTTTCATTTTGATTCGATTGTGCTCCTTCTTTGATTTGGTTATATTTGCTTCAAAGGCATCACAGGGCACCTCAGGATAAAGCCTTTTAGCCATTGCTCATCCTAATCCCCCATAGCACTAATCCTAATTCTATTATAAAATTACATTCCATAGGGAAAAGGTAAATCTAACTACACCTACAAAATAGAGGTTAGCTAAACATACATACAATCCCAAGCAGTTATCTTTATAATTTGGGCATAGCACCTTGCACATGGGTAACCAAGCTCGTCTATCCTAACTTAGATTATGCTTTGGGGCTTGAGCAACCTAAAGAGAATATTTATATTTATTTTTAAGAACCTCTTAAGCATAATCTCTTACAGAAAACTTAATTGGGATAAGAGCAACCAAACATCCAGTCTATGAAATATACAACCTAACATCCAGTCTAAAATATTACATCATAAAATAAAATATAACAACACACATACACCATCTTAACTTAGGACTAGAAGTGGCGGCTTAATTCTAATGAGTGTGCTAAGGCTTTGTGTGGTATGTCTTACTAAGCATTTGGGTTATAATTTTCTAAATTTAGAATTATTTAATTTAATCATGAATGTTGGTTTCATCTCAAGTTGCTTAGTTGATTTGCAAGTTTTAGTTTATATTTTGTTTTATTTCACTTGATTTACATGTAGCACCTAAGTCTTATAAAGAGAAGAAAGAGGATTACTCTCTTTCATCCCTACCTTAAGCCATTTTCTAAAGCATATTTTTATGATTTAGTTTTCTTTAGTGAATGGCTTATTAAATATTTTTATTAATCCAAAGTTTAAGTTAACTTTAAATAATCCTATTCAATGTGAAAGGCATCTTACGATTAACATGATTGAACTACTATCACATAGCACATGTTGAACCATTCCTTTCCATTACTTATGACAAGCATATGATGTAATCCTTAGTATATATGTACATAAAATATATGTTGGCACACTTAAATGATGTTGAATGCATATGTTAGGAGTTTATATTTTGTTAATTGGATTATTCACACATGTAGATTAAAGTTCTATCCAAATTCTAATACCAAAATACAAAGGGATGAAATCAAATAAGTATGTGTCATTGTTAACTAGGGAAGTGAGATAATCAAATGACCTCCTTAGTGCTACTTAAATCCTCATATTCCTGAGTGTCCAGACTATATACTTATTAACATTCAAACTTATATAAATCTATATATGAATTCAAGAAAAAGAACTTCACATTCGCATGTAATGTTTTCCAATGAATTAAATAATTATGAATGTATGTATTTTTAATAACAAAAGGGAATTTTTCATCTTTTAATTAAGCATACATACACATGTAGAAAAGATGTAAGCAAGTACGTGTCATTGTTAACCAGGGAAGTGAGGAAATTAAATGACCTCCTTGGGGATACTTAAAGCCTCGTATTCTCGGGATATGTCCAAACTAAACATTTAATATCTTACATACATATAAATGTATACACAATCATAAGGATGAAAATCATGCAAAGATTGTATTTTCTTTAGTTGAATTATTTATTCATATGGATTAAAGCTCTATCCAAATTCTAATACAAAAATAAATAGAAATGAAATCAAATAAGTGCATGTCATTGTTAAACCTGGAAAGTGAGGTAATCAAATGACCTCCTTGGGGATACTTAATGCCTCGTGTTCCCAGGATGTCCAGACTATATACTTATTAACATTCAAATCCATGTAAATCTATATGAAAACATAGGAAAGAGAGCTTCAATTCACATATTTAAGTTATAAGCACATGTAAATCCTATATGTATTCATAATTATCATCACTCCACATATTATTATCAATTTATGAAGTTTGGAAAATAGATTTGAATTTATTAGTGATACTAACCACACCTATAATTAAGTTAAGTTAACACATGCAAGCTTACATAAATTACTTTCATTTGATTTACTTAAATTTGAAAGATTGAATGCATGAGATCATATGACACAACATTTAAAGTAATCAAAAAGGAATAACTAAATATAAACACATGGTTCACATTATTTTGTTGAGTAGAATTATAGTAGCTATTATCGAAGGGCCCTGAATGTAATACTGACTAATGTGCTGCTTTACTCTTTTGAATTATCAAACTGAAAAGACACTAAGCTAACTTGGGGATTTTTATTTATGTGATTGAATACGACATCAAGGAATAAATGTGACCTTGAAAGGTAGAAATATAACCCTACAATGGATCCAAACACTTAATAAGAACTCTTGAGGCTAACAGGTCTATTTGTGTTAGAGATTTTTTTCCACATGGATGGAAGTAAGAGTGTTTATTATTCATGAGTTATAAGTTCTTATAAGGGTAAGCGCCATAGTTAACTAAATAATAAAAGACATGATCTCCTAAGAAAACTCACTTAAATTAGTCAACTAATATCTCTATTGATTTCAAAATTTTTATTAAGATTGATAAATATAAAGTAAAATAGGATAGATCAAATATGAATAGCTCTTTTTGGATTCCTAAGAAAAATAAGTACAAAGAGTCTAGATGTTGGAAACTCAGTAAGCACTCTAATCTATTCTATGATTGGAATTTATTGAAGTTGAGAATAATTTTTTTGGGTTAACATTTTATTAAAATGTTAGAGCTTATAACTTAACAACATAAAATTGTAAGAATGCCTATGAGGTGAAAACTTATTCTTATAGTAAAAGAAAAATAAGGTGTCTCATACCCTAAAATGAAAGGTTCTTCCAACATAAGCTAGAAGCTTGACCTAATCTAATGAAGGAAATTTGGGATTTATCAGTTCACTCTCAATAAGGAGTATGAAACTTCCTGACTCTTTTGTACTTACAAATGGCCTAGAAGGGCTGTTAGCTAACACCTCTTATACTTTAAAATAATACGATCAATCTTATGAAATGCAAGATAGCTAAACTATTATTTATTAGGAAGGAAACTAAGAACCTAAACTCATGCTTTAAATTGAAGATCATGACTGTCATGAAGGGCTTCTAACTAATACAACAATTTACAAATTTAATGTATTTAGACTTGGTTTGTTTAATAGGCTTGGGAATTCAATCATGTTTATGTGCATGTAATATTTGGGCTATATTAGAAAGGGAGGCCAAACTTTCTTTAGAAGTTGGCCATCTTAATTAGGAAGATGCTCTTTATGTGCAATGGGTGTAGGACTCATACAAGGAGATTAGAACAAGATGATTTATTGGTTCTCAAAGGCTAGGATTTTTAGTCGATTTTATTGATTATTACCTAAGACTATTGATGTGATTAGTTATGAGATATCTAATTAATATTTGAGTTTATTAACATTTTCTAGGTAGACAAATTAGTTCTCTAAGAACCTAATAAAATCCAAGCTTTCATATAATCATCACAAAATTAAATCTAGGAAAACATGTAGTTCTAGTGTGCATTATAATGTAAACATCACATCAAATATTTAATAAAATAATTGTATAAGACTTTTACAAATTTAGAAAGGTAGTCAAGCATTGACCCCTTATATGGCCTAGTTTACAAATAAATAATATAACACATTGATGGTGTCTAAGTGCAGGTCCACTAGGCATTATAGGGCCTCCTAGGTCTAAACCTTTTAGCCACTACTCATTCTAAACTCTTGGCTCTAATTTTAATTATAAATTATAAATTACATTTTAAAAATAAAAGAAAATTCCAAGTCTAGCACAATGAGGATTATTGATAATATCAAACAAACAATTAAGCTATTATATTTCATACATTTAGGCTTAGTACTAGTAGAAGCTAAGCCACTTATCCTAATGGGCTATGCTGAAAAGTTTAAGTAAATAGAACCTATAAGCAAATAATTTTAGTTTTGACTTTATTATGAAAACCTCCTTTTATTAAGCATATCCCCTACCAGAAATAATATAAGTCTAATAAATAACTTTCTAACATCTAATCTATGAGCAAACATATTCTAACATCTAGTCTAAAATATTACACAATAATTAAATACCATTGTAACTTAAGTCTTGGATCACTTTCCTAATAATCTAATGTGTGTGTAAGACTTATGTGGTGTTTTAACTAGGCTTTAATTTTTAAGTTATAGTTTAATAGAGAGATTTAATATATTATTATTGTTTATTTTAAATTCAAATGATTAATGATTTAGTGATAGATTTTAAATTGTGATATAGCTATAGTTTGAGTTACGCTTGATATTTTAAAGAGTGTGAGGAATAATAGGCCCAGATTACAAAAGGCACACTCTTCTGCATACCCTGGTCCTAATAGAGTGAGCACCCCATCAAAGGATGATGGTTCACTCTAAAGGTTTAATTTCAATGGGTTTTATGGGTTCTAATTAATTTAATTAATTACACATTATTTTTAATTATCACCTAGATTATAACTTTTAACTTTAATTTAAGTTCAAATGATCTTATAATTTTATGGAATGTGTCCTAAGTTAAGATGACATTTAAGAGAACATTTCATAATATTTTGGTTAGTTTTTAGATTATTAATATTTTAATATTATTTTTTATTTAAATAAGAAAGAAATTCAAAACTAATGTCCAACCACACCCCAAAATTATAAAAATTTTTTGGAGGTTGGGGAACTTTAGAGAAAAGTTCAATAAAAATTTTAGAATATTTTGAGATAATTCAAATTTTCTATAATAATTATTTTTCTAATTTTAAAAAAGATTTAAAATTAAAATATAACTTGTAAGATTATGAAACTTAATAAAAGTGTTAGAAATGAAGCTCTAACACTCATATAAAACCTTGATTTGTAGTTCACTTTGATTTTCTATAAATTATTTGATTTTTTTAATGTATTTAGATTATTAAAAATAGGTTGGTTTCATTTTTCCTATGCCTTCTCTATTATTATGGATTTACAATAAAATTTTGGTAAATATTTATTTTATTCTATTTATTATTTTTAAGTTAAATAGCAATTAATATAATTTTTATATTAAAGTAAATAAATATTGAATTCAAATTGATTTTAACTAACTTAATTAACCCCAAATATTATATTTTAATTTAATCAATTCTTGTGGAAAATATAAATAATTTTAAATTTATTTGTAAAATATTTTAAAATATTTTCTTTGATTTGGAATAGTCAGAGGGATGGATACTTTATGTTGAATTCAAATTTGTATATGGATGGAGGAAGAATTTTCGAGATACTTGAGGAATAGGGGTAGACAAAATTGCAGGAAGACAGGAAAGTAGAAAAAGTGCAGGAGAAAATATAATCTTTAGTTTAAAATGCTCAAAATGTGTGTAGAATATGGGTTAAGAGTAAAAGATAATATAATCTTTAATTTTATTTTATTTTCTATGATTTTTGAAGTTTTAGGCCAGAACTGATGGAATAAATCAAAAAATGAGGTTTAATCATGGTTGTTCATTATAAACAAGTTGGATGGATGACTCAAAATTGTCTTCCTCATGGGAGGCAGGCCAAAGGGAGATAGATGGATGTCATCAGATCTCAAAATCTTCCAATGATCTCAATCGAAAATTGCTTATTTCACATGAGAGAGATTCAAAATAAAATGTACAATAGGATTGTGAAAGAAAAATCTTAAAATCACATCACTTTTCAACAAACATGAAGAACTATGGCTTGCCTAAAGGTCTTTTTTTTATAGAAATTATCTCACTCAAGCCAACTTTGAGTAGATTTCTTACATTAAACTCGATCCTTGCCGTAATTCAAAGTTCTCACATGATCCTCTTCCTTTTCCTCCTCTTAGATCATTCTTGTCACTGACCACTACCATAGTTTACTGAAATTTACATGATTTGGTATTTTTTGTGAGTGAAAAAAGATGGGGGATGGGTTGGTCTTACTTCTTGGGAGGTGGAGTAAATGTTGGATGCCAAAAGAGAGCGCCTTAGCCTCTTTTCTCCCATTCTCTCTACATGGCCTCAAATCATAATTGAAAAAGTGATATAGAGGTGTGACCATAGATTGGGTGGTAGCTAGCATTTATTGTGGGGAGTGGTTGGGTGATTAAAATCACTCCAATCCAAAACATAGAGTAATGGGGATGTGAGGTGATTGAGAATTTAAAAAGTTTGCATCTTTTTCTTTCTTTCTCATCCCCTAACTTTGAATTTTTATTCTCTTTTGTATGGGCTAAGATCTTAGCTTATGTGTGGTGAGATTTACTAAGGTTTAATGGGTTCTGTTTGGATTTGGGTTGACTTGAATCCATCTTAACCCAATTTGGCTTATGTGAGTTAGGTTGGGTCCAATGGGTTGGTTTGGTCAATTTGAGTTTAAATTAAGATTTAATCATGTTTAATAAGTCATTTAGACTAATTAAGTTTGGTTGATTGTAATTGATTTAGATTAATTTTTGATTTGACTCAAACTAGTCTAATTGGGTTAATTTGGGTTCACTTAGGTCCATTGGCTAGATTGATCGAATTAACTAAATTTGATCCAAATAAGAGTTTAACTAAGTTTGATTAAGTCTTCAAAGTGATTTGTAGTGATTAATTTGATTTAATTTTAATTTATTTTGATTTTGGCTCGATATGGCTCATATAGGTCAATTTGGGTCAAGTAAATTGGACTAAATTACTAAATTGGATACAAGAGTCGAGTTTCGTTCAATCATTAATCAATTTTTAGGCATTGATTTAATTTGGTTTAATAGGTCGAGTTGAGTTTTGATTTAAATATATTTTGATCTAAATTGGGCTTAATGGATTAAATTGGATTTACTTAAGTTAAATGACCAATCTGACTCAAATTAAAGTGTGTTTGAGCTTCAATTATATTTGATTGAACATTTGAAGTGACTTGGAGCAATTAATTTTGATTAATTTATAATTTATTTTGATTTAGACTCATTTTGATCCAAATTTAGCATAATGGGTCAAATCAAAATCAAAAAAAGATCAAATCATGTTCAAATATAATTTTAAAGTATTTTAGAATATTTGATTTAAATTAATTTTAATTTAATTTGAGATTGAGTTCAATAAGGTCTATTTTGGTCCACTCAAACTAAGTAATCCAATTAAGCCATTTGAGTCCTGATTGAATTCAAATTTATTCAGCTTTGTATTTGATTGTGTTTATTTGATAATTTTGAGCCTTTGGGATGACTCAATTTATTCAAATTATGATTGGTTGACTATTGACTTGGTATGGCCCATATGGGTCAACTTAAGTGAAATGATTTAGCTAGCCATTTTATACTCCCATCTGAATTCAGTTTTATATTTGTTTATGTATATATTATATTGATTCTACATTTCTCATTTAATTTTTATTTTATTTGATATTTTAAAGACTTTGGTGATTTTGAGCTAAAATAGTAATTAGGTCAAACATACCAACTGCCTCATATTAGGCTCTATTGAATTTAGATTCCAATTTAAATTTACTTGATTTAAGTCTCTATTAGATTTTGTTGAATTTAGATTTGATTGAACTCAACTTGTCCAATTGGGTCAAGTCTTGTGGGGTCCACTAGGATAACCTAGGTTTCACTCAACTTTTTAATTTAGTTTTGATTTTAGTTTCACATTGATTTGTTGTTTCCATTCTTACATTAATTTGGGTTGTACAACTAATTATTTGAAGTAGTGTCTTAAGTGTCTAATTAGAAAGTTCTTAATCTAAGATTGGAGATCCTAATTACTAAGATTAAGATAATTGTCAGCTTCACTCAATGAAATTGAGGTTATCAGAACCTTAGTGCTTAGATCAAATCTTAAGTTTAAGAGAAAGGTTGTTAACCTCAATAATAGTGTGGTCAATAGCCAATGATGAGGAACCAACATCTCTTGAGGTTAGTGAGGAGAAAGAGGAGGGGGAGCCGAGTGCAACACCCACTAAGGTTGATGATAATAAGGCTGAGAGCTAGAAAGTCCAAAAGCAAGCGGAGCTCAACTCCTCGTAATCGTCAGTAGAGTGGAAAATCTGCTATGGAGGAAGAGAAAGGCTTTTAGGACAACTTCTCCCCAAACCTACGTGATCCCACTTGTGAATCCTACGAATTGGGCTACTCTATCTTCTCTCGTGATCTTGATAAGTTCTTATGCGCCACCCGAATGCTCGCTTGCCACATGCTATCATGACTGCTCAAGTGATAGCATTGTAGTTGACTTTGGAGGTGTGTCACATGTTCTTGAGAAGAGGAAGGAGGCCTTCATGAGTAGGACCCAATTGGAATGAATAAAGAAGAAATAGACAACTCTTAAAGCCAACATATGGATCTTCAAAATGAGATAGCTCGCCAAGAAGAGGAGAATGAGGGGGTGACCATGGAGCTTACTTGCCTCATGGAAGTGAAGGGAGAATTGGAGGAGAAGTTCTCCCATCGGTATGAAAAGTTTTAGAAGAAAGAAGTCGATTTTTTTGGGTTTCTCAATTTCGACGAATATTAAGAAATTCTATGACAAAAGTTCAAGGATGGCACTAAATTTTTTATCACCAAATTGGTGAAGCATGGTCATCTTGATGTTAAGTTCTTGGACTTCTTGATTGTGCTAGCACTTTCAAACTCAGATGATGATGATGAGAGCAGTTCAAGCTAATCCATTTTTCCTCCATTTTTATAATAATTTTTTTAAGCGAGTAGGATGCTTGTATTTTACTCACTTAATTGTAAAATACATTATGAAATGAAAAATACAAATATTATTCAAGTTGAGTATACTTATCTAAATAATAATTTGATTCATTGAGTATTTCTGAATGAATGAGTTAATACTCACTGGTCATTGTTCAAATGTCTATGTTTATAACTTAAAATATATAGATTACTAATAAATATACTCATTTTTGGGTAGTCACTTTAGTGTAGCGAGCTCGTGTATACTCATTAGATAAATACTCATTTATCATTATGTGAGCAACTCTGAATTTGATGACAATCTATTGAGTGAATCATAACTAACATGTGTAGACTCATTAGTGAGATGCTTGTTTGTTTTGATGAATCATCTCATGATAGAATATTTTGAGCCTTTAACTTATAGAAAACACTTCCAGGATAATCATTTTAATATTATGAGTTATGTACACTTGTCAGACTGATACTCACCTATAGATGCATGAATAACTTTGTTTAACTTAGGATGCTTCATGTAGTCACATTCTACATTAGTTGCCCCTTTTTAAGGGTTAGCCTTGACTTGTTGATTAAAAAAAATTGGTCCTTTTTGTCATTGACCTCATGGCTATTGGTCCTACTCGATAGTCACCAACTGCATGGAGTATTGATCTTTTAATTGCCAATGAGGAGAGTTGGCTATTTTAGTTTAGTTACTGACATCACGGGGTATGGATCTTATAATATAGTCACCAAATGCATGGTGTGCCAGTCTTCTTTAATTTAACTAATGCCGTCATGGGGTGTCAGCTTTACATTGCAGTCACCAACCACATTGAGTGTTGATTTTTCTTAGGTTAGTGCCAACCTCACCAGGTGTCGGTCTTACACTATAGTTGCTAACTGCATTGAGTGTTGGTCTTTTCTCATTTAGTAGCTGACCTCATGGAGTGTCAATCTTACACTATATTTCAAGGATAGATTGTTAGATTAGCCTTCTAGGGCAAAAATGATAGTAAGTGTTTGGGTCTTTTGCTCGAGATTTTTTCGCTTTCCGAGTGGGACTATTCTTTGGGAATAAAATGGTGCACCGAGTATCCAAAATCATCATGTAGCTCCCTGAGTGTTAAGTTTTTGTTTTGCTTGACATCAATTTTTTTTGGGACAATAGTGGCACTCCACGTACTCGGATCTCTGACTCGGACTTTCACCACTCATCGAGTGGGACCTTTTTGTGGGCCAAAATTGGCATGTAGAGTATCTTGAGTCATCACATAGCTCCCTAAGTATAAGTTTCACTTTCATCATTCAAGTTAGGTCCTTTATAAACTATTATTATCTGCTAGTGAACTCATTTAAGGAGTAAAATAAATAAAACTTATTATTGAAAATGGGAAGATACACAATATTTAAAATTAATAAAATGAGTATGTTGACCTCACTTTTGGAGTGAGGATTCAATCTTCTCGTCATAGATTTAGGAATCATCTAGACACTAAGAGATCCTTAGTCACAAGACACTTCTAGAGGCTAAGTGAACACTTAACCTAAGCCTAGGGACTTAGAAGTGTTAACCATAGGATTAGATCATGCCTTAAGGACTAGGGTGACCTACCTATCCTATGGCCTAATCAAATCCATGACTATTCCCTTAGCCAAAATCCGATCTAAAATTTACATACCCAAATCTACAATCAAGACAAACCAATCTCCAAACAAAAATAAATTCAATCAAACCAAACCTAAGCCCATGATTCAAACTTATTGACTTAGCCAAATTTCCTTCAATTCAATTCAAACTTAATTGATTTTTCATCAATCAATTCAACCCTTCAATCAGCATTTCAAACCACATCTAAATCTACAATCAAAACAAACCAATCTCCAAACCAAAATCAATTCAATCAAACCAAACCTAAGCCCATGATTCAAACCTATGGACTTAGCCAAATCGCTTCAAATAAAATTCAATTGATTTTATCTCAAATCAATTTAATCCTTCAATCATCACTTCAAGCCATACCTAAATCTACAATCAAATCAATCAAGCTAAAATCAATTCAAATAATTCTAACCCAACCCATTTGACTTGAAATATCCAAATGTGCCAAAATCCATTCAAACTTAAATCAATTACAACCAAAACTATAAACCAATATGAAATCAATATACTAACTCAACTCAATCTAATTCAACCCAAAATAAATCATTTTAGCCCAATTGGTCCACTTGACCCAAAGTGACCAATTTGACCTATTTGAACCAAATCTCAATCTAACCCAAATTGGATTGAGCCAAACCCTCCAAAATCTCCTATGATGATTGTTGATCATCCTTGATTGATCAATTGCAATCAATTGGATCAAATAAATTCAATTTGGCCATTTGACCAAATCAACCCACTTACCTACATGAGCAAAATAAGTCAAATTTTATCCTAAGCCAAATAATTGAACCCAAAGATTCACACCAACCGATAATCAATCCTCGAATATGACTTGACCATCAATTAAGCCAAACCTAGCCAAATTGGCTTTTTGATCTAAGTTGACCTAATTTGACCTAAAAGACCAAAATGGGTCAAATTAAAATATAACTTAAATTGATTGCAACCAATGGCTCAAGCTCATTTTAAATTGATCATTGAACATGATCAAAGCCTTGTTTGAATCCAATTTGATCAATTGAATCCAATTGACCTATTTATCCCAAATTGACCTAAATGATCAATTTGGCCTAAAGCATTCCCAAATACAAACTGATTCAAACCAAAGAATACAATCATCTTCAATTGATCAATCGAACATGAACCAATACCTAACCCAAGCTAATTTGGCTAATTTGGTCAAATTGCTCAAATTGACCCATTTAACCCATTTGAACTCAAATGGGTCAAATCCAAATCTAAGCCAAATTGAACCAAACCAATTACAAAAAACACTCGAAATAATTTTTTGAATATGACTCAACCCTTGGTTTGACCCAATTTGACCAATTGGTTAACTTGACCCAACCTAGCCCAATTGGACCTACATGGGTCAAATTGTGCCAAACCCAATGAAATCAACTCCCAACCCAATGAAATTTGACATGACCCATCCTTGGCTCACCTTGGATCAGTCTAAATCAAACCCAACCAAATTGGGACCAAAATGAACCCAAACCCAGTGGGTCAAGCTTTCCAAATGGGATAAATACCCCATTTGAATGGTCAAACCCCACTCCCTATCCACTTAGCAGCCTCCTAGACCTCCACATAAGCATAAGAGACATTGCTCACTTGACCCAAAGATCGTTGGGTTGGCCATGAGCCAAGGGGAGGTGATTTCACCTCTCCTCCCTCATTGGAACACTTGAAAACCCAAGGGCAGCCACCTCCTCCCATGGCAGCCATTCCTCCTCACTTGGCCAACCAAATCGAGCCACCTCAGATGATTCCCTACCACCCACGGCCACCTGCAGAGGCGGATGGCTACTAAAAGCCAAACAGATCAAGGCTATTGGATCAAAGGTTAGAGGGAGTACACCCCTCATTTCAATTCAAACTGAGCGGTCCGACCCTCAATCAGCCCTAGTAGTTAGAGACAAACTAGAACCATTTTCAAGTCTCTAGAGCTTTCCCATCATTAGAGATGATGGAACCAAGCCAAACCAAGGCTTGACTCTGACCATCTATACCAAACCTCAACTCCACTTCAATTAACTTCATTCAGATGTTCACCAAGCTTTAGTGAGGTGAAACAAATCTTTTCTCGAGCTCTCTGATCACTGGAAGTTCCTTCTAGACCAACTCTAGTGAGGAATCAGGCGGTGCTTGGTCCACAGAGTAAATGATAGGTAGGCATTGCACGATCTTCTCAACAAGGCTTCACCTCGTCAAGATAAAGCTACCTCGGTTGGTTTTCCATGAGTCTTGAGCTTCGGTGAGGTACTATTCCATTAAACTTAGATTTTCCAAATTTTTTTAGGCCTTTTTAAAGGAAATGTGAATGTCATATGAATCTAACCATAGGATCCTTGTAGATGACTTCCCTGAAGGTGTGGGATCAATCATGAGCCAATCCGAGCTCCGGTGAGCTCAGATTAGGCAGAGGAAGATGAACGATGTCTGTCTTCTATCATTCGCGGGATGATAGATTATCCATCATCCATTCCATGTGATTGAAATGGATGGCCATGATCTCTTGATTAGATTTAATTTGATTTAATCCTTATGGACCGTGGGATTAATCTCTGTTGTAGATCAGATGGCGGGGACGAAAGTGCGTTTGCCGCCATCCTCGTTAGCACTGACTCAGACAGTTTTAAATAACCAACCCTGCGACACCATGTGGAAAGTGTGCCACATCAGTGATCCGCATGGCAACGGGATTAGGATTAATTAGGTGGCTAATTATTGATTTAATCACTAAAATTTAGAAAATTATAACTAATTATAGAAAAATAAAAGAATACAAATAAATACTCATTTTAAAGGTAACATAGATGAGATTTAAATAAAAATATTACCAATTTAATTTGAATAATAATTAAGGCTTAACTAAAGTTAAATTTTAAACTTAATTAGCTTAATTAAGTTCTAATTACTTAGGTAATTAATTCCAAACTTTGTGTGTTGATTTGATGGGATGATCTTTGCGTCTCATGATTTTATAGTAATTTATTGCCTAGTAATTTTGAGAAATTTAGGATTCAAACCTTAATTACCCTCTTTAATTAATTAAATAACTTATTAACATTCAAAATAGCAAGAATTAATTAATTAAGACTTGTTAATCACTGTTTAGTAGTGAATGGATGAGGGAGTCAGGTTAGGACCCCTTTCCTAATCCTTTTTCCCAAGTCCATTTCATTTTAAGGGGATTAATTAAGATGGTAATTAATTAAGTGCTCAACTAATTAATCAAGTGAATTAAATTAAATTAAATTGAAATGCAAATCACATCAGATAATTAACAATGAAATTAAGGGTTCCTCTTTATGTGTTTGAATAACATAAAGACCCCCAAGGAAATTATGATTAGCCCATAAGTGTGATAAAATCATTAAAGTTCTTTATTGGATTTTTTTATTTAATTAATCTTTAATTATGATCTAATTGCATTAGGTCCTTAGAAGCATTGCAATTTCATTTCCTCACATGTTCATCTCATTTATGGTTCATAATTAAATGACTAATTGAATTAAAGAAGCATAGGTAAGGGTAATTAATTGATTTAATTAGTAGTTAACTTAACCAATTCATAAAATCTATTAAATTACCTTTCCTTAAACCAAATCAAATCACCAACATGGAATGGTATTAAAACAACAAATAATAATTTCTCCTCTTTAAATTCAACTCAAATCCAAAGTCAAATTAATAATAACCTTTGGTTGTCTTTAAACAATTTTATTTGATGTAATTGTACTTATAAATTAGTTTAGTTGAATGAACCATGTGTTTATATTTAGTTATTCCTTTTCGATTACTTTAAATGGTGTGTCATATGATCTCATGCATTCAATCTTTCAAATTTAAGTAAATCAAATGAAAGTAATTTATGTAAGCTTGCATGTGTTGACTTAACTTAATTATAGGTGTGGTTAGTATCACTAATAAATTCAAATCTATTTTCCAAACTTCATAAATTGATAATAATATGTGGAGTGATGATAGTTATGAATACATATAGGATTTGCAATGGCTTATAGCTTAAATATGTGAATTGAAGCTCTCTTTCCTATGTTTTCATATAGATTTACATAGATTTGAATGTTAATAAGTATATAGTCTGGACATCCCGGGAACACGAGGCTTTAAGTATCCCCAAGGAGGTCATTTAATTACCTCACTTCCCAGGTTTAACAATGACATGTACTTATTTGATTACATTTCTATTTATTTTTGTATTAGAATTTGGATAGAGCTTTAATCCATATGTATAAATGATTCAACTAAAGAAAATACAATCTTTGCATGATTTTCATCCTTATGATTGTGTATACATTTATATGTATGTAAGATATCAAGTGTTTAGTTTGGACATCCCGAGAATACGAGGCTTTAAGTATCCCCAAGGAGGCCATTTAATTACCTCACTTCCCTGGTTAACAATGACACATACTTTCTTACATCTTTTCTACATGTGTATGTATGCTTAATTAAAAGATGAAAATCCCATTTTGTTATTAAAAATACATACATCCATAATTATTTAATTCATTGGCAAACATTACATGCAAATGTGAAGTTCTCTTTCTTGAATTCATATATAGATTTACATAAGTTTGAATGTTAATAAGTATATAGTCTGGACACTCGGAATATGATGCTTTAAGTAGCACTAAGGAGGTCATTTGATTACCTCACTTCCCTAGTTAAGAATGACACATACTTATTTGATTTCATCCCTTTGTATTTTGGTATTAGAAATTGGATAAAACTTTAATCTACATGTGTGAATAATCCAATTAACAAAATATAAACTCCTAACATATGCATTCAACATCATTTAAGTGTGCCACCATATATTTTATGTACAGATATACTAAGGATTACATCATATGCTTGTCATAAGTAATGGAAAGGAATGGTTCAACATGTGCTATGTGATAGTAGTTCAATCATGTTAATCGTAAGATGCCTTTCACATTGAATAGGATTATTTAAAGTTAACCTAAACTTTGGATTAATAAAAATATTTAATAAGCCATTCACTAAAGAAAACTAAATCATAAAAATATGCTTTAGAAAATGGCTTAAGGTAGGGATGAAAGAGAGTAATCCTCTTTCTTCTCTTTATAAGACTTAGGGGCTACATGTAAATCAAGTGAAACAAAACAAAATATAAACTAAAACTTGCAAATCAGCTAAGAAACTTAAAATGAAACCAACATTCATGATTAAATTAAATAATTCTAAATTAAGAAAATTATAACTCAAATGCTTAGTAAGACATAACACACAAAGCCTTAGCACACTCATTAGAATTAAGCCACCACTTCTAGTCCTAAGTTAAGATGGTGTATGTGTGTTGTTATATTTTATTTTATGATGTAATATTTTAGATTGGATGTTAGGTTGTATATTTCATAGACTGGATGTTAGGTTGCTCTTATCCCAATTAAGTTTTTTGCAGGAGATTATGCTTAAGAGGTTGCTTAAAAATAAATATAAATGTTCTCTTTGTAGGTTGCTCAAGCCCCAAAGCATAATCTAAGTTAGGATAGACAAGCTTGGTTACCCATGTGCAAGGTCCTATGTCCAAATTATAAAGATAACTACTTGGGATTGTATGTATGTTTAGCTAACCTCTATTTTGTAGGTATACTTAGATTTACTTTTTTCCTATGGAATGTAATTTTATAATAGGAATTAGGATTAGTGCTATGAGGGATTAGGATGAGCAGTGGCTAGAAGGCTTTATCCTAAGGTGCCCTGTGATGCCATTGAAGCAAATATAACCAAATCAAAGAAGGAGCACAATCAAATCAAAATGAAAGAGAAGGAGGATATGAAAAAAATAAAGAATGAAGGCCCTAGCATGTATTCATTCTAGTTGTAAAATTATTCTTTCTAAGTTGTATAAGGGTAGAGCTCAGTTATCCAGCTTTTCTCTTTTGGGGATGTACGGCAGTACCTGATCGCACTGACCTTTTATACTTTTGTGGTAGTCTATAAAATTGATTGATGATTTATTTAGATTGTGTAATAGAATTGCCTCCTCTTTATAGTTTCTTAATGTTTGATGCTTTAATGTGTGCCCTAGAGGCAGTAGGCTCTTAGGATTAAATAAAATTTTTATCAAATTAATAACTCAAAATTAAAGTTTTAAATAGCTCATAACCTCACTATAAAGCTTAGGTTATAATCAAAATAATTAAAATATTTAGCAACCTTATAGCTATATGGTTGTATGTCTCACATCATGCATGAATCTTTTATCATTCTTGGTAAAAATGAGGGCCTTTGTTCTTACACTATAGGGACCACTTGACCTAAAAGAGCAACCCCTCCTAACGGAGCTTTACCCTCCCTCTTTTTATTCAGCCAACAATCAACTTTCATCATGCATTTAGGAATAAATAAATCCTAAGCCTTTGTCTAAAATACCATGTCAAAATGAAATAAAATTTGAAAAGATTTACATTTGTAGATTAAGTCATATACTTCTACCACTCAAGCTCTAGTCTCTTAGGGAGTGGGTTTAGGACTTTACTCTCTTCCAAATTAAATAACAAGCCTAACCATCCTGCAATTTCATAAGACCAGACTATATGGATTTAAAATATAGGAGGTGTTAGGTGGTAACCACTACAGGTGGTTGTAAGTCCAGAAGTTGGATGGGTTTATCCTCTCTTGCGGAGATAAACCCTTATGTCCACCTGTTGCTTAGATTTAAGCCACACTTTAGCTTGTGCTAAAGCTATCTAGATTTAGGATCTGAGGTAGCTAGTTTTCTTCAAGCTATAAGCATAAATTCTCACCTCTTAGGCATTTTCACAACCTTGTGTTGGTGGATCATAAGCCCTAATAATCTAATAAAAAAATTTAACTCAAATAAATAAATCTCTTCACTTTAAAATGTATAAATCCCCACCATAGAATAGGTTGGAATGCTCACTAGGTTTTCTAGTATCATGAGCATTTTCTGCTTCCTCCCTTCAGATTACAAAAATAAGTCTCCCACTTGGTCTCTCCCACTTGATTTTCCAAACATAACCAATCTTTTGATAATCTAACCTTGAAATCTTTAGAGATAATAATTGTCAACTTTGATCAAGAATATTCTTAGAAATTTTATTTCTTACGATGTAATTAACTATGGAGGCTTGCCTTCATAAGGAACTTAAGAACCTGGCTTAATATAAACCTTGCTTTATTTTTCCATGTAAAGTAAGGGAAAAATCTCTGGTATATTTGAAGACCCATCATGCCTTAGGAGTCTTTATTAGGTCTATTGTAGGATGATGCCTCTATCTTTTGAGATAATACATCATACCTTAATGTCATACTCGATCACTTCAATAAGTACCTCCTATGATCTATGTGATGTCCCTTCACATCTAAAAATAAACACCATAGAGTACAAATGATAAAAAATTACCTTAAGGATAAATCTTGATTGGTAGAATGACTTTTGTGCCAAATGAAGTAATAGTTGTCTTAAGTTCCTCAAGTATTGTGGGTAGTGTGTCTACCCACTTAGCCTTTGCACCTTCAACTTTTTCCTTGAGTAGGTTGAGTATCTTCTTGTTAAAAACTTTCAGTTGTCCATTGCTTCATGAGTGATGTACTAATATTAATTTTAATCAGAATCCTTATGACTTATAGAATTTCTTTAGGCCTTTCTCAGTGAATTGACATCAATTGTCAGTGATGATTGTTAGTGGCAATCCATACTTAAAAATAATTCGATTCTAAATAAATTTTTTTATTACTTGTGAGGTAATTTTTATGAGTAGCCTATCTTTGATCCACATGCTAAAATAGTTGATCATGACTAGGACAAACTTCCTTTATCTGCTAGAGATTGGTAAGGGACATATCAGTTCCATTCCCCAAACAGTGAATGGCCAAGGACTACTGATGGGATGTAAAAGTTATAATGGGTGCTATTGGAGTGTTACAAATTTTTGGCATAGTGTGTATCTTCTCATGAATTCTTCAATATCCTTTCATAGTGTTAGGAAGAAGTACCCTTGCCTAATTTTTGCTCCATCTTAAAATATTCTAATAGCCTAATTTTTTCTTTCACTTTAAGTAAATATTTCCTTAAGGATTCATTTTAAACTTCATATTCTCCATTCACTTATTTTAATATGAGTAGTGAGCCTACGTAGATTACCACTTGGTATCAGTCCTCTAGCCTAATGAGTAAATCTTTGTATTCAACGTGATTATTTATCACTTTAAAGCTAATTTAACTGTTTGTATGATGGTTATCCCTATCAAACTCTTCGATACAATACCTGATCCATAGTTGGTTTGCCATAAGATCCATCAACATATAGTTTTCACAAGGGCTCTGGATTGGAAAGAATATCTTGTGAGTTACTGAAGTCCACCAAAAAATCTATGATTATTGAGCTTTAATTATAATTTGAGGCAAGTAAGATATGTCAAATTTGCTTTATTCTATGAACCAGTTGAGCAATCTTCTCGAATGATCAAGTTTAACAATCTTAGACTTAAGTGGATTATCAGTGATGACTTGTATGGAGTGTGCTTAGAAATTAGGTCGAAGTCGCCTAGCCGAAGTAATTAATGCAAGTGCTAGTTTCTCCATGGGCCAGTAGTTAAACTCAGCACCTCATAGAGATTTGTTAACACTTGGTATACAAGTCTTTGGTAAGTCATCCCTATGTTCTTGAGCCTAAAGTGCATGACTCTATAGCAATATAGTCTTTAGCTATAATGAAAGTCATTTTTTTAGAGTTTGCAAGTGCAGTAGAATTTGATGATATCCTGAAAAGGCATATAGGAAACTCATCAGTGAGAACCCATCCATTGAGTCCACCAATTCATCTATTCATGGGAGTGGATATCTGTCTTTTGGACATGCCATGTTTAAGTTAGTGAAGTCAACACAAATTAGTGAAGTTTACACAAATTCTCCACTTGCCATGTTGGACACCCACTCAGTGTATTGAACTTCTTTAATGAAATTAGCTTCGAGCATTTTAGCAACTTCTTCTTTGATTAGCTCGACTAGCACAATGACCATTTTCTCATTTTTTAAATTGATGGGTTGCACGTCTGCATGACCATTCAAGCAGTGGCGAGCATCATTGATGTCAATGCTTTACATCTCTATGGTTGTCCAGATGAGCACATTTATACTGTGCATCAGAGTTCGAACCAAAGTTTCCTTATGCTTGGAATAAAAAGATGTACTGACCCTTAGTGCTTGCCCATTACTTTGTGCAACTGAAATTTCTTTTATCTCCTCGAGGACTTCGATCCTTGTTCACATAATATTTAGGTGTAACACTTTATCTTTCTTACCCGACCTATTAATGAACTTCAACTAACATGCATAAGATCGATTGAGGTTTCTTTTGATGACAATCTCTTCTCCTCCAATGAGAAATTTGATGGCTACATGATACATCAACACCATCACTCTTGATGTGTGAGAGTACCAAATATAGCATTATAAGTAGCGGGGCCTCCAGTATGATGAAGTCAGCCATAGCCATGAATTGCTTCTTTCCCTCCACCCAAGTGATGGGAAGAGTGATCATTCCCTAAGTTTCTCTCTACTCCCTTAAAAAACCATACAGTGGTCCTCCAGTGTGCAAAATTTTAGAGTTTTCTAGGCCCAATTTATAAATGATATTAATCGAGCTCCTTGTCTCAATCAAAATGCTCCCTACATGATAGTTGGTGATCAGGGCCATCACCACAACTGCATCATTATAGGGATTCCCAACAATGTCTTTCCCTTTTTGAAAACCTTACTAGCATGATGGTAGTAGTGAGTGCTCACATCATGGCTGTTGAGTTCACTTCTCTAGATCATAGCCTTTTTATACTATCCTTCTTACAAGATTCATCATCGCCTTCAAAGATAGTGGTACAACTCCTATGATGTGAATAATATGATGATTACAAGCTCATTACCAGCATTGATGACCTTTTTTTTCTTTCTTCTGGATGAACTGCTTGAGCTTTCCTGCTTTTATCAACTTGTCCATGAGAATCTTCAAATGGTGATATTCTTTAGTGTCATGACCATGGTCATAGGGTTAAGCACCTTGACTGATCATATACTCCATTAGCCTTCATGGGTAATGGTTGCTTGAAATAATCTTTTTTCTAGATCTCCTTTGTAAGCCCACCATCAACACTCTCAAGAGAGTCATTAGATTAGGCTGCACATAGTCGACATCTGTATAATGAGTTGTCATGTTTTTAAAACATTACCCTAGTACTTATGGTCTCCTCATTTTGTTTGTTCTCTACCTTTGATAATTTTCCTTGGATAGTAGCTCCAAAGGCCTTTACAGTGAGTCTTTTGTCCTTGCCAATGATATTGGTTAACAACTTCATTATACTCTTTAGCATTGACATGATTGTTCGCTAGCTCTAGTAGTTTAATGAGTATCTTTGGCTATTGGAACCTTGAGGCATACATGAAAGGCTCCTCCTTTAAACACTAAGAGAGTGCTACATGGGCAACTGCGAGCTACAAATCTTTAACTTTCAACATTTCTCATTGAAATGAGTGATAAATTTCCCTAGTAACTCAGTAGGCTCTTGCCTCATCTGCAAGAGAGCTTGAGAACTCTTTAGTAGCTTCTAAGAGCTGACAAATTACATGGTGCACATCCTTTTGAAGTTGGTGAATGATGTGATGACTCTTAGAGGAATGCGCGAGAACCACTTGAGAGCTAACTCTTTGAATGTGGTGAAGAATAAACTGAACTTCATCATATTATTAAAGTCCAGTAGTAATGTGGTTGACTCAAAGTAGGCTATGTGGTTGGCAGGGTCTTTCTAGCCTTCATAAGATTCAAAATGTGGGATCTTGAACCTATAAGGAGGGCAAGCTTCTGCATTCTTTATAGAGAAAGCATTGATAGTTTCTTGGACAGACCCTCTTAGTCACTACTGTCATAGGAGTCATCCTTAGAACAAGTGAATTTAGGTGGCTAAGCACTGGGGTTTGTAAATGGGTGTCTTCTTTCTCGCCAAGCTCAGTCAGTAATTGATCCCATGGATCTCTCATTCTTCTTGGGTTTGGGGTTCTTCATGTTGTGGTTATCCAATGTCCTACATCAGGCAAGTGATCATGCCCTCCATGTCACATTAATCCTACAAATTTGCAAATTATTGGATATTTTGCTCCATGTTTGACAATCGATCTTGTATTAAGGACCCTGTCTCGCTTTGTATTTGGCTTCTAGTTCTCATACTCATCCATGCTTACCACACCTAAAAGGATCTTAAATTCAAATCAATCTGTGGATGGAAGAAGATCCTTCTGCAATATTTAAGGAACATGATTAGGCAGAAAGATTGTAGGAAGACAAAAAATTAGAACAAGTGCAAAAGAAAAATATAATCTTTATTATTCAGAATGCTCAAAATATGAGTACAAAATATAAGGGTGTATAGTAAGAGCACAAAGGTCCCCCCATAAGAATGAAGTCCCCCTTTTATAATATCAAGGGGTGGTCATACATAGAAAGATCATATAAGATAAATTTAATATAAAAAATTCCCACCTAAATTGATGGCCTGAGTGAGTATGATCCATCGACTGATACCATTGAATGAGTGTGCAAGTAAGAATGAGGTTGAAGAAAGTGGTCACGCCGTTCCTCAGCCTAGTCGCTAGATGCCAATAAATGTAAGTTGGTCTTACCTTAGAATTATTATTCTCCTAGTCTTCTGCTTGCTAGGTCAGATCTATCTTCCCTTGTTGGGTGTTGTTTCCAACAAGTATTCTTATTCTTGGTTGTCCAGTATCATTTATGCGCATATCCTTGTCTTGACATGTATGTATACCTATTTGCTGCTTTGGGTATACACTTTGAATGATTTATAGATATATTTTCATAAATTATATAAATTTATAAATTTTAAATATTATTTAAATATTTTTTTGTAATTATAATTTAAAAAAATATTATATTTAGTTAAAATTTTTATAAAAATATTCTTAAGCATTTTCTACTCATCTCAAGGATCATCCATAAAATTTCAAGGCATTTGGACTTAATTTTAAATTATTTATGAATTTAATAATTTATAGGTGAATTAATCAATTAATTAGTGTTTAATTAGGCCTAATTAATATTTTTATTTAACATTTTTCATATGATCCACTATATTCATTAAGTAATTTAGACCCATAGAATACAATTTTTTTTATAATTTTCATATTTTATATTAATTAATTAAGTTATTATCCCTATAACCCTAATAGTCTAATAACTCATAAAATACATGTCCAAAATTTAAAAAAAAATTACAAAACTAAATAATAACATGCGAAACCAATACTAAAAGTTTCAAAGTATTCAGACTTATTTTATGATTACTTTTATCAATTAAAATTTCATCAATGTGCTAATTCCTCTCAAAATACTCAATATCAATTGGGGCCTTAAATTTAATTGAATTTCTCTATATTAGCTGAACCAAATGAGAGATTTGTTTTATTTTTTAAAGTTCGTATAATTTATTATGTGTTATTTAAGTTCTAAGTTATTTAGTTTTTAATTAATAGTTTTGACCTTAAAAATGTAGTTCTAAAATTTTAATTATGCTCAGTGGGCCTAAGCATATTTCCTTACTACATATAAGTTGAGTAAGTGTTTGTTCTTAAAATATGATTTGATAATTTTGTATAATTTAAAATTTAATTATCAAGCTAATTTGACCATTAAGATTTTAAAATTTTACAACTTAAGATATACATATTCAAAATTTATGAAATTTTTATTAGAAATAGAGAACATCGTTAGAAGTATTTTTTTAAAAAAAATTTCAAATCATTAAAGTGAGAAGTTTAGAAATAATTTTAAAAATAAAAATTTTAATTATACTTTAATTAATCTCAATTATCCATTAAAAAATAGTGCTTTTTTTTTCTAGCGTTATTCTTTCAAATATCTTTTTGTGAGGGGTTGTTTGTAATTTTTAGGTTATTGGGTGATTTATTATCAAGTTTGAAATTTTCACCCAATTAATTAATTAAGTAATTAAGATTTAATTAACCATAAATTTATAGATTTTGTGGATAAATCATAATAAAAGACTTAATTATTTTATCTAAGTTACTTTATGATAATGGAATGTTTTGATCCCAAAAATAAATTTTAGTGATTTTTTATTTTAAAATTTATTATAAATTGATTGCAATTGCTTCAAGTTTAAAAGTTAATAACACATCATATGCACTCCCAAATATTGTAAAATTTTATTAGAGGTAGGTAATAAAACTATAAACACACCATAAAAATTTCATGTTATTTGGGTTTTTAGTTTAAATTTAAGTTTAAAAATATGGCTTTTAATTAAAGCTAATTACTCTTAAAACACAACATAAATTTTGGGGCTTTAATCTTTTGATATTCTATATTTTTCTTTAGTTTATTGAGAGCTTATTTGTAATTTTCAGAATTTTTGTTCATTTATTTATAAATTTATAAAGTTTTTATTATTTTAGGAATTTTTAAGACCTTACCTATTAATATATCCTTGTGACAACCGAACCAGCCACACTTTACATGTGGCAAGACCTCACTGGGTTGTGCTTTTGTAACATGTAATGGTGTTTAACTAGTATTTAAAAGGTTAAATCAAACTCTAGTTGCCTAAGGGAGTCACAGTCATCCATCCCAGTCAAGATGAATGGATGGCCAATGGATCTTCCCACCACACCAAACCCTCTTAGCCATTCACAAGATTGACAGTTGATCTCACACTATAGTGACATTTTTTTCACATCTGATGAATTGAAAAAGATTTAAATGAAATGCACAAGGTGTTTTTTACAATTTTATCTTGAGAAAATGCAATCTTACTTCAAACAACATGGAAAACCTATAGCCGGATCTAAGTTTCAAAATTTACCATAGTGTGGCTAGAGTTGGTCACAATTGATGTTTTGAGTTTGTTCTCAAAATTAAGATGAAGCTTTGGCCAGAATTTTCCCTAGTGCTTCCCTTCCAATCATTGTGAACACAACACCATCACCACCCTTCTTGGAGTTCATCTATTTTGAGCTTCCTAAGCTTAAAATTGATGGGTGAAGGTTCTTCTTCACACTTTGGTGTGTTGTAAAGCTTTTAGGTGAAGATAATTTTACCTATGATGAGTAGAAGGTTGTGTTGGTGATGAGGTGTTTGGTAGAAGGGGAGTTTGGTTGCCTTTAGGATCTAGTTGGATTGAGAATTTAGGGATTGTATGAGATTACTACAGGAGGTCTCGGGAAGCTCTTTAGAGTAAGAGATTTCCTCAATTCAAAGTGTATATCACTCCATGACTGAACTAAGGTTTTGACTTAGTTCAAGCCTCAGGGGTTGTTGGATTAGTTCTTTAACTCATTTTGTGTTGGGATTGATCACAAGGTGTTTTGTTATTGGCTTTCCAAGTTTGGGGAGTGGATATGAAAGGGACAAGACATGAGAAGTGAACCAAGATTTGGGCTCATGAGTTTTGAACCTATTTGGGTCATTGGATGGGCAAACTAGCTTTTGGATAGGTTGGTTTAGCTTAACTAAGCTCAAGTGATGTTTGGATGACTTTTTAAACCAAAGGTGGAGGGTGGATTATGCCATTTTGATTTTTTATCTTCATTAAAATCTTTAGTTCACCTTGGGTTCAGTTAAATCGAGTCTAACTTGGGTCAAGCTCACTTGGGCTTACTCTTGGTGACCTAAGGATGAGTCTAGCTATGTTTAGTGGGATTTGGATTTGATTTTGTTGGGTTTGACTCAATGGGACATATTTAGGTCAATTTGGGTTAACTTGGGTCTATTAGCTTAATCGGCTAAATTGGCATGAGAGGCTATTAAATTATGTTCAAATATTAATTTTAAGTATTTTAAAATAATTTATTTAGTTTAATTTATGCTTGATTTGAGTTTAGTTTAATGTGATTCAATTGGGTCAATTTGAGTTAAGTAACCCAATTGGCCAAATTAGACCTCAATTTTGTATGAATTGTGTTTAATTATATTTGTGTAATGGTTTTAAGGCTTTGGATTAACTTAATTTGGTTTGATCTAAGTTTAATTAGATTTTCATCCTATATAGTTTAATTCGGTCAACTTAGTTTAGGTAGATCCATTGAACAAATTAGGTTTCAAATGTGTTTAATTAAGATTTATAAGATTTTGGGGTGACCAATTTCAATTTGCTTGGATTTAATTTTAATTTGGCCCATTAAGATTGATTTGGTTCAATGTGGTTCAATTGGGATAATTTGAGTTAATAAACCCAATCATGCAAAGTTAATTAACCCAGCTAGACCTTAATTGGGTATAGGCCATGTTAATTTATATTTGTGTAATGATTATAATGCTTTAGATTTTCTTAATTTAGTTTGATCTAAGTTTAATTTGATTTTGATCTTATAAAGTTCAATTGGGTCAACTTGAGTTAGGTGGATCCATTGACAAAATTGAGTCCTAAATAGGTTTTAAATATGTTTTATTAAGATTTCTAAGACTTTAAGAATGACCAATTTCAATTAGTGTAGATTTAATTTTGATTTGTCCCATTAAGACCTAATTGAATTAAGTTGGGCTAGGTGAACCAATTAACCAAATTAGGCTTCAATTATGCTTCAATTAGGTGTGATTGGTGATTTAGAAGCTTTAGGTTTAGGGTTAAGTTTTAGTTGGATTGGATAAGTTTTAGTTTTGTTTCAAGCATTGAGAGCTAAGACCAATTTGGTTAAATCTAAGTTCATTTGGATTGGGTTTAATGTTAAAGTTCATTTAGTTCAATTTCTATTTTTTTTAGATTCCTAGGTTTATTCAGCCTATAAAAAGCTAGGTGGATTCTACTAACCTAATGTAGCTAACCCTAATATTTAATCCCAATTGGTTTGATTCTGGATGTGGTGTCCCCATAGTCCATCTTAAGACTTTAGGAGAGGAAATTTTATTGTTAAGATAGAATATTAAGGACTAGAGATAAGAATGTGTCTTAAACTCAATAAAAGTGAGGTCAATAACCATTATTAAGAATATGGGGCTCAAGAGTTTCCATCAAGAATTATCTAAAACATTCATCTTCCATTTACTTCATCTCAATGGGATTGCATTAATTTCTATTAAGACTTACATCTTTATATCTATCACTAATATTTTAGATGAGTACCCACCTAGATACTTTAAAAAATTACCTTACAAACTTCTACCATTATAAGAAGAGTAGCATACCTATACGTTTTAATCTAGATCCACACTTACATTATTTGCTAACACCCACAAACACTCCACCGCCATCTAAGTATTACTTAGCTTACAATTTTAATCTCAAAATAAATCTTAATATAAGTGATTTTTTTACTCATGCATTTTCATATTCTATATCACATTTGCAAAAAAAAATATTGGCTTATAAAATTCTATTAAGAAATAAATTGAACAAAGTAATATTAAAAATGTTTAATATAAAAATAAATTACATTGTACAAAAATATGAAGAGAGTAATTATATTTTGATTTATATCATAGATGATGAAAAATTCTCCAAATTCAAAAAGGTTTAGGTAAGTGTGTGTGTGTAAAAATTTTAGAAAAATTTGACCTAATGCATTTTTTATTACCACTGCAACAATATAAGTCATATATGCAATATTGAAGACATTAGATCTTATGATAAATATATTATGTAGTATTTTGGGAACTAACTCATTTACGTGATACAAATAACAACCTATGCTATAAATATGTCCAACCGGAGAGCATTAGTATTAACTTCAAAATTATAGTGTAGAACCTAAAAGAGCAAAAGAGCTAGGATTCTCA